>WAAB01016183.1:0-25117 GCA_013389865.1 Piaya cayana | reverse complement strand
GATTCTATGATTCTAATATGTGTGACAAAGAAAGGAGTAAAGGGACCATGGTGCCTTGCTCACTTGACTTTTTCTTCAGGCAGCATGGAGGATCAGAGATGAAGGAGCAGGCCAATGAACTGCATGAAATTTGCACTTGATTTTTTTCAGAGGAAATTTGCAGCATGATAAGGAACTGTATGAAACAGCTTCTGAAGCTGGTACTAGGTCAGGTAGAGAGTATGTCAAGGTGACAACATTAAATATGTTGAAAGACTAGGGGTTTATTTCTGATTCTGCCATTACCTAAATTCCCACAAGTCTGCTGTCTTAATTCCCAGTTTCTCCTACCCCTTTCAATATGTGCAGTCACCATGCCTTTCTAAAACCTGTCCAGCATAGGACGTAAGTGTAAAGGCAGGACTAGCAGTGGGGCACAAGAAAAGAAAAGGTCATTCCCCTGTTTTGGGATGTATGCAGGACTGAAATTCTAGTAACTCTGGTTGTTTTCAGAGGCTTGTTCTTCCAGGACATCATCTTAGACAAGTGTCTGCTTGAGCAGACTATATTATTCAGCTAGAAGAAATTCTGTCCTAACACCATGCTGTCTATCACCTTTTCCTCTCCCTTTGTCCTAGTTGCTTTCAAAATCCCACTTCCCAGAGTGGAAACCCCAGTAGAGCATACGCGCTGCAGTGCTCTGACATCTGTGTTAGTGGTAGAGGTTTACAGAGCAATAACTAGATCTTGGTGTTGTCATTAGGAAAGCATTAAAATCTAATCTCAAACTGCTTATCTTCTGTTTGTTGCACTATCTATATTGTTGCTAAGCACCCTGCTTTGCCTGTGCTCATTAAAACTTCAAGCATTATTTTCAGAGAGTGGCAAGCTCTTCAGATATAGGTCCCTGGTGAAAAGACCTGTGTATAATCTACGTTCAGCAGGTGAAAGGGAGGAGAAAGGAGGGGACTATTAAAGCTGACAATTGGTATTGATGGAGTTGTGCGTGCAGCTCCCTTCATCCCATGTAATACAGCAAACAGACTGGCACAGAAGAAGAGCATTGTTCCTTGGAATTGTATAGGACTTTCATTTGAAATCTTTGAACTCTTGCAGCAGAATAGTAATGAAATGTAAAAGCGGTGAGTGAAAAAAAGTTCCAAATAGAAATTCAGGAGAATAATATATATAAGGCCAGAGGGATCTTTAATTTAACATACAAATGCATAACACTTCACAGGCTGGTAGCTGAGACCAGACAAGTTCTGACTACAGATAAGCTGCATATTTTTAATGCTGGAGAGTTTACCTGAGGATATGGCAGATTCTCCATCACGAGAAGTCTTTAAAACTTACAGTTTAGCTCACCCAAAGGTATGAATGTAAGACTCCACCTTGTTTTAACCATAGTGAAAGTTACAGAGGCTCCTTCTGTCTTTAAATGTATGTGGCTGCACTCCATGGCTACTATAAATCAAAAACATTATACCCCTGCACTTACAGCTACTTTTATTTTCCTCTGCATGAATCTCAGCTTTTTAGTTTTCAATAGCCGCAAGCAATGCTTAAAGAACTGAAGGTCATCAAGATAGGAGCATTGGTCAGAAAGGTCTGTTATTCAGTGGTGGAGTCTCTGAGTTCTTCTCGTGATTTTTTTGAGTCAGCAGCAGATTTATTGGCTTACAAATGGAAAACTGGTCCTGAATTCACTTTGAGAGTGCAGTTTAGCACCCACCAACTTCCCAGGTCTTTGAAAAAGTCTTCTAACTGATCGATCAATTATGTAGCATTTAACAGACATCAAAATAAACACAACTTTGTATATCACCAGAAAATAAAAGACCCTGCAGCTGGTGTTCTGCATACAATACAAACATATTTGATGCCTGAAAAGAGACTGCTACCTTCTGAATGTGTTGATGTTGGGGATCTGCTTCCAGATGTTTTCTATGTGTTCCGTCTTGCAGGAGTTTATTCATTCAAAACTCTGTCTTAACTGAGAGATGACACTGTCCTGTTCAGCTGGGTGGACCCAATGCCACCTGCCATTCTGTCTTCTTTTGCTCTGTAACCTCATCACAGAACCCGACAGTCTAACTTCAGAAATCATGATTTTCTGATGATGCAACACTTGAGCCAGTGTATGATGTTCAGGTCTGACACAAATCCATGGGATCGATACAAGTAGTTATCATTGATGCGTATGATCAGTCACTGACAGAAGCACTAGATTCAACTGAAGATGTTTTCCTACACTTAGGCAATGGTACTATAGGAGAAACAAAGCAATCTATCATGACAAAATGCCATATCATTCAGTCTATCAAATTGCAATGAAAGCCTAAGTAGCATATCTAATGAAGATCACTCTAAGCCATACAAAGAAAGGTTTCTAATGCCCCAGAGGGTTCTGCTTATGAACCAAGAGACAGGTAGTAAATAGTGCTTAAATAAATACTACATCCACGCCATGGATTTCTTATGTTTCTTAAAGATATCAGCAGTCATCAAGAAGCTTTTTCTTTTTCTGTCACCCTGGGGAAACTGTAAGATTTATTGCCATTCTTGCTGTCATGCAAACAAACTTGCCTTGAACAGTTCAGGCAGCAAGAAAATAGCAAGAGGGGAAGAGACTGATGCCACAAGAAAAACCCATATGGAATAAGTCACACACTGAGTCTTTGCACTGAAACTCACTGAGTTTTGCCAGATTTAAATATCTGGCAGAGCCAGACTGAAGCTGAAGCTCGTTGCAGCTGAGATTCCTAAAGTGGTCCCATGCCCAGTCACTTGGAGCACGATCTTTGTGAAGACTTACATTCAGTAGGATGCAGTGACTCTCATATCAAAAGCATTGGTTCAGCTGGCGTCAGCCTATTAGCGCAAAGCTATGTCTAAAGAGACATCTTTCCAGTACTTCACAAGCGTCATTGTTGAAAAGTTCAGACCAAAACTTCTTCATGTAATGTAATCTTCTCTTTTTTTCCTATTGGCCAGAGACTTGAAAAACAAATTATATTCTTCTGTCTTCTTCCTTTTATGTATGTGAAGCTCAATGAAGAAATTCTTAAGAGGTATATTAAAGTCAAAAAATCAATGAACCTGTCAGTCTTTCTGCTCCAGCCATGTTTTCCACATCTCTGTAGTGCTCTTCTCCTCTGGACTATTGCTACACATCTTTACTGAGCAGTGACATTCAAAACTGAGTAGAATATGGCATCTGAAGTTTTTCTAGAGTCAAAGAAAGGAATACTGCATATTTTGAGAGTTATAACCCTGTTTGTTTACACTTGCATGCTCATGATTCCTGTTTTTCCAAAAGCAGTTCAGCTAATCAAATACTGTGATACCACTTTGCTACAGAGCTGCCATTGGCAAATTTTTATATTGGTGTATTTGTTTCAGCTGAAGTTTGTAACCTTGAACTCATCCCTGATGAATTTCAGCTTTCTCTCACCCGCCCCAGACAGGTTATACAATTCTTCAAAATCATTCTGAATTCAAATCCTGTCCTCCTGTGCTTACAATGCCTCTGAGCTTTATGCCATCTGAAAATTTAATAACCATACTCTCTCTTCTTTCATCTAATCCGCTAATGAAAACACATGCCAAGATTGGATGCTGCATAGACCTGGCTGAGCTCCACTTTCTACATCCTTCCACTGTGAAAAAGCACCACCAAGAACCTCTCTGATGTGTTATCAAATCTGCTCTGCACCCAATCAATCATTGTCTCATCTAGACCATGCTACCGTGGCTTGCTTATGAGAATGTCACAATACAGCCATTTTGAAAACCTTAGTAGAGGTAAGATTTGTGACAGCTGCTTTTCCTTTATTCTTAAAGCCTTCTACATTGCTAAAAGTAGAGATTAGATCAGTTTAACACAATTTGCTCTTGACAAAATCACATAGGCTACTTGTCTTTGCTGCTGCATGAAGATGCTGTGACTTTTCTTATCTTCCATGTGCTTATGAAACGTGCATTTGCAATGCTTGAGGGTATGGGAAACTCATTTTCCAGCAATAACAACAACAAAAAGTTAGCTTAGACTGTATATATTCCTTACAGATACCACAACCTTTTGGCCTTGCACAGGCCTGGTGCTGAGGGAAACAAGTTATCTTTAATGAAATAGCTCCTTGCTGCTTCAGCCTCAGCAGAAAGATTCAGGGCTGACTGAGGACCAGGATCCTGCAGAACTCATAAAAGTACAAACTCACCCAGGATAGAAGGATTTGGTAGGGTCTGTACCATGTCGTGTCCAGTCCTGATGCACCCCATGGTGGCAGTAAATGATTACACCTCTGCTTGCAGTGTGGGAAATGCAACTAAGAAACCTGTTGGAAAACAGTAACTTCTACTTTGATAGGTGGTTTCAGTGTAGAGGACTTCAGTCTGGTGGTCATGGTTCAGGGGAAAGGTAGTCAGGAGGAGGGAGAAATGGCATAAGACTCGAGTCCATTTTGGTCCTGTCTGTCAGCTGAGCTCTCCTCGCCTTTTCTTGCTGAATCTTGTTTTCAAATATATGTTCTTAATCCTATTTCTTAGTTTCAGAATGGGCCTGAGTAGCATGTAATTTCTAAGAAGGCAGCAGGAGACCATCAGTTTTGATCTTGCAATAACCGTTCTCAGTTAACTCACAGTGTGTGTCCATGAGTGTCCTCTGGGCAGCTATATCAACTACGGGATATCTGCACCCTTCAACTTGTAAAAAGGGCATTTCAGATCAGCCCAAATATTGTCTTTTGATCTAGATGAAAGGAGGATTCCTTTTTGTTCTTAGCGCTCCCTCTGGCTGTTAGGAGTTCACCACTTGCATTGGGTCTGTACGTTCACAGAACAAATAGGAAAAGAGAAATAGCACATGTGGGCTAAACATCTGTCACGCTGATTGCTTCTGCATAGTTTTCACACTTAAAATACTGTTACACTTCAGCTATTTCTAAACATCCACACAGCAATAATAACGTGTTTCTGTGTCTGGTGATTATTTGCAAGATTTCCTTTCCAGATGTTAAGCAGACCTTATCCAGACTGAATAACTGTGATTTGTTCCTAGAGCTTTAATATACATAAAATATCCTTTATTCCTAATTACTTTTTATCAATTTTTTTTTTATTGCAACTGTGAGGTTCAAGAACTTTGGTCACTCCCTTGATTCCCTCTTATAGTATTTGGTAGAATAAGGTGTTGGACAACTGGGAAGAGTTGCGTGTTGTATAGCATATAGGACTGAGAAGTAGAGCTTCTCTGTAGGCCTCTTTAGAGCTACATTTATCAAGAGGGTACCTGCCCTCCCAAGAGGTTAGATTTGATGATTCTGCTTATTCCTTCCAGTTCTATACTCTTAGTTTTCTCTTTGTTATTAGATGGTGTTGCTGGCTGGAAACACGTTAAACTGTTTCTCTATGCCATATATTTAGACTGTTTCTGTTTGAAATGTTAAGGTTATTTTTCTTTAGCTTTTTGTACTGTGCAGGCTGACACCAGTTCTGCCACATTCTGCATGGTCACATGCACTGCGATAGTTTTTTTTGCTGCCTAGAAAACTTTTGATGACCTAACTGAATGAAACAGGGAAAGGAAAAGAAAGTAGTTACATGATGCTATGGGTGTGTGTGCATGCGGATGCTACATGCTCATTTAACAGAGCCATTAGGCAAACGCCTGGTACAGATCCAGCTCCTCCTCCTGTTTTAATTTTCAAAGTGCTTTACAGACTCTTCTGGATGTCATTGTGTTCATGCCAGACCTTCAGATGTTTCTTCAGAAAGAATTGATAATAATGGATTGACATTATGCAGGAAGACTATCACTTGCTTTGTTTGCAGTAGGTAGATTTTCAGTGGATACAGCTTGCATTTCATATGAGTGGAAAGAGCCTAAGCCAAAATGATCTCCCTAGAGAGCAGCACATAGCATATTTTACAATTTCTTTTCAAAATGAAGTATCAGAATACTTGCCTTTATCTTCTCTTGCTGCAGACCACAGTAATAAATATGCAGTTTACTTTGTTTTTCTTTCTGTGAACTTTGCATACATCATACGTTGGCAAAACACAGATGTTATTGCAGAAAAACCTCAAGAATTTTTAATTTAATGCTGTAGATAAAATGGTGGTGACTTCAGACATAATATTGAATTGATGTTTTCAGAGCTGGAGCTGTTGAGCTGCAGAATTTAGGAGCAGGAAAAGACTGATTTCCTCTTATCTCCAGGATTGATTGCAGCCATTTTTCTCTGGTATGGATTGTAAAATGCTTCTCAATCCAATGGTCTCAAACTGATTCCCAGCGAGGACCCCCCCATGTGACAGTAGCACTGTGTATAGACAGCCTTGTTGGTGCTTTTTGGAGAAGAAGTGAGGACTTGAGGGACCCCAGAGAAAAACTCTGCTCCAAAGCATTTCCCTGCAGGCCTACCCTGAATGGGTGCTTTGAGGTATAAACTACTCTCTGGGTAGTATTTGTCATATATTTTCTGAAGAGACTTGTTAATAGGATTCTACAGGCATCTCCTAACAAACATAGGCTGCAGTAAACTCTCTAATTCAGTATCTACCACAGAGGAAACAATTTCAGCTACAGATCCCTGCCTTTCACTTGAATCTGCAGCCAGAGAGGTCTAAAACAACTGTTCAAACATTGAGGTCAAAAAAGGGCAGTATTAATTGCTTAATTAATATACCTCTGTATATGATAGTCTATGCCTGTGGTCCTCTAGTCAGTAAAAAAGGCTGAACTAGTTGATCTTTCCTGGCTACATACATGAAAAATCTTCTGGAGAGTTTGACCTGCTGGAAATGGTGCCTAGAAGCATCATTCTTGTAGCAGTCGTCTGTTGTATGAACGCTGCACATGAAGTTTGGAATTTGCAGATGGATTTGCCTATACATTTTCCTGAAAATGAGACTTCCCCACTCTCTGAGTTCCCAACAGAGCTTAGAGCCTGAAAATCTGGTTTGTATTACAACAGGAACTAGGGCACTAATAATTTTAAACCCAAGGAAGTTAAGAGTGGAAGATAACGAATGAATATTGGTTTATAAACGTCACTCTGTACTGGCAGTGGGGTGTTTTATTTGAGATTTGTTACCTCTTCAGTAATCTTGAATTAGCTTCTGGGATTGAGCCATACTGCCCATCCTACCCTCTGGAGTAGTTTCTTGTCATCCCTTATTAGTTCTGGCTGCCTGTCTCTGGAAGAAGAGCCATACTAGTTCAGATCGGGGTTATCTTGGACAACCTGTGCAGTATTCACTCACTAATTAGGGTCATAATAAGTAACCTAAGGAAGAATAATAAGAAGGGAAAAACATTTAACACTACCCTCTAATGCTTTGCCAGTTTCTGTGTATTTGTAGTTCAGGAGAGACTTTAACCTTATGTAGTTTGTCTGCTTAATAGATAGTCCCCACATCTCTCTTCCAAATACCAGTTTGCTTTGAGTCTACATAAACTTCTTGCATACACATAGTCTTTGCCAAAGAGCTGCCCAGGTATCCAGCTTGTTTCATAAAAAAACACCTGCTTTTGAGGTCTCCAATTCACAGTACTCTGACCAGTCACTACCCACTTTTTTTTTTTGGCTGTTTGTGACATATGGGAACCTTGTAACTCCTATCCATGCAGCACCTCTCTCCTGGCCATGTTTCTTTTCTACCCGTTCCACATGTCATCTTGAAAGCTTTCCTCATCCAGGCATCTATAGTTATTCTAAGAAAGAAACAAGCTTCTTCCATCTTGAAGTTTTTATGGGTCAGGTTGTTGCATCACTAGGAAAAGGCTCCCTTCTTACCACTCAACAACAGCCTTCAAAAGCAAAATACACAAGCAACATATGAAACACATGACGGTTTTCACTGAGTTTTTTTATTATAGTTTAAGGAATATCTTCATTTTTTTTTCCAGACCCCTCCCCTCCAGTAGTTTTTTCTTTGCTCAAAACCCAGCACTTCTTTTACAGTTAAAGCAGAGCAAGGACTGGCTTTGACCAAATATGTTAATTAAAACTTAACATGTGTGGGGCTGAATTGCAAGATCTCTGTGGAATAAAGGATATCCCAGTAGTAATAAAAAGATGCAAAGTCATGTAGTATGAAAGTGGAAGCTAGATCTATAGTAAAGATTGCGTATTTCCTCATTCCTCTCACTTCTGTACAACTGCAGCAATTTACTGCACTTGACCTTTAGCATGAGATTTAGAAAGGAATTGTTTGATATTCTGCTCTATTTGTTAGAAAGACACGAGGCAGATAAGTCATGCTACCTTCTTTTCCAGATTGTTCCCTGAATAATTTCTTTGATACACTGTCAGGATTCAGAGACCTGATTACTTGCTCAATGATCTCTTAGGAAGAGACAACCTGCCGCTGAACACATCACCTTTAGACATCGCAGACCCATACACTCCTGTTTTCAAATTCTTCCTTAAAGTCCTTCAAGAAATATACTAAGAATGAGCACAAACTTCTTATTTAGGGAAAAATCTATGAAGTTTGTTAAAGTAGGTGGAAATCTCTGCATCCTGGAGGTTAGATCCCTGGCTTTGCTTCCTCTAGCAATTTGTATGATGTGGGAATCAGTTCTGTTTTTCACATGAAATTACCTGCAGCAAAGAAATAGATCTTTTCTGCAGTGTTCACTGATGAGTAGTGCTAGCTGTATATGAAGTCTTCAGAGTATTTTCTACTGGTTATTCTGAAACCCAGAATTCTTTCAATAATGTGTGAAAAAAACACATTGATTTAATACTTACCATGTTCATGTTACTCTAGAACTTCAATATCCATATCCATATAGCCTTCCAGAGTTATTTGTGCCTTTTTTATAGACAGAATGGCAATAGCATTTCTGAGATCTTCAAGTTCTAAGCTTTGTGGGACNTTTTCTTTATTTTTTTTTTTAATGTCCTGATGCAAATGAATTTTGTGCAGTTTTCAATGCGTAGTATTTTGTTGATGCATAAGCTTCTTAGAGAGAGCAGCAGGGATCAAGAGCTACAGTGCTAANATAGCCTTCCAGAGTTATTTGTGCCTTTTTTAATGGACAGAATGGCAATAGCATTTCTGAGAGCTTCAAGCTCTAAGCTTTGTGGGACCTTCACTATACTAGAGTACTGTAAAACATCTACATAATATCTACCCATAAACAATCAGATGAATCTCCCATACTAAACAATCAGATGAATCTCCCATACTGGAAACTGCACTAAAAGCATATTGCAAGGCTGCACATATGATGTTTTAGGCAGTGTTTCAGATCTAGGTTATAATGATCACTGGGGGAAAAAGACCAGATTTCAGGAAGAAGCCTCTAGAAGGCATCCAGGAATTTAAAAGGATGAGTTACCTTCCCGCAATTGATTATGCAATTCCAGAAATCAGCCTATGATACAGGACACTTTTATATAACTGATAGTGATCTTTCCTATGAAATAACATGTCTTTTATTAATGAAGAACACAGGCTTTCTCTTTAATCCTCCCACTAACTTGCTGTTTAGTGATATTTACTGAGTAAATCACAAGGGCATATATCTTTTTTTTCATGATTACTTTCGGTCTTGTCTTTCATTCTTTGCATACTTGACTACTAAAAGTAGTCCTTGAGGTCAGGTAACATCATTGTTAACCTGGGCAGCAAACTTTTAGATTGGATTTTGTAGTATCCATTGAGACATGCTAAGTTTTGTACATGAATGATATCCAGAATGAAAATGAGATTTCGCAAGAACAGACATGCTTATGACTCTCTATTGGTGCATTTTCTTTATTTTTTTTTTTAATGTCCTGATGCAAATGAATTTTGTGCAGTTTTCAATGCGTAGTATTTTGTTGATGCATAAGCTTCTTAGAGAGAGCAGCAGGGATCAAGAGCTACAGTGCTAAAGACNAATGGCAATAGCATTTCTGAGATCTTCAAGTTCTAAGCTTTGTGGGACCTTCACTATACTAGAGTACTGTAGAACATCTACATGAGGAGCGGCTGAGGGAGCTGGGGTTGTTTAGCCTGGAGAAGAAGAGGCTGAGGGGAGACCTCATTGCTCTCCACAACTACCTGAAGGGAGGTTGTGGAGAGGAGGGAGCTGGCCTCTTCTCCCAAGTGACAGGGGACAGGACAAGAGGGAATGGCCTGAAGCTCCACCAGGGGACGTTTAGGCTAAACATTAGGAAAATTTTTTTCACAGAAAGGGTCATTGGGCATTAGAACAGGCTACCCAGGGAGGTGGTTGATTCGCCTTCCCTGGAGGCGTTTAAAGCACAGGCATACAAGATGCTAAGGGTCGTGGTTTAGTGTTTGTTAGGAACGGTTGGACAAGATGATCCAGTGGGTTTCTTCCAACTTGATTTTCCTATGATTCTGTGCAGAGAAATTTTATAAGTGAAAAGTGCCATGAAAATGCAATGTATGAATATATTTTGGCCTCCTTAGCTATCAGAACTCTCTAAGGTCTCAGCAAATGCAATCACTTCAGCCACATGCTTTGTCCATGCCACGTTAACAGAACAGAGGAAAGTCAGTCTAGTCCTTTGGCCTAGACTTCATTCATTAATTCACCAGTTGGAAAACAAAATGCTTGCTGAAGTATGTTTTGTGGCCTTTATGGTGAAGTTATTAAGAACCAGGCTGGAATTTTTCACAGCAGTAAGTATTCTGGACCATTATGTATCTGGTTCAATAGCTGGAGAGATAAGCACAACCTTTTGCCTCCAAAGGTTAAAATCAGCTTAGTACAAGACTGCAATGAGTATTCTTGTTCACACTTATCCGCATGGGTTAATTCTAAGGGATCTGAGAAAACTGTAAATGGAGAAAAGACAGTGAATTGTACAGGTGGGACTGCTGTTCGATCTCTGCTTACTGGACCAAGGCTGGAAAAATCAAGTCGTGAAGAACAAGTCCAGCATACCAAATGTCAGAGGATATTTGCCTTTACTAAGGGAGAGGAGCGACATGCAGAATTAGAGACAGAGGAAGACAAGGATGGTATTACACTGGCTGCTTGATTTAGCTGCTGATAAATCACCGAGCAAAGCTATCTCAGGCTGAACTAGATTTTGTATGCTGACCCAAAGTACCATCTCATTGTATATATATTTTTCTGGCTGCTGAATGTTTTTATAAGATCTCTGGGAAAACAACAAAAAGAACAAAGTCAATAAGTTTGCGTGCAAGTTATTGAAGAACTTAGGACTGAAATCCTTAGAGTTAGCAGCAGTAGTTTCTATCCATTTTTTATGTAACAGCTGTGGAAGTTACCCGGGAGCATCGCAAAGGGTTTTCAGAGAAAGATTGCTTTTATTCGGTTGACAGTCTTCTATTTATAATTGGCAAATATTTCCGTGGTGCAGCTTTATGAGCACTCTGCAGGCTTTGTTATCATGACTCAAGCTTAAACCAGTTGTAACCATGCAGCAGGTTGTATGTGAGGCTTTTTTTTTTTTTTGCTGGCAGGAGCAACAAAGGATGCAGCAGTTGCATTCATCTAAAGAACAGCCACAGATCCAATAATGAAGAAAAAAATCATGTATTGCCTTAAAAAGTCGAGCTTAATTATTTGGTTTTCCCAGGAATAATAATAATGAATAAAAATAGACAGGTATGGTACTTAAAAGCTGTGAATCCCTTTGCTTCAATATAGTCAGTGATAATGGTGAAGCAACAGTTTGCAACCAGAACTGCAACAGTCTGTGTCTCAAACTGCGGTTATTTACTGACTGTTATCACTGACAAAGATGCAGCTATCTTTGTGCTCAGTTCTATGGGATATTTTTCTCAAAGTAACAAAATGTTGTTGAACAGATCTGGAGAACAATGACTTTACAATGTTGAATTCTTCCTTGGATGCAAAGCCATGCTATGCTTGTGTGCCAGTCAGACATGTGGGAAAAGAAAAGTGAGCTCTAAAACTTACATAATAGGGAAAATATCTTTTTCAAAGCTGGGAAAATAAGAACAAGTATGATAGGTTTCAATATCTCTTACTCAGAAGGCCGCTTATAGCCTTAATAGTGACAAATATCAGCTCTTCTTTTCCCTAAAAGGTTAAGCTACCCTAGCATCTTCTGTCATTCAGCTCTGCCCATCATTTACTACATGTGAACTGTGAGGTCTGATCTTGGGCATGGTCCCTGCAGACTTATCTCTTGTACCACAGACAAGCACATACTGGAGGTGTTCAGTATATACAGGAGGGGATTTGAGCAGTTGGTCACAGAAAGTGTCATTGACATCTTGTGGGAACATATATCTAAGATAGATTACAAAATCCTTTCAGAGTGGAGGGGGTAAGGGAAAAAAAGGAGAATCATGGCAGTATTTGCAATGTGTATCTTGCACATGCCTTGAACTCTATCTGATGTACCTGCTTCTTAGGGAAATACGGTTATTTATTCTTGTTAAAAATAATGAAACTAAAATACAGGGGCATATTAATAATTGGAGAAAACATTTTTTAGGGGCAGATATATAAAGCTTGTGGGAGTTTACCAGGGATAAGAAAAGTGTTGACAACCTGTAGTGTAATTGGATGTTGGTGTTTATTTAGGAATCAAAGAGACAGGAGTTTTTACCCTACTCAGACTCACTTGTGCACTTTCCCACACAGTGTTTGCATTCATCAGGATTCATCTTCCCCACAGATGAGGCAACTTCTGGCCTGAGACTTCTGGGAGGAAAGTTATATCAGTCTTCACTCGGCTACTGCTCACAGTTACAGCTGTTAGGAGTTACTGATGATGTCCCTGGGTGTCCTCCTGGACATGTCTGTGCATCTGCCCCATCTCCAGGACCTCACTTCATTTTCAGGATCTATTCTCCAGCCAGGACCTTCACGCTCTTCTTTCCAACTTCCTTCTACTCAAAATCATTTTTTCTTTTCAAGTATTTTTCAATATATTCTTCTTTTCTCTCTCAACTGAGAGTCCACATTTTATCCAGTCTAAATGCTCTATGTACAGAAGCACAGCATGTGAACAGCCTCCTGTATGATGTTGCTTTTTCATGTGTACTTACTGATAGAAGAATTCAATATGTGTCATTTCTGCTTAGACCAGAAGTTATCAAAATTTACAGCCAGCCTCTACAGGTTGCAGCTAGGAAGCAGCAAGCTTCTGCTTGGGAGTTCAGAAGTTCAACTTCAGACATTTCCCATGAACACACATGCATCCTGTTATCTGCCATCTGTTGGCTTTCACAATTAAAGCTATTTTTTGGCCTATAACAAGTTTATAATCTAAAAATATGTATGGATTTGTAGATGATAAGCGTTGATATTTAGGATATTTAAGTAGGCTGAAATTGTCTCCAGAAGGCATCAATGGAGTGAGGTGACACCATTCTGAAATTTCTGATTATGGCTTAATAATGAAGTGCATCCACTTCTATCCTCTCATCTCAAAACCTGCTTAAATTTGATACTTTCATAAGCCCATGAGAGGTCATTCAAAAGTAAACAATCTTTACTTTTAGTTCCAGTTGGTTTTTTTTCCCCTTTTTCTCATTTTAATTGTCAGAGAGAAACTTTGACTGTTTTACACAACACAGTTGTGTTTTCAGCTACAGAACTGAGGCCTCTGACCTTAACTCAATCCTTGTTGAGAGGCAGAGACCATAGGAAGTCCTGTTGCAGAGAGCTGGGGAAAAAGAAGACATTTTTCATGATTTTTACTTTGACTGTAAGCTTCTGTAGACAAGACTATGTAGCATCTGTTTTGTTTGTTATTTCTGCCTATGGAAGTCTTGAAAATTATTAATTAACAGTGGTTTTCAATGTATTGTATCGAAGTTTAGAATTCTTTTAATTGACTGTTATGACAATTGAGGGTAAGACATTCCTGGCATGGAGCGGTTGATTTTTCTGCCTTGTCCTCACTCCTCATTAGCAATGGAGGCCAGACTGTGTGGTGTGAAAGTAAACATTTCAAAGTTCATAGCTCATCAGCTGGTGAGTCATTCCTGAGCCAAGGGGAATGTCAATAAAAGGAGACGCACTGAGAGAGGTGATTAGTTCTGTAGAGAGATTCAGTGATTCATTATCAAGTCTTGCTGCATTTTAATTGAAAATGTTAGAAAACTGTGTTTTGACCTAGCGGTTAATAAGGAAAATAACATATTTTTGCTGGGTGGAAGATCTTTGCTGGAACATTTACTAAGATCTGCTTGTAGACATCAGCCATGCAAGTCTTTCATGTCTTTTATTTGTATCTGTGCACTGGTGTAAAGCAGATGAGTCTTGTGGCAGGATTGCATTGGAAGCTGTGGAAAAAAGAGAACAGAACACTGCTTTCTGACCTAAAAAGATACTATAAGTATGAAAAAATCTAGGTATGTACACGTGATGTGGAAAAGAAGACAATGCAGATCACATGGAAACCTCCAAGAGAGGCAAGGATTTGAGAAACTGTCATTTAGGTCACATAAGGGTAACCTGGGAGGAGGTCGGAAGAAATGAGTGGAAGTATACTGGCAGAATGGAGAGAAAATTGGCTTTTCCTTTCTTTATGCAAGAAAAGTAATTTTATACCTTTACCAGTAACAGATAAGAACAGAGAATAGGATTCTTTCTCCTTGAGAAGTCAGTGAAAACAGAGATGAGGAGAAAAATCTGTATGGTGTTAGTTAAATAAAAGTTTTTATTTTCATAAGGTGAGCTAGTAGCGCCAGATATGATTAAGATTATGCAAGATATGCCCTCATTTCTGTATACTTGTAGCTTTGCCAAATTTTAATTATCCTGGCTGAATTTTTTCTTGCTGGGTGTGTGCCTAAGACTGAAGGGTGTGTATGTGTCTGTATGTGTTGTACTATTTCAGTCATTCTGAAGACTGAGAACTGAAGAAAGATTTTTTTTTTAATCTTAGTTATGTGAATGGTTATACAAGTAAGTGTTAACATGTACCATAGGCTCCAAAGTAACCTAGAGGTGAGCTGAGCTACCCAAAGGTGATGAGAGATGAGCTGTTCTCTGGGCTTTATTGAACGATTGACCCAATCTTTGTTGACTTAATGGGAGATTGGACACCTACATGTAGACATCTAGATATAGATACCTGAATTGATCCCATCCCTCCCACCTCTGGTAAATTGGAGATAAATAGTGTTGACAGCAGAGGGTGTTGACAGAGAATGAGTGTTGACAGCAGAAAGTCTATAACTTGTGTTCACAGTTGTTTCTTGTGCAGGCACCATGATGGAGGAGAAGAGATTCTGGCTAAATAGTAGCATGCTGGAAACCAGCAAAATTGGGAGTAAAGTCCAGGAAGTCCAGATACATGGAGATATGAAGCCGGACTAGGTAAACCTGGGGAAAGGGGAGTGGAAGGGAAAGTCAGCTGGAGTAGACAGGGAGCAGAGCAGACTGGAATAGAGCCAGTAGGAGAGAATTTGTCTTGATTGCAGGAAACTATTTCTAGGGTAGGAAGATGTGAATAGCGTTATTCTACAGGAAAAGCAAAATAAGGCTTAAAGTGCGCCCTTGTATAACATGCAGCAGAATCCAGTTCCTAAGCTTGAGAATATCTATGTCATAACCTCATTTCTTCAGAAAATGAGAGACAGATGGAGGAGAAAATAACTTTTAAGATTGTTGTGGTTTTCATTAAAAACAAACCGAAACCTCATCATCAACAACAATACAAAAGACCATTAAAAATGTTGACAAAACTTCTTGCACATTCTCCATGGACACCCAACTTGTATTCCTCCTGGTGCTCTTAGTTGGTTATAACCCTCTACAGGGGTCATTTGACTAAATCTGTGCTTTCTTACATACGTGGCTAAAGCTTGGGTCAGAGGCTGGGAAAAGACTAAGCACTGAGCAACTCATTCACCTTTCTGCATCATGTTTACACCCAGAGCAAATCTTTGGAGCATCTACATTTCTTTCTAATGCTTTTGAAAAGAAACCAATTATTTGGGGGGAAGGAATACCATCCAGTGGGACCTTCATCATGAGGGACTTTAAAAGGTTCGAGAGGTGGGTCTGTGTTAACCTCATGAAGTTCAGCAAGGTCAAGTTCAACATTGTGCACAAGGGTCATAGCAATCCCAAATACAAAGGCTGGGTGAAGTATGGATAGAGAGCAGTCCTGAGGAGAAGGACTTGGTTGTGTTGGTTAACAAAGAAGCTGAACATAAGCCAAAAATGTGCACCTACAGCCCAGGAAGCCAGCCATATCCTGGAATGCATCAAAACAAGCACAACCAGAAGGTTGAGGGAGTTGATTCTCTCCTTTCACTCAACTCTCATGAGACCCCACCTGGACTACTGGTCCAGCTTTGGGGCCTTCAACATAAGGACATGGACCTGTTGGAGCAAGTCCAGAGGGAGGGCCACAACAATGATCAGAAGGCTGGAGCACCTCTTCTGTGAAGAAAGGATAAGAGTTGGGGTTGTTCAGTTTGAAGAGAATGATCCAGGAGCCCCTTGTAGCAGCCTTCCAGTGCCTAAAGGAGGTCTACAAATAAGCTGGAGAAGTACTTTTTATGAGGAGATGTAGTGATAGGACAAAGGGTAAGGGTTTTAAGCTGAAAGAGGGTAGATTTAGGTTAGATATAAGAAAGAAGCTCTTCACTATGAGGGTGATGAGGCACTGGAACAGGTTGCTTAAAGAAGCTGTGGATGCCCCATCTCTGAAAGCGTGCCTTGAGAGACTTAGTCTAGAGGAAGATATCCCTGTCCACGGAAGAGGAGTTGAAACTAGATGATCTTTGAGGTCCCTTCCAGTTCAGTTCTGTGATTAGCTACTAATCAAATTACTAGCTAACTGTTCCAACAGAGCAACATATAAATAAGCATTTTACTGAACTACAAATCTCATCTACCATTTCTGGAAGCCCAATATCATTCACTGAAACTTTAACTTTGCAGTGTCCTTACTTTTCAGTGTTTCAAATGGGGTTTTTCCTAAACGTAAGAAAGTCACTGGAAAGTGTTCCAGCTTGTGTTGTCACATAGATGGATTTTATAATTAGTATTTTGCAATGCGCAGGAACCCTGGTCATGGATCAAGAACCTTTGCATTAGCAGCTGTACAAACAGCTCTCCATCCTTGTGGACAGCATCCTTTCTCTAATAGTATGTAGTTTTGTTGAATTCAGGTCAAATTCTGTTGTCAGCTACCCTGCTGCTTTGCTGTTATTTCAACATAAACTGAGAGCAGAGTACAGAGGAAAAGTTTTTTGGGTTTGATTTTGGGGTTTTTTTTTTGCTTTTTTGGACTGAAAGCCCTTCACCAGTGCGGAATTGCCTCCTACAGCAGAAATATTTCACCGAGCTATGCCACTTAATTCATCAGACACTGACAGTTAATACACTAAGTGCCAACAGTGCCAACTGGCAGCTTGTTGCTTGGTTGGATTAAAACAATTATTGTTCTTTTTTTTATCCCTCTACTTTGTGGTCTCCCCTGATTTTCTAGGTCTTTCTGATTTCATGTGTGATTTTATAAGAATGTGATAAAGTTGTGTTTTCTCTGTGAAAAAAAGGCTTAGAGATTCTCAGCATGGTGCAGGCCTGTTGCACGTGGCTATTAGTGTTTTGCAGGCCGATCAGACAGAGGTCTTGGCGTGCTGGAAGAATCTGGAGTGTACCTCTATGTGATTTTCTGCCTCCCTTCCTCTTTCTAAATGTGATCATGATAGGTTGTGTGATTCTGAAGGCTGAACCCACCCAGTGCTTTAGAGAGGTGTCTATGCATGAGGAGGACACCCCAGAATGTGAGGCAGTAAATCCTAGCAATTATTTTGGATTCCTTCAAACCCAAATGGGGTGAGCTTTTCAATTTTTTCTTGCATACCTTGGCAATATATTTATTTGTTTATTACTGTGAATATCACATTTCTGTTTCTACCAATATACCATGCTGTGCTTAGAGACCTCCAGAGGAATCTCAGATAGTCCTGCCACAGATTGTGCCAAAAAGGAAAGGTTTCTTATCCTTACTAGACCTCGCCTTGCCTTTCACATCTGGTCATATTCCATATTCTACTTTTCCCTTCCTTTCTGTTCCCTTCCTCTCTTACCTCTTCTCATATTTTCCTTGATGTGTGGTCATTGCCTACCCTATTTTTTGGATAAAAATGTACAGAAGTCAGGCATCAAAATAAGTTAAAAAGAGTAGTTTCCACCTCCATTGTTGTTCCTGTATGACTCTTAAATTTTCCATCTATTAAAATCTTTACCCACTGTCTAATAATTGTGCTCCATCATAGAGTGTTGATATGTTGGTTTTAAGATACATAGAATGTCAGATGCAAACAAATCTATTAAGTTTAATGAACAGAATTTTGGGGTTTTTTAATCTTTAATGTATTTAGGTTCTTAGCTTTCCTGAACAGTTTGTCCCTGGAATAATTTCTCTGTATGCTAAGACAGAAATGAGAAAATCATGTGATATTTAAATTATTCAATGTGTAATCCTTTACATAATATTTAATATCATTATTATTGTAGATGGTTTAAATACTAACATTTGAACAACCCAATGTTGGTTGCAGTATCCTGAAGCCTGAAAAAATATCTGCCTTGCATGGTAACTTCTATTGGATGGTACCGCGTCCCTGCTTCTTTACAAATAAAAGACAAAAAACAACCCCAAGATTGTTCTTTGCTTTTACTGGAAGGATAAATATTTTTGTCATGTATTGTGTACCACCAGTTTACAAAAAAAAAAAAAAATAAAAGGTTCCAGTATTCCACTGTGTTTTCATTTCATTTCTCTGAGGCATCTGTTCTGTAAGCATTCAGTTACACAACCTGTAGCAGAACTAGAGTGGATCAATGCGTTTCTCAGTGCTCCACAGGTCTGATGTTTTAAAGCCTTCGGCCAATAGATCCAGTTGTGTTTGTAAGCGAATTTAACTGGGAAGACTGAGGGTGTTACTCCTCCAGCTCTCCAATGTGAGAGTCTTCTAGAGTTTCCTGGATACAGCTGAATGGAAAGCTTTAACATCAAGGAATCCCTGTGATTTTACATGAGCTATACCGAGTCTTCCAGAAACAATAACAGACATTTTCCTGAAAAAAACCAAAACATGTATGAATATTCCATCTACACATGTGCTATGTCTCTTTGCCATGCAAATAGCAAATTGAGGACTCATAAAAGACACTGATCTCACAGCAGCATGAGAACTAGTGTTTGACACTTGTGAAAACTTGGGTTTTTTCACAGCCTAATAATTTTATCAAATAATATCTGGTGGTTGGATTAAGGGTTGGAGGCTTGTTTTAGAACTGGTCTTAAGTACTGTCAGTACTACAGCATGGCTTCAAGAATATGTCTTCATTTTAGCCTCCTCTTTTCCTTGATAAAAGTAGAATATTACATATTGCACGGATGCAATAAGCCCTGCTCTGTCTTCTTATACTTTGTATACAGGGCAGCAAAATGGGCGAAGAACTTCCTGAATGGTTTTGCTATCAATCATTAAGACTTCTCAAGAGGACATCATACCTAGAATTGAAATTTACTTCCCATGTGCACTATCTAGTAGTCATGTTAATGTGAGCGAAAATAGAACAAGAAAGCTTATATTGCAGAGGACCAGAGGACTTGGAATTCATGCTGGACTCTGTAACTTAACAACTTCTACTTGTCTGCTCTGTATCTTAACCCAAATGACCACCTTTGAGAACAAGGTGACAGAACAGGAAATGTTCTGAACAGATGAGCCCTTAAATTAAGCTGTCATCCATTTAATTTTATTCTCCAATATATGAACTGTGACAGCTGAGGGCTCCAATTCATGATCTTTATAGATGGCAACATATTAAGCTGCTATAAGACCGTGATTGGGGTTTTGAGGCTCTTTTAAAGACCATTTTATGAAGCTTCTTGGTCTGTCACAACCTTTTCTCATAGGCAGATGGTAATATAATCCAGTATTTCAGTTGTATATAATCTGTGGAAAAAAGAAAAGTAGATGGAGGAAACTGAGCGGATATTAAAACCAAGATAGCTGGTGACCTTCTCACCAGTAGCTTAATGACTTTGACAGCAACCTGCAGTTATTCGTCAAAATTTAAAGGTGAGACTTCAGCACAGAGCATCTGAAGGATTTCCTCCAGGTACAGTAATTACGGCATAATTAGAACAATTTACAGAGAAAGCATGTACTCTTCCCTCCCTGGGAACATGGAGTTTTCCTCTCTCCTTGCTGTGGCTCAGATGTATTCATCAGTGCAGGGGCCAGGCATCATATTGCTATTTCTTTGCTATTTCTGACTGACTATTTAGGAGATACTTAGGTCTCTGCTGCATGGAGAATCCTGCTTTGCCAGAGCAGACACAAAAGAAATCTGGGAACAGGAGATTAGCATCTCTCAGCCACTCCTCTTGCCAGGTGCTGAGCCTTTCTCTTTGAACTTTCTCAAAGGGCAAGAGGCAGCAAGTTGTGTGTGCAAGCTTTAGGCCTTGTTAAATTATCTGAGCTTCCTGTTTTCTGTAAATATAAGAAAATAAGGATTCCCAAGGGAAATTCCAATCAACACTGTTAGCAGCTAAAACTAGAGCATCTCTTCCATCTTTCCACATATAGCCTGCTAAAACTACTTTGTTTTCCTCCTCTGAAAGTGTTTTTTCACCTTGCTCTCCTTCTCACATGGGTCATCATGTCTTCTGGTATGTTTAATGTATTGCTTTGGTCTAGATAATGGGGGACATATGTTTATGGCTAGTCTGAAACTGTTCTCTTCAAGCTGATAAGTTTTCCATAATTACAGCTGTGGAAGACTGGAGTTAAATCACTGATATTGGCTAAGAGAGTGAGAATCGCACTATAAGCATTTACGTTATTGAGAGTATTTTGATCCTACAGGATTCTGTTCATGACATTTGCTAAAATCAGCACCAAAAGTACCTCATGGATTCTGTTGGGTGCCTTTTTGAGGATTAAATGGCTTTCACTGGAAAATCATCCTTTCTATCAAAGATTTCCCTCATTTTAAAATAAGGAAAATACTTTTTGAAATGTATTTCAGAACAGTCTGGAAGAGATTGTTCTTGCCCTTATTTAAATTTCACTTGAAAAAAATCAACAGGTTTTCATTTTGCCTTCGCCTCACCTTCCCTTCATTTAAACTGGGTGAGCTAAGACGCTTTAAAGTTTTTTTTCCCATTTCAGCCCTTGCAAATCTTCCACTACCTATGCTATGCTGCTTTGTTTCTGGCTATTTTAAAACTTCATGACTTCAGGTTTTATGAGGCTGAGTGAAATACTGACATGATCGACATCATTAGCAAGGTTAGATCAAAACTATCCTTTCCAAAGGAATATTGTAGACAGAAATATTCGGCTCCCTGCATTCTTCAAAACAGATACCACTTGAACATATTAAAAGGAAGTTACATAAGATGGCTTTCTTTCTCTATCATGTTGCTTTTTAAAATGTACAGATGTATCAGGCATGCTAAAAAATGGAGCTACACAGAATAGTATTGATTAGCATATCATTAGTTTCACCAGCACAGCCTGGGACTATGAGTGCACTGTGGGTAAGCCTGAGGATGTTAAAGACAGTTGTGGCCAGAATTAAGATGACAGATCATGATCAAACATCATCTCTCAACAGCAGCGGAACAGTACAGGTATTCCCAGCTGGCTATAAATGGGCACCTGTACTGAATAGGACACAGAGTGGCAATGTGATTAAAATCTCTGTGCCCATCTGAGGTATCTCCCCTGAATTTAATCTACACCTCAAAGCTGAAACCAAAACAGCTGAGGTAGGAGTCACATCAATAATACAACCACTTGCATTCAGATGACTAACTGAAGTATGAACATGCTGTTGCCGCCAAGGCCCTTAAAGACTTTTAAAGGCACAAAGTAATAGTACCAAATTAAAATATAGTACAATCTATCACATACTCTCCATATGCCCCTTATATGTGCTGGCCCATTGTACCCAGGAAGCACAGTTTTCCTAAAACTAGTTTGTGATACTCCACTATTGAGTGGAAGCCACTTGACTCCAAGGCTGACCACACCTCTTAGCCATTAGAGGATGAGATCTGATGAGATGACCTGCCTTTCATGAAGCCATGTTGGCTAGGCCTGATCACTTAGTTGTCTTGCACATACTTCATGACAGCACTCAGGATCACCTGTTCCATGACTTTCCCTGGCACTGAGTTCAGACTGACAGGCCTGTAGCTCCCTGGATCATCCCTCCAACCCTTCTTGTAGATGGGTATAACATCAGGCAGCCTCCAGTCAAGACGAACTTCCCCAGCCATCCAGGACCACTGGAAGGAAAGGCACATCTGCCAGCTCCCTCAGTACTCATGATGGATCCCATCGAGCCCCATATAATTGTGAGTGTCTAATTGGGCAAGCAAGCCTAAGAACCTCCTCTTGGAACATGGGAGCTTTGTTCTGCTCCTCTAACTCCTGGGGATATACATACTGGGAACCACTTTCCTTGTTATTAAAGGCTGAGGCAAAGAAGGGATTAAGTACCTCAGCTTTGTCCTCACGCCCTGTCACAGTTCCCTTTGCATTCAACAGGAACTGAATATTCTTCTTGATTCTCCTTTTACTATTGATGTATTTATAGAAATATTTGTTTATTATCTTTCACTGACTTGGCCACTGAGCTGTAGCTGGGCCTTAACCCTCCAATTTTTTCATCTGCGTGATCTCACTTATTCCCTGTAGTTCACCCAAGATACCTGTCCCTTCATCCAGATTTCATAGACATTCCTCTTCTTTTTGATGTCCCTCAAGATCTCCCTGCGCAGCCAAGCTGGTTTTTTTCCCCACCGGCTCATCTTTCAGAACATGGGGACAGCCTGTTCCNCCAGGGAAGATGAAGTCTCTCATGGGACTTTATTAACTAGCCCTCTGAACCTGGAGGTGTCATGAGAGTGGATTTAAGTTGAACAGCAGGAATCCTTCTTACTATCTATCATTTATGAAAACCAAGAAACATTATAATAAGGCCTATTTAGGAGGCCTGAGTGAGCATCACATATCTTTTATGGAGACCATTGAGAAGCTTTTATAAGAAATGTACTCAGCTCGTTACTAACCTGAACTATATTTGAACTGCAGCCTCATTCATTAACTTCTATTTCAATAGGATGCATTGGAGTGAGAAAAATTATTTGTGTGCTTTTTCTTCCCATCACTTGTTTATATCTGCCATCTTTTTCTATGAAAAATATCAACCTAGAAACAAAAATTACTAGACTTCAAAAGAAATCCCAGTTGTAAATCTGAGTCTTGTGGGGCCCTAATACATTATTTCCTCTGGAAGCATTTCTTTCCTTTGAAGTGTAATCATGCAGGAAATTTAACATTAAAAACAATTAAGAAAATTTGTATTGATTTATACAATATTGTGAAGGCATAATAAAAAAGCAAGAAGCTATCCCTGAAGTGCATTTTAAATGATGTGCACTGCATAGCAAATGGATTTTAAAGTATAAGTATGGAAGAATTTATTAATTCAAAGTTTGTTCATGATACGTGAAACAGAGGTACAAAAGTGATAAAACGAGTGGAAGAAAAAGGTTATGCAGGCATTTTGGTGTAAAAGCTTGCTGCTCTGGAGAAAGGGAAACAATCAGAAATGGTTATATCCACCAAAATAGAATTTGTTTTGGATTCATAAATATTCGTAAGTTTATATGCTTAAATCTCATTGTCAACTGTAAAATCTGATAGGTTTCTTAAAAGTCCAAATTCATACTGCCAGATTGCAGATACTGAACTGGAACCACTGCATGTGTCTGCTTGGTAAATGTTTCCTCTGTAAAAAGAGAGAGCCTTCTTCAGCGTAATTTGACTCTTCCCAAAATCTGAGTCCCTGTTTGGACAACTCTGGCTTTCCTTGCTGGCTACACAGGCTCCTTAGAGAGAGGATGGTTACATAATTTTCTTCTTGATGGATTGAGTCTGGTCTTCAATGTTACTCTGGATAGTTGCTTTTCGGAATTTACATAGTGATCCCAGGTATAAACATATCTTCTGTGAGCCGAAAATATGAGCCCAATAAAGACAGTGAAGTTTGTTCATTTCAGGTCTTGGTATGCAGGCAGCTCAAATAACACAGATATGTATTGTCAGATTCTTAAAATCATGTGTTTCTCTAAAGAGAATTGAGCCACTGGACCAAATTATAAAGGAAAAAAAGTAATTATAATGAGATTGGCTACCTCAAATAATACATTTTGCTTTTTCTTTTGGGCTTGATGTATGGTCTGATTACTTGTCTAAGAGCTGAGTTAGACAAGTAATGATTATTAGCCCCAGTGTTATTACAACTCTGTGAGTGTCTGCATAGGCAAAACCAGTAGTATATGGAATGATTTTGAATGAAATATCACAGAGGAATGTGAGAACACCTGGGCATAGCACCAGTGAGGAGATGCAGAGTCCCCGCATGTTCCAAGTAGGTGCCTTGTAGAGCTGGATCCCTACTCTGGAAGCATCCTGACCTCATGTCAGAGTCACAGGTAAATGTCATTATTTGAAAGAAAGCTGGGAGTAATATTGCATTTCATTTAATTGTTTAGTGTTAAGGCTGGTAGAAGGAGAGATGCAATTGGATTTGGTCTGAGGTACTAATAAGTCAGCTAAATGGGATGGAGTATAAACTATAAAACTGCTTAAAGGAGCTTGTTTCTAATGTGCAGAGGAAAATGAAATGATCAAAGTGAGCTCACTGAGTGTGATGTCCCCAGCTTAGCTGATGAGTGAATAAGCAAAAGGATAGCTGTGGTAGCGAAAGAAGAGAAAGGAAACAGAGGAGAAGGTTTTATCAGTGTGCACAGCCAAAGTAGAGGAAATAAAATTTGAGGAAGTTTGGTTAAAGAAGGGACTTCCAATGCACAGAGTGGAGAAATTTCTATCCTGGCTAAAATTAAAAGGCAACAGCCCTAAGTAACAATCAGCTGAGTAGAGTTTTGTGGCAGAGGCAGGATGGAAAGAATCATCTGACCAACATAAGATCATGAATCTAGCTGGGATAACTGAAAAATGAATGTTAATCAGCCTTGTGGGATAAAATCTTGATAAGCATGCTTGCCAACAACATCTCCAACTCTTCTCCTGCACAGCTGAGAAGAAGCTTTCATTCCCACCTTCACAGGACAGTCACATGAAATGATTAACTAGCCAGTAA
>WAAB01016181.1:8933-23124 GCA_013389865.1 Piaya cayana | reverse complement strand
AAGTGAAAGGGAATCCTATAAACACGATGCAACCTGAAATGAGGTTGTAGAGATGTGGATGTTGGTCTTTTCTCCCAAGTGACAGGCAATAGGACAAGAGGGAATGGCCTCAAGTTGTGCCAGGGGAGGATCAGATTGGACACTGGGGAAAATTCTTCACCGAAAGGGTTCTCAGGGACTGGCAGAGGCTGCCCAGAGAGATGGTGAAGTCCCCATCACAGGAGGGGTTTAAAAGGTGGGTAGATGAGGCACTTGGGGACATGGATTAGTAGAGGACTGGTATGGTTGGGCTTGATGATCTCAAACGTCTTTTCCAACCTAATGATTCTATGATTCTCTATTTCCAAAGCAGGTAGTTCAGTAAATACAAATATTGGTGAAAAAATTGTTTCACCTTCTCGATGAGGTTATCCTAGGCCACCCTGAATAATACCACACATTTTGCTCTTAATCACTTGTCTCAGCTCTTACAAGCAAAGTATACTAAAAGCAAAATAACTTGGCTTTCGATCAGTGCAAGCTCATTTAGAGAGTTCACCTTGCTGTGGTTTATTAAATAGAAAACATAATTTAAGCACCTTAACATGAAAGAAATGGGAAAGATGGAATTTGCCATTTAATTTAGGTCTCCTAGTTTCATGTCAATGTGGCAATGACCTATGATGTCTCATCTGTACCGCTCACAGGGACTTGGTATCAATAATAAGAGTGGCCATCCAGAAAGGAGATGATCCACCTTCAATGCAATCTTCAATTTACACCCCTCGGAAATAATTGAAAGCAATAACAGTCCCACTGTAGACCAGTGTGTTCAGTTTCTATTGTGAAGGTTCAGACTGCTTTAGCATTAAATAAAACATAAGAGAGAAGCTCCAGATGAGGACGGTGGCACTAGAGTAGAAAGATTCACATAGAATTTTAAGAAGAATGTCTGAAACAGAACAGTGTCAATCATTATTAAATTACTCAAGAATTGTTTGAGCTGCTCAGTGTTGATTAGAATAGTCCTAAAAGTTTCCACATTCCACTATGTTAATGTTTCAAATCAACATATTTTCCTTTGTACCTTCTAACACAGACAAGCACTATGTGTAAAAATATTTTAAAATTGATTTCTCAACCTTAGAGCCTAAATCCTCTAGGCAAATTTTTTGTATAGGCAGGAGCTTGGGCTTTCAGACAGCAACCAATCTTTCCATGGGAAGTAGCTCTAAATTTGCTCATTCGAAAATGGATCGGCTTTTGTTAAAAGATAAAATAAATGGACAGAAATCATAAATATTAAATAGCAAAAAGAGTTCTATTAGGGAGAAGAGAGAGCTAAAATTACACTTGCAGTAGAGAGGATGACTCAACACTAAGTGCGTGCAATAATCACTTTAAACCTGCTTGTTGAATTAGCAGATTTTTAGAGATTTGGAATGAAAACACATACACAAAGCCTTATAACAAGTGGGTCTGCGATTTAAAAAAAAAAAAAATCCACATTGTTGCAGCTCCCTCTAATGTATAATTAATATAAATACTCTGAAGCCAGCAGGTAAAACAGTATAATAGCTGGAGCAGCAGTGAATCCAGGGAAGAGAACTGTCATGGAAAACCCAATTACTTTTGTACCTCGGCTATTAATGTCTTTATTAAATTTGCAGCACAAGTCAAGAAGTGTGACTGCCCAAGCTGGGAAGGCAAACTTGTCCTTGTCCTTATAGAACCTATAGCATAAGAGAGAAAAAAGAGAATAAGAAACACATCACTTCTTCTGGTTCCTCCTTCCACAGTGCATCCTTCCTAAGGTGTGAGGTATTCCCCCAGGGTACCATCCACCACATGGGCTTGATAACCCTTGATCAGCTTGATCCAGCGGGAGGTGGCCCTGCCCACTGCAGGAGGGTTGGAACTGGACGACCCTTAAGGTCCCTTCCAACTGAACTGTTCTATAATTCTATGATTCTATGACAATTAAGGGAGTGTTTTAGTGCCACCCAGTCCCCTGGAAAATACCCGGCTACGACATCATGTTTTCTGAACCGCATCACTTTTGGATTAGATGTTTGGCTCATGATGTTCAAATCCCATCTGCCCTAATAGATCGTCTCCATCTGAGCTGTGAGGTAACTGTGTACTCGTTGTACAACCACATGCCATAAGTCAAGACTTGGAGAGAAAATATAGTAAGAACTTAGAGACAAGGATGTTGAGGCTCTGGAGTGAGTCCAGAGAAGAGTGACAAGGCTGGTGAAGGGGCTGGAGAACAGGCCTGATGAGGAATGGCTGAGAGAGCTGGGGGTGTTTAGCCTGGAGAAGAGGAGGCTGAGAGGAGACCTCATTGCTCTCTCCAGCTGCCTGAAAGGAGGTTGTGGAGAGGAGGGAGCTGGGCTNATGAGGATAACTGCAGGCAGACTCAGCTGTCTTGCTAGCTGTGTTTTGTTGAAGGACGCCCGCTGCAGCCAGGGACGTCAGCAAGAATTTAGATGAATTGAGATAATGAGAGAGATGGGCACCCCCAACACTAAAACCATTATGAAGGAGCATAACCTTTATGAAGGAGCACACTGCCGCATAAAATGTTCCAGACCAGCAGAAACTATCAATAGTGACTGACATCGTTTTCCAGTGGAAGGCTGGGAAACTCTGGTGTGACAACCAGGCTGGCAGACAGCATGTCCTACAGACACGTAGGGTAGTGACGCCCTGGCCCAGGTTGCCCAGGGAAGCTGTGGCTGCCCCATCCCTGGAGGTGTTCAAGGCCAGGTTGGATGGGGCTTAGGCAGCTTGATCCAGTGGGAGGTGTCCCTGTCCATGGCAGAGGGGTTGGATCTGGATGAACTTTGAGGTCCCTTCCAACCTAAACTAATCTACGATTCTATGTTAAGTCACAGATCAAAAGGAACTACTCACGTGGCTTTTTCAAGCCCAAAGACCGAAAATAAACCCTCCAAAGACATCTGAGCCTATGCTGATTTCTGTGGTTCTTATAACAGTTACGTTATTTTATAAAAGCATAATCTCAGGTTTCATATGGGAAAGAACTACAGAAGGATTAGGGAAAGCTTCCAGAAAGGGACCAGTCGCAGCAATTGCAGTATTGTCAAGCCCAAGCATCCAAAATTTAAAGGTCAACCCCTTGTTCTACAGGGATTGGGACTGGGAATGGGTACGGGGATTGGAATGGGGACTGGGATGGGGACCAGGATGGTGACCGGGAAGGGGTTTAGGATTGGAATCGGGACCAGGAAGGGGACTGGGATGGGGAACAGAATGGGAGCCGGGACTAAGATGTGGTTCTGGATCAGTATGGGTACTGGGACCGGGACTGGGATGGGGAATGGGTACTAGGATTGAAATGGGGACTGGGATGGGGACCAGGATGGTGACTGGGAAGGGGTTTAGGATTGGGATTGGGACCGGGAAGGGGACTGGGATGTGGAACAGAATGGGGGCCGGGACTGGGATATGGTTCCAGATCAGGATGGGTACTGGGACCCAGACAGGGACTGGGAATGTGTACGGGGATTGGAATGGGGACTGGGATGGGGACCACGATGGGGTTTAGGATTAGGATCAGGACCGGGAAGGGGACCAGGATGGGGACCAGCATGGGGGCCGGGACTGGGACAAAGACCAGGATCAGGAAAAAGGACCGGGATGGGGACGTGTCAGTGTCCCGCCCCCGGCCACCAAAACACTGACACGTGCGCCTCGCTCCCCCCCCCACCCCGCCCCATTAGCGCGCCCGGAGCGCGCCTGCCGTGACGTCACCGCCCCTTTCCGCCAATGGGAAAGCTCCTTGCCGGGTAGCAACAAGCGCGGCGGGCAGCGGCCAATCAGCGCGGAGGGGGCGTGGCCAGCGCCGAACTCCCTCTTCGCCTCCAGCAACAAGAACGGCGCGCGGCAGCCAATCAGCGCGCGGGGGGGCGGGGTCAGCGCAGCCCCCTCTTGACTTCCGGCAACAAGCGGCGCGGGCCCGGGCGGCGCCGCCGCGGAGAGAGGTGCGAGTGGACGGGCGGGGGGTTCCGGGTGGGGGGTCGGGGCCTGATGCACGAGTGAGGCTCGGAGGGGCTGCTGGGGACGTGAATGTGGGGCCCACGGGGCTCAGCGTGGGGAAACGGGGGTTTGGGCTGAGGCTGATCCCTCCTGGGGCCGAGCAGCAGGGGCCTGGAGAGCTGGGAGGTCGCCCACCGCGTGGAGGTTAACAAGGGCAAATGGCTTAACGAGGGCAAGGCGCCCCTGCGTGTCCAACAGAAGAAGGAGGTGGAGCTGTTGGAACAGGTCCAGAGGGGGCTATAAGGATGGTCAGAGGGCTGGGGCACCTCCCACGTGAGGCTGAGAGAGTTGGGGTTGTTCAACCTGGAGAAGAGAAGGCTGCGAGGAGACCTTATAGTGACCTTCCAGTACCTGAAGGGGCTACAAGAAAGCTGGGGAGGGACTGTTCACAAAGGCTTGTAATGATAGGATGAGGGGCAATGGGGATAAACTGGAGAAGGGTAGGTTTAGACTAGACATAAAGAGGAATTTTTTCACCATGAGAGTGGTGAGGCCCTGGCCCAGGTTGCCTAGGGAAGTTGTGGCTGCCCCATCCCTGGAGGTGTTCAAGGCCAGGTTGGTTGCGCCTTGGGCACCTGATCCAGTGGGAGGTGTCCCTGTCCATGGCAGAAGGGGTGGAACTAGAAGACCTTCAGGGTCCCTTTCAACCCTCACTATTTTATGATTCTATGTCTGTGCAGACTGGGGAGCGAGAGGCTGGAGAGCACCCCTGAGCAAAGGGATCTGGGGTTGTCCGTGAGCCAGAAAGTGCACCCTGGCATCCAAGAGGGCAACCGTGTCCTCAGATGCATCCAGCATGGCATCACTAGCCAGATGAAGGAGGGGATTGTCCTGCTCCCATCTTGAGTGCTGGGTGTGGTGTAATAGTATAAAAAGTATATGGAGCTACTGGAGAGTGTCCAGAGGAGACCATAAAGTTGGTGAAGGGTCTAGAGGGGAAGTCATATGAGAAGCAGCTGAATTGACTTGGTCTGCTCAACCTGGAAAAGAGGAGACTGAGGGGGGACCTCATAGCAGTTCGCTGTTACTTCACAAGGGATCAAGGAGCAGGCACTGAGCTTTTCTCTCTGGTGACCAATAATAGTACCCGAGAGACGGGCAGGAAGATGTGCCAGGGGCTGGTTAGGTTGGACATTAGGATAAGGTTCTTTGCCCAGAGGGTGGTGGAGCACTGGAACAGCTCCCCAGGGAAGCAGTCGTGGCACCAAGCCTGACAATATTCCAGATGCCTTTGGACAGTGCCCTCAGACACACAGTGTGAATGTTTGGGTTGTCCTGTGCAGGGACGGGAGTTGGACTCAATGATCCTTGTGGGTCCCTTCCAACTCTGGTGATTCTGTGGGTTTTGGACTTGGTTATAGGGTTGCATGGGGTGGAGTAGTCTGGGACAAGGTATCAGGGTCAGGACAGGTGGCCGTGGCTTTGGGTGTCTGGAATGTGCTTGGAGGAGTGGAGTGTTGGCGTTATCGATAGGCTGTGTGAGGATGGGAGAATTGGGGGGTGCAGTGCTGGGGCAGCAGTGAGCTGGAGGGAAGAAGCCTGGGGTAGGAAGCTCAGATGGGAGGGGGAGCATCTGTGCCTGCTGGGACCTGAGAACTGCAGAGCCTGGATGCACTAAAATTCTTGTATAGAGGAATAACAGTCAGAATAGGGGTGGGCAAGAGTAAAGCTGAACAGTCGATGAACCATGGCCTTGCGGAAGTTTGAGACTTGATTTGAGAGAGTCATTTGATATGAAAAAAACCGTGGGGCGGGCTGAAGTCGGTAAACAGGCTCTGACCTCTGAGTCACAGAGACTGGCTGTGCTGGCTCCTGGAGGAAGGTAGTGTAGAAGTCACCTGCCTGAAGCGAGTGCGTAAAGGAGCAGTTTCTGCTGAAAGGTGAGAATATTAGCAAGGTAAAGAAAGAGACAGGTGTGCTTTTTGAATTGTTATGGAGTGGGAGAACGTTGCTTGTTCCCATCATCTTGGCAACAGGCTTGCTAGTGAATAGGAATGGTTTGGGTCATAATGCTAAGTTCTTAAGCATAGTAATATATAGACAGAAGAGATCTTATCCCGTGCAGTGGCAGAGCAGGTTGACTTACTGCGATTCTGGATGTCTTTGCAGTGACGTTTGCTCGTGTGAAGTGTTACCTGCCTGATGGGAAGCAGAACTCCATTGCGAGTGCGAGGACTGCTAGACCAGTTGCTATAATTTCGAGCTGTGGGAAGCTGTACAAAGCTCTCCTCTTCTGTACTTCTTTCTCATAGTTCTTTAGCCCTTTTTTCCTCCCCTCTCCTGAGTAAGAGGTGTATGATGCAAAGTGAAGAACTCTTGTTCTTGCTTGTTTTTAGGAAAAAGTTAAATGCAATCGATGTCTTGTCTTAAGCCCTTCTTAGCTAATGACCACATTCCTTTCCCAGTCCTTATTTTGCTTTTAAGAATCCTCTCCTACTGTATTTTTCCCAAAATCTGACTCTAGGGAGCTCGTCTTTTGTTGTGGTGAAAGTTTTAATGAGCTGCTTACTATTACTGGAGGCTGGAAAGTCTGCAAGAACTTTTGAAAGCAAGCTCTGATCTGGGAGCCACAGGGATGCAGTGGTTCAATGCTGTACTGGGAAGCAGAATTTGAGTGGAGGCAGAGCAAAAGTTTGAATCTTCATCCCTGTCCAGAGAGCCATACTCCATGGTCACACCTCATATGAGAGATGCATAGAAGGGGTGGTTGATACACTGCAGCTTCTTCAAATTTGGTCACATCTGAAACAACAATCAAATCTCTGATTCTACAGAAAGTGAGAAGCAATGGGATGTAGTTGTGGGTTTTTTCTAGTTACGTATGTGCTATTACTAAAAATACCTCTGCATTTCTGAGAGGAGACCTCATTGCTCTCTACAAATACCTGAAAGGAGGTTGTGGAGAGGAGGGAGCTGGGCTCTTCTCCCAAGTGACAGAGGACAGGACGAGGGGGAATGGCCTCAAGCTCTGCCAGGGGAGATTTAGGCTAGAGATTAGGAGGAAGTTTTTTACGGAAAGGGTCATTGGGCATTGGAGTAGGCTGCCCAGGGAGGTGGTTGATTAGCCTTCCCTGGAGGTGTTTAAGGCACGAGTAGACAAGGTACTGAGGGACATGGTTTAGTGTTTGATAGGAACGGTTGGACTCGATGATCCGGTGTGTCTCTTCCAGCCTGGTGATTCTATGATTCTATGACTCCATGTGCTACAACTTTTGAGCATGGGTACAAGCTGTTTTGTGTACTTGCTACTGGTGGATGCACTCTTAGCTGGTGCAAGAGCAAAACTATGGAGCAACATTCATTTTTGGGGGCAGAGGTCTGTCAAACTCTTTAAGAAGCATTTATTCATCAGATCTCAAAATCAGTAATCAATTTAACCATGATGGGATAGATTACACAAGGATACAGTTTTGCTTGGGTTGATATCAGCTCTTTCCTGGATTACCACAATTATTTTCCTTGTTCTCTAAAGAACCAGGAAATCTATTTTGATGTAATAAACAATGAAAGACAAGAAGAACGAGGTTACAGCATCAAAAATGTACTTACACCACTGAATCTGTTTCTTAGGAGGTAGTTCTACAGAGAACTCTCTTCATGGTAATCATAATCTTTTTTTAAGGTTAGAGGGAGAAGTGAAATAATAAGTTCTTCAACTGCAANTATAGATTACACAAGGATACAGTTTTGCTTGGGTTGATATCAGCTCTTTCCTGGATTACCACAATTATTTTCCTTGTTCTCTAAAGAACCAGGAAATCTATTTTGATGTAATAAACAATGAAAGACAAGAAGAACGAGGTTACAGCATCAAAAATGTACTTACACCACTGAATCTGTTTCTTAGGAGGTAGTTCTACAGAGAACTCTCTTCATGGTAATCATAATCTTTTTTTAAGGTTAGAGAGAGAAGTGAAATAAGTTCTTCAACTGCAGCTTTTAGTAATAAATAGTACACAATCAATCTTCTTTCTGCTTATAGAGAAACCATGCCATTTCTGGGCCAAGACTGGAGATCCCCTGGCTGGAGGTGGGTTAAAACAGAAGACGGGTGGAAACGATGCGAATCCTTCAGTCCTGCGCTCGAGGACGGGAATAATCAGCTGAACGATATCAGCCACACCGTGTAAGTTCACAAATGTGATTCTGTGTGAATTAATAGCCGGTTGCAAGGCAAAGATTAGCTTCATTTCCATTCAGATGGCGAGTGTTTGTGTTGGGTTGTGTCATCTGCAGATGCTAGAAGTATACAAATGCCATGATGTGTTTGGTTTAGATGGGCAGACAGGAGATGCCTATGGTGTTCTGTCACTAGTGGCTTCATGAGTTGCATCTACTCATTAGGGGTGAGNTGTTTAAGGGACGGGTGGACAAGGCGCTGAGGGACATGGTTTAGTGTTTGATGGGAATGGTTGGACTCAATGATCCGGTGGGTCTTTTCCAACCTGGTGATTCTATGATTCTATCTTTTAGGCAGATAGATGCTATCTTTTGTGGTGTATCTTTTTAAAATTAAAAGGCCTTGCACTCCCTCATCCAAACAAAAACCTTGTCAAGTAGCATTTGAAGATGAAATTGATGCTTTTCAACATGCCTGATGCATTTGCAGTTTGTTACCTGGATATGGGTGAAGACTTTCTGCTGATTGAGTGTTGGATTAGGACGGTTTATGGCAGTCATAACACACCTTTGCTCCAAGTAGACAGTGACTGATAGTTTTATGATAACTTTCTAAGACCATATATGGCTGTATGGGCTCCTATAGAGCAGGTGAGTAAGATATTAGTTAAATAAAGTAATGCTTGTGGCAGGTGCACACAGGCTGGTGTGATAAAAATAACTTTGTCCAAACAAATTTCTGCTTGCTTTCTCCACAAAGAAGTAATTTTCAGGGTTAAAATTCTTCATCATAAATTCCAGCATAAATTGTTCATAACGAGGAAAGGGAACATTCAGTGTTCGGTTAGTGCGGCGAACGGTAAAGTAACCACTCTGATTTAGAGGGAATTTATGGATAAGCTACAACTTGCTGCGCTTGTAAACCTGTGGCTTCTGAATTGATGAAATAAACCTCAAGAGTTATCAAGCAGGGAAGAATTATTATTATTATTATTGACTTGCTGTTTTTTCCATGCCTTCTTTCTTTTTGTGTTCATCTGTCACTGATAATGTTTGGGTTTCTTTTTCCACCCAGTCTGGCCACCGTGGGTACAAAAGATTCTGCTTGTCTGGAAGAGTGTTCAGTAAGACTCCAACCAAAAAGTTGTCTTAAATACCTTTGGGGGGAAAAAAAAAATCTTTTTGTCTCTCTCTGTCTTTAATAATATAGTTGTCAAGTGAAAAGAAAGCTAATTTTGATAGCTATTTGCACAGTTACTACATAATTATATCTTAGAGGTTGCTTTAATGAATGTTGTTTGGCAAGTATGACATAATTGCCTTTGTGAATATCATTAAAGGCTTTTGCTCTTCTGATCCTAATTGCATACGTATCTTTTCTCCAGAGAGCAAGGTGAGGTATTTTTGTTGCTGACTTAAGGAAAAAAAACCCAATTCTAGTATTTTTGCTCGGTCTTGAAGGAATTTAGTGTTGCACTTCCCTGGAGTCATCTCTCTAGAAACAGGTTTAAATCAGCTGGTTTTGGGAAGATACAAGTATTAAAGTTCAAGACAAAAAAAATGTTCATTAGTTTGAAGGGACTGGCCATGAAACTCTCTGAGGGAGAGAAGTTTTCATTAAATCTGAGGTTTTTCATGATCTGGATTTCTTAGGCTAGATTGCCAGTTTACCAGAATCCTAAACGGGGTGACTAGCCTGTTCTGCAGCAGTTGCCCTCATCTCAAGCGATTCCCCAGTTCCCCATCTTCCTCTTGCACATCTACGTAGCAAAACCAAACCACAGCGTGTTCTGTAGCTCTTTGTTACTTCTGATTCTGTCTATTCAGTTCAAAATCTATATTGTCTGAACTTAAACTACAGAATTCAAGCTGGCACTTCTTGGCGAAGTGGCACTGCTTGGGAGTGATTTCACTACACCTTGAACTTTGGAACTATGACTGCAACTTGAACTTTGGATCTGTAAGTTTACCTTTGCTGCTCAACAGCAATTAATGCCTCTTCGCATGATGTTGTAGACCAATTTAGGATGAAATGTAGCTCTGGAAGTCAGTCCAAACACACGCTCAAAGCAGAGCCAACCATGTTGGGTTATACAGGGCCTTGCCCAGTTGAGCTTTGTGCATTTCCAAGTATGGAAATTCTTCGCTGGGCTCCTGTTCCAAGTCCTGTTACCATCACTGTGGTATTTTCATTTGTTCTTCCCCCCAGTCTACTAAGAATTTGTTATCATAGACTGTATCAGTTACAGTCTAGCTCCATCTTCCTTCTACGCTAACATTTGATCATAGAATCATAGAATAACCAGGTTGGAAGAGACCCACCAGATCGAGTCCAACCATTCCTATCAAATACATTAGGGGCTTTTAGGAGAAAAACAAAATCTTTATTCAGAATATGAACATAGGAAAGTGACGCTGCCTGTCTTCAGAGAGCTATCGAGAGGCCCAATGCCAGAAAGGTCCTGCACATCAAAACCCCCTTAATGAGAGACCCACCGGATCATCAAATCCAACCATTCCTATCAAATACATTAGGGGCTTTTAGGAGAAAAACAAAATCTTTATTCAGGATATGAATGTAGGAAAGTGACGCTGCCTGTCTTCAGAGAGCTATCGAGAGGCCCAATGCCAGAAAGGTCCTGCACATCAAAACCCCCTTAATGAATTTCTACAGCAACAGGGCCAAAATGGAAGTGGATTCTGCAGCTTCTGATGTTGGCAGTGATCAGATTTCCCTCCACCACCACCTCTTAGCAGTGAACCAGCTTAGTTCTCTTCTGCAGTCCCTGTAACCTCTGTAACTCCCCACTGGACTTACTCCGGAATGCCAGCGTTGTGTTGGATTGGGGAGCCCGAAACTGGACCCAGTACTCCAGATGCAGTTTCTCTTGCTGAATAAAGGGGGATAATTACTTCTTTCAGTCTGAAGGGTACACTAATGCAAACTTTCTCTTCTCAGAGGTACGTTTGCCAACCTGATGCACTCTCCAGAGGTGGATGCTAGTTACTGGGGGCTCATGTCTGTGACAAGTGTTGTTCCTCAGGGATCCCTACTGAGACCAGGGCTGTTTAATATCTTCATCAATGATACAGACAGTGAGGTCGAGGGCACCACCAGCCTTTCTTTCTTGTAGGCCCCCTTCAGGTACTGGAAGGCCACTATAAGGTCTCCCTGCAGCCTTCTCTTCTCCAGGCTGAATAACCTCAACTCTTTCAACCTGTCCTCGTAGCAGAGGTGCTCCAGCCCTCAAATCATCTTCATGGCCTCGTTCCAACAGTTCCGTATCTTTATGTTCACAATTCCAGAATTGGATGCAGGACTCCAGGTGTGGTCTCACAAGAGTGGAGGAGAGGGGCAGAATCCCCTCCCTCACCCTGTTGGCCACACTTCTTCTGATGCAGCCCAGGACACAGGTGACCTTCTGGGCTGCGAGCATGCAGTGATGACTCATGTTGAGCTTCTCATCAATCAGAACGCCTAGGTCCTTCCCTGCAGGGCTGCTCTCAATCACATCATCATCATCCCTCATCCTGTATTGAAACCACAGATTGCCCCAACCCAGGTGAAGGACTTTGCACTTTTGATTTATTCTCACCCTTTAAATAAAATGATTTTTCTCCAAAATATTCTGTGGAAAAGCAGGTAGTACTTGAGAATTACATTTCCAGGGAGCAGTTAGGGCAGTTTTCCTTTAAAAAGAAACAGAGTCAAGCCACATAGCTGACTGAAATAATTTTTACCGTCACTTGTATTCTCTTTTGTGAGGGAATGTGTGGATGGGGAGTTACTTGTCAAACTGTCTTTTATCAGTTACAAATACTTTTTCTTCAGAAATTAAAAAGATCTACTCGCAAACGGATTCAGAAATAAACCTTCAAGGCATGCAGATAACCTCTATAAATTGAATTCCCTTATTCAGGTGGTCCTCCAGTGCCTTAGTAAATCCAGTTCATGAATTAGCCCAAACCGGTGGACCTTACGATAACCATCCTCGAACAACCATAATCACTTGTGCAGGAGCAATTTGGAATCATGTTTGAATAGTTGCGATTTGCATTAGTTCCATTTATTGGAAACTAAGATGGAAAAAATGAGACCCTCAGTTCTGTAGCTCTTACTTATTTGGATAAGTAATAATCTGTAAGTCAAGAGTGCCTTGTATTCGAGGCAGACAGCAGCTGGAAAGGTGGTTGTAGCATGTTTATGTTCCCTTTTAAGCCCTGTCAGTTGCCAGTTCCTCTTCTCCAAACTCTTTTGCTGTTTGAATACATATATATATAGCAATATTATCTAGAATATTGTAGTTGAGTCTTTATTCTGCGTTCTAAGACATGAACTAATGCTTTCACCTTGGATTAAGCTCTGCCTGAACGCAGGAATATGTTAGCTTTGCCAGGATTTAAACCTAAGACAAACCCAATTTTCTGTTTTGGAGTCTTCTCAACTTGTATATCTTTGGGCTGAGCTAGCATTTACTAATTAGTGCAAGTAAAAAACCATTGCTTTTTTTAAATGTTGTTTAGTCATCTGCTTTAACAGGTGGTTCAAGCCTGAAAATTTCAATTTCATAATATGCAATATTAACATAATTTGACTTTTGCAACTTAATGCCCAAATACAGATTTACTATTTTTTTTTAGCAAACTGGTGTCCTTCAGTTTTAAGATGTCCAGCTGTTGCTGCTGCAATTTGACGGTCAAACTGACATTAATTGATTAAACTAGTTAATTCAGATTAAAATGAATGGGGAGGGCCTTGTATACCACTTTCTTATCAAAGGATAATAATAGGGAAATGAAGCAGTCGTGCAGTTAGGATACGTGGTAGTGAATCTTTAGCTGTTCTGCATCTCCGTGCAGGGTGCAAGGCCATGGCCTTTGTGTGAAGTGTTTTCCTTCTCTGTGCTAGGAAAGACAAATACTGATTCTCACCCGTGTTGCTGTTACTTAAAATTATCTGCAAAAATGAAAAGCAAAACTTCATGAAGCTCTGTAGACTTTCTGTAATGTAGGCAATTTTTTAATTGATATGAATTTTACGAGGTTAGTTTATCCAAGAGAAGGTTTTTAACTTACTTTGGATAAATTATACATAGTCAAACTATATATATACTATATATATACACACACTATATATGTAAATTATTCAGTGTAGTCCTCAGTGTTAGGCCGCTGTCAGTTATTTAACTGTCAGAAGTGACATAAGCACAGTTGATTCTCTCTGGGAGAAAGAGGAGGAGACCACGTGGGTCTCGATGCCTTACAAATCATTGGTAAGACAGTATTGTGACACCTAAATTATATACGGTGTTGTGATTCAGGCATTTATTAAAAGAAAGGTTTTCTTCACCCCAGAGTTGACAGCAGGGAGAGGGATGTCTGTCTTTGCTGGCTTTCTGCCTCCGTGAGGCTGTGCAGTGATTCCGCGCTGACTCTTAACCTCTGTGCACGGTTGGTCAAGGCTCGTTCTCTTCCAAATCATGAATATTTGTACCCTGGAGGTTTGCAGGCAGACAGTTGTCCAGCTACTGCTGTCTCCTCGACAGTCAATAATGACTTACAAGATATTTAGTAGGAAGAATCTTTTGTATATTTAGTCACTTTGACATAAAATTCAACCCCACTAGGAACAAGAGAGCAAGACAGCTTCTTGCTTAAGGTATGTGTTGCTACAGACCATCAAGGAACAACATCATTAAAGGGACCTGGAGGTGTTGGTTGACAGCCGTCTGAACATGAGCCAGCAGTGTGCCCAGGTGGCCAAGAAGGCCAATGGCATCTTGGCTTGGATCAGAAACGGTGTGACCAGCAGGTCCAGGAAGGTTATTCTTCCTCTGGACTTGGCACTGGTGAGACCGCTCCTTGAATCCTGTGTTCAGTTCTGGGCCCCTCAGCACAAGAAGGATGTTGAGGCTCTGGAGTGAGTCCAGAGAAGAGCAACAAAGCTGGTGAAGGGGCTGGAGAACAGGCCCTATGAGGAACAGCTGAGAGAGCTGGGAGTGTTTAGCCTGGAGAAGAGGAGGCTGAG
>WAAB01016180.1:278635-294034 GCA_013389865.1 Piaya cayana | reverse complement strand
GGGGCGGCCTCGCTTCCCAGGGCCGCGCGCAGGCGGCGCGTGGTGGCGGGCGGGACGCGGGGCGGAGGCGGGAGGGGTCGGTGCCCGGGGGTGGGGGGGGATGTCGGGGCCTGGCGCCCCGGGGATGCTGCAGCGCCGGGACCCGGGGAGAGGCTGCCCGGGTTCTGCTTTTAAACACCTTTTTACCGTAGGGGTTCCCTAAGCCTTTCCCAGGTTTGCTCAAACGCATCGCTTGTCGCTGCTCTGTTTACAATGAGTCGCTCGTTACCGAGTCCCGGTGGCCCCGTTCCCGGTCAGGCTCTGGACGCGGAGAGGCGGCCGCTGGCGATGGTTCTGCCCCCCCTGCCCCGCGTGTGGCGCTGTGGGATCCACCGCAGCCATGGGGGCTCTCTTTTTTTTTTTTTTTTTTATTTTTTCTTTCCTTAGAGTTACACTTTTTAATACTGAGCTGTTTGTCTTTTAAAAGCAAAGGTAATGCTACCGGAACTCTGCATCTTGCAGCGTGATGGGGTTTTTCATCTGTGCAAACTGCGGTGCTTGCAAACTAGCAGTTTGTAGTTTTGCTCTCTAGGGACTGTCTTTCCTGTGAATGTTTAATATCCCAGTCTCCCAGTTTTCCTGTCTACATGCAAACACTGTTGGAATAATATTTGGGACTTCTTCTAAAGCCCAACTTGTTAGTTTTGTCAAAAAAGGCAATATCCCCTGCTTCCTTAGGCAAAGATTTGAAAAATTCTTGGAGGATAAATTGCTCAAAACCAGCTTATTTTTACTGAAGTGTAGCTTTGACCTCGAGTACCACAGGTGTTGTCCCGTACAACCAGGTAATCTGGGAGTGATCAACTCCAGTTAGAAATGAGCTTGTAGAGAAGTTCTAGTTCAGGTTAGCAAAATGCAGTCGCTGCAGGTCGTAAAGTATTCTGGTGCAGTCGTCTCCTAATAAAAGTAATGTAGAAACTGAAGCATAGTTTCTGCACAGAGTGTACCAGGCTTTTGCCATTGTGATGGAAGTTCTCAGTTTTTTTCATTCAATGGGATTATGGAGTGGGAAAGACTGAGAATTCTGTGCTGAGGGGTGAGGTTGCTAACCACACTTTGTTGTAAGTTTAGTCTGACACTGTGTAAAGGTTTGAGTCAAAAAACCCCCCTTGCTGGGCACTCAAAACTTCAAAACGCTGGTGTGGAAACCTGGCTTATGTGCAAAGGTAATTTTCAATTTGATAATTTTCAAACAAGTAGTCTTGTAACTCATGCTAGTAAATGCTTAGTATATCATAACTAAGCTATTAAAATGTACTTATGTGTTTGAATAAGGTGTGGTACAAAAGAAATGGCTATAGTGCCTGCTGTGTAAAAATTAAAGGGATGTGCCAATAATGTTTGTGGACAAGCAATGTTAATAAACCCCCCGTTTGGTCTCTTAATGTGAGTTCTTATCTTCCCCTCACTCCTGTTGTTTCTTATCTTCCTGTTTTGACAAAAACCTTCTTGAGTGTAAAGCATAGCTATAGGAGCTGCACTTGTTCTCTTGTGTTTTGTTAAAAAAATCCAACAACGAAACAAAACCAAGAAAAAACCCTTCCCCAAAAGCTTTCCCTCAATGCTGTGTTTAATGGGTGAAATGCTTGACGCAGGTATGTTTTACAGGAGGAATAGTAAGCAAGTGGATTGTCTGGTGCAGAGTTTGTATTTATGAATCAGTTATGCTTCCTGTGCCCCTGAGCTGAATGAGTTCAGTTCCTCTAGGAAATCAAAAGTTATGCAGCAGAACGCTCAGAACGCTGTTGATGTGTAGTCCCTGTGAAGTTGGTTATGGTAGTTTGAGATATTGTCCCTTGGCTAGAAATTGCCATTCCTCCTCATTTAAGCTGTTATGAAGTATGATTTGAGTAACTAGACCTTGAATTTATAATTAATTGGATGGAGTTATACTTGGGTAGCCTGTGGGTGGCAATTGCTGTTAGAGACACGGTATAAGATGCAGGCAATAGTGAGTATCATCATGGCTCTTGAACCAGCAAGTGCCGGACTGAGGCCGAGATCAAGTTTCTGTTTTCAAGATGCCATATGCTTTCAGGCTTAGATGTGTGTTAATGTTTTTTTTTTCCTAGGAAGACTACTGTTTGAGCCATTTCAGTTATCAAACATGTAAAAGAAGGTAGTTTCTGGGAAAGGTAGAAGCACCTGTAATTTTAATCTCCTATCTGTCATGTGATTAGAGCTTGAAAAGGGACCAGTCGCTGTGCAAACTACTCTTTTGAGATGCAGGACTTCGCAGTGAAAGACAGTGTGTATTTATTACTGCTCCTCGTTTTGTAAGCACGTGTTTGTTTGCACTGTTTTTAATCCATCCATTTCTGCACGTTTTAAAAAGAGATATGTATGCCACACGTACTGATATGCATAATCCTTTGCTTACAATCCACACTTAAAGTCTTTTTTTTTATTCCAGCAGGCTCCCTCTTTTCTACACATTTGAGTTACCCAGTGCTGCTGTAAAGCTCCCAAATGTGTGCAGGTGCTCCTCTGTGCAGCCTGGCCTGTTGTAGCCTGAGGCACATGGACACACTGTGCAGGCAGATGTTTACTCCTCTTTATTTTGCTTTTATTATTTTTTTAGAGGAGAACAAAAGTATTAATAAAATCATGATGTGTTTTCCTTGCTGATGAAATTCAATGAAATATTCTTCATAGCTATGTCTGCCTGATGTTATCTGAAGGGAGGGCTGCTTTTTCAGCTGTGATTTTCACCCCATTCCTCTGAATTCAGTGCAAATGCAGTATTGTAAGGGTTGTGATTTTGGTGTTGGTGATCATTCAGGTAGAAAAGTCAGTCTCATCTTGGATTTCAGGCCAAGATTGCATAGCCAGCAGGGAATCTCTTACTGTAACTTTGAGAAGAAATGGATTTCTTCTGGATGCTGTGGAGAGGAGAGCTGAATATTTTGACAGCTATGTTGCTTCAAAATTTTCCAGAGTAAATTTCATTTCAAAAGTCTTCTAAATGAAGTTTGTGTGACAGGAAAACAGCTAACATTCAAACACCCAAACAGATTTTTTCTGACTGGTGAACTTGCGTTGTGTTTGACTTAACTTCTCAATGAGAAGACTCGTTCTTAAGCAAAAATAATCCATACAGCAACTGAATTAAAATGCTGAGACTTCATTTACATTTTCTAAATGCCTACTTAAAAAAGCATTTGACCGTCTGAGGTTCTGTGCAGTAACCTGAGGCTCAGGGGTTAGGCAGTTTTCACACATGTGTGGTTGTGATGAGGGTAGACAGCTTTTCATGCCATTAGGACATAAACATTGCCTGTCAGAGCAAGGGTTGACCATTGAGTTATTTAACTGCAGATGAAGTGTTTCTGGCTGGGCACAGAGGAGCTGTCAGACCTTTTGTTCAGTTATAGGCAGTACTGAGAGTAGTGCTGAACATCAGGATGTGTGACACTTGGAACACTGATCTGAGTTCATAAAAAATGCCCAGGAGCATCCCTGTGAGCCACCAGTTAAGCAGGTGCTTGTAACTGTTTCAAGTAAAGTTTCTGTGTTTATTTATTGGCCCAGCCTCACAGTTCTTGGTGGGGCTATTTTATATACAGAGAAGACAATGTGGGTGTAAGTAACTGACTGTATAAGGCAAAACAAAAAGGTGAAGACACAAAAAAAGCCCTGGACAGCTGGCTGAGTTCTTTTCTGTGAGTTTGGTAACATATTGTAGGGTTCAGGTAGCATTTTTCTTCTTAGGCTGTAGTCGTGGTTGCTTTTAAGTAAGCTGAATGGGTTAGAAAGCAATTTCATGTAACATCTCTGTATATGTATATATGTTATGTAGCTACAGAAATCTTTTCCTCACTAACTTTGTAAAGAAGTGGCATCTGACAGAGAAGCAATGTGAGGCTTTGTTACATCTTTCCAAAATAGCCCTTCAAGTCAAGACAGCTTTAGTGCAAGCATCACTTTTCTGTCTGAAGAAAAGTAGTTATTTTTTTCCCTTGCTCAAGCTTGTAACTCTTCATAGGAGATATTTCAGTCTGTTCCTGAGCTGTAGTCTGGAGGGGATGGTTGTACCAAGGGCCTGTGAGGTGTGGTTGTTTGGAGACTCATTTTGCAGCATAGTAAATAGCTTGAGGCTTCAGCCTTTTTTGAAGAAAAACTTGTTCTTGAATCATCTTCATACCTGTATTGCATTAATTGCATTGCTCCAACCACACTGCAGATGTCTCTCTGGTTATCATTTCACTGCTGATCATCAACTTCTTTCCCTGTCGTATAAAGCCTGAGGTTCATTTCATTTCTGAACTTCACAGCTGATCATCCTGATGTTCTCTGCTGGGTAGTTGAATTGTGTCTTGTCAGCCTTTTTATTCGAGAGCACTAAATAATAGCGGTCTGGCTAATTCAGAAATTGAAGCAGTTTTTAATGAATTGGGCAAAGTCCACTAGAATTGTCTGAGAGGATAGTTGTCATTTTTCAGTGCACTTATTTGGAATCAGTTTGTTAATTCTCAAAGCAAGTCTTCGTATTAATACAACAACTGAAGATGCTGCAGTCATGGCTTCCTTTTAAACCAATAACTTTTATATTATTTAAAAAGTTATTTGTAGAACTGTGATTTGTAGAACTCTTGTTTGGGTAAAACTGAGAGCATGGAAACAGTTCAGTTGCAGCTTCAAATTATAACCTATTTTGGAGAACAGTTTATCTCTTTCTGTCCTGACTGGGTCTGACAGTGTTGCGGGAAATCATTTGGCTGCTCTTGCCAGCAGGTTGGGTTTGAAGGAAGACATGGCAACAGGCTGAGAGAGTGAAAATTAGAAAACAAGTATTGACGCCTTTATCTGTTAAGCTACCCTGCAGGGTTATGTGTTTATGCTAAATTTTAAATGGTTGTTTTAAAAGTAGGGGAATGGGAAATGCAAATAGCACTAGCTCTTCTGATTCTGTGCTAAAGGATGTTATTATCGTATCCCTGAACATTCTAGCTGCTATGGTAACCAGTTAACTTACTGACAGTCAGCAGATAAAGTGTAGACACTGTTATGTACATGAAGTACATTTTTAAGGTTACGTAAGTTCTTCCATGTACATTTCCACAGCATTAAGGGTTGTACTTGCTTTTGAACCTTAGACCAGCTGCATCCAAAAAGTATTAAAGAAAATCTTTTAATACAGGTCATTTGCAGCATGTATACAAATTAGTTTAGATAAATCATGCATTGTCCTACAAACTAGTTATTTCTGGCTTATTGTAATATAGCTCCTGAATTTTTTCCAGCAGCATAATAAAATGGCTAATCAGGTGAATGGTAATGCGGTACAGTTAAAAGAAGAGGAAGAACCAATGGATACTTCCAGTGTAACTCACACAGAGCACTACAAGACACTGATAGAGGCAGGCCTCCCACAGAAGGTGGCAGAGAGACTTGATGAAATATTTCAGACAGGTATAATATGCATTTCTTGTTTCTGATTGGTTATGAAAGCGAGGGCATACCATTTTCAAATTTTTATAGATTAAGGTTTAAAAGTTCATTGTTCTGATCTGTGTAGCTCTGAATGTTTTGCTACTTTGACTTCCCTAAAGGCAAATTGGGTTTGACATTGACTAATTACTTGACATATCCTTAGTGTTGTATGTGATATCTTAGTTGCTTTAGGGCACAGAGCACTTGTTTCTAAGACGTTGTCAAATAAAGATGTATGTTTGAGCATACTAAACTGTACTTTTTTTTTTTTCTTCAATCTGAATCATCATTTTGCTTTTACCTTTCTACTGTCAACTCCTCACAGTGGTTCTCAAACACTCAAAAGGCTGGATAGGTGCCTTAGCAAGGGAAGAAACTGGCTTGTCTTGCCTGGGACTACATTTGAATTGAGTCTGCCTGTGGATTTTTTGTTCTCTCTAGTTCTGAGTGGACAGTTTAATCCATGTTGCTTATTACAACGAAATGTTCTGTTTGACACCAACTGCTTTCCATTTAAGTTGAGGACTAAGCTATCTAGCAAATTGATTAATACCTTGCTGGTAGCAAGTGATCTGTGCAACTTCTAGAGAGGTTTCTTTATATACAAAGGTTTTTCTATTTTGCTTTTGTAACCCCCTTATTATTTTGTCCTATAGACAGAGGCTTCCTTTTCCTTTTTAGAGTGTGTCCTGTGAACAGATTTACAAGCTCTATGCGCTGATCTTGAATGCCTTGGTGGCATGATAGTTTTTGTTGAAAAGAGTTAAAATTCCACCGATCAGGTGAAGGCAGCTCAAAACCAATACCTTATCAATCCTCAGTGTGATACTCGGGTTCTCGTGGGTGATGTCTTTTGGCAGTCATTCACGGTGAGCTCTCATCAAGCCTGTACCAGCTTTTACTGGCTTCAGGCATGCACTTTCTAACTGTGGATCATGAAGATGTACACTTAATTGATGGTCTGAGAGAAGGTGTAAATGTCTGGGCAGAGGAACTTGTGGGGCTCTAACACGTGTTGCAGTTACGTTGTGTTGTGAGGAGTTCTCAAGGGATTTTAAAACTTTTTTGCCCAGACCCTGACTACGTAGTGTAATTCCACTGCATGAGTAACCTGAAAACAGTTATTCACACTTCCTTAATTCCACTGAAGGTGTTCACATTGTGCAGGGGTTTGTCAGTGAAGCAAACTGCTTTTAATACCCAAACTAAATTTGGGGTTGAACTTTGGGATTTTTAATCTGTTGAGGTCTTAGATGAAAGATACAGGTGCCTTCCAATATGCAGGATCACTTCTGAAATGTAGTCCTTGGGCTTGGCACTACTGTGCATTTTGAAATCGAGTATCAGTTAAATAATCTGTGTTTTGGAAATCAAACTGTTACAAAGTGTGTGGAGTTCTTGGTACCTGTCCTAAATTTCAGGATGTAGTTCAAAAAGTGCAAATCTTAGCCTATCCTTGTCACGCTCCACAACTTATGCAAGTATGTCATAAAAGGAAAGAAATAATCCTTAAAGTGGTTCAGAACTGGTCCAGTGTTTCTTGGGGGAGTCTGTACCTGTAAAATTAACATTAGCTTTTTGGGGTACATAGCAGGGCTCGAAGTAATACCCTTTTGAATTCTGGCTCTGGAACTGCAGAGAGCAACAAAATGAGTTAAAAAGTGTTTTAGACCTATAGGAAGTCCACTGATTTTTGCTTTTGGAAGGTGGAGGAAAGAGTGAGCTAATCATCCTACTTCCTAATATTTTGTGAGGTCAGACTTCATAAGGATTTGATTAGCAGTTAGGAAGCTTCTTTTTAATGTATAATAGGATACCTGTAATGTTCACATCAACTTGCTTTAGAACAGCTCCATTCAAGAGAAGGAATTGTGAAACTTAAAGAGAAAAATCCTGAATCCAAATTACTAGGAGGGAGCCAGAGTTCACCATTCCAAATCCTGGTGTGTAATATTGCTCTTTGGCAGCAGATTGGGTTGCTGAATGTTAGAGAACTATTACGCATGTGGTATAACCCTGCACGTAGTTAGTGCTTAGGAATATACATTTTAATTTAACCTTTTTCATTGTTGTACTCATGTTCTTTCATATACCTGTGTAGGAATATGTAATTGTATTAAATGTATAATTCTGTTGCTATGGAACGTAACATTTTGACTTTAAAAGCAAACTGCATAGTTCTTAGTTTGCGTGAAACTCAATAGAAATCTGTAACTTTTTTATCTTTAACTTTTAGGGTTGGTAGCTTATGTCGATCTTGATGAAAGAGCAATTGATGCTCTTAGGGAATTTAATGAAGAAGGAGCCCTCTCTGTATTACAGCAGTTTAAAGAAAGTGACCTGTCGCATGTACAGGTAAGGTGAGAGCTCCAGGAGTGTGAGCACATAAGTATAAATAGTATTGTAGCACTACTGGCAGGAAAGCTATAACTTTATTCATTGATATTGCTTTATTTTAACACTTCAGACCTGAGTCACCTGTTAAAAATTGCCTTAAATGTGTAGGTATTTGAGTTCAAAGCAAAAGCTCCCAGATAATAAAAATGAGCGTGCCCTTGAGAAAACAAGGTAATGATACTACCTGGTATCTGATAATTTTTTTTCTGTCTGACAAGTTTGTTCAATTAATTGTTACATTTTTCAAAAGGATTCTTTTGATGTTTATTGCATTAGCTTGATATGGTGACCTCCCAGTGTGGAGAGACAGATTCTGTGGGTTCCCAGGGCTTTTCATATACACAATTGAATTATTCTGTAAATTGTATCTACAGAACAAAAGTGCATTTTTATGTGGAGTTATGAAGACCTACAGGCAAAGAGAGAAACAAGGCAGCAAAGTACAGGAATCAACGAAGGGACCAGATGAAGCAAAGATTAAGGTAACATTTAGAAAATACTCATTATTCTATATTCCCTGGTGTATTTATCACCTGTACACAGGCTGAAGTAATTTTAGATGCCCTTAAAAAGCATCGGTACTACCTGGATGAGTCTGTTCATACTTGGCTTTAAAGAAATGTGTGCTTGACAGATTCAAAAGAGAGAGTGCTTGTTTGGAATGCAGAGCTTCGTGATTGCACAATTGCTAAAATGCACAGACTTAATGTTACATAAGGTTGATGAAAACATTGATATCTATTTAGGAATTGTCTAATTTTCCCCTTTATATTAAACCACATTTAAAGATACTTTGAGAATGATTGGACATTTCATCAAGGCATTGGTATATTAAGATGCTGTGCAAAAACCAAAGTACAGAGTGACCTTCTAGTGTAAAACAAGCTTTGTTTGCTGTCTGGGTGGTGGCTTTTTAAACAAAATAATGCTTTTTCTAGGTTCTGTGCGTATGTACCTTGTTGTCAAATGCAGAAAGGAGTAGATAACGAAATTATGATCTTGGGACCCTCTTTTATGGCTTACATTTTAACCCACTGTCATTCCCAACCCAGCTAATGGGACTATTTCTTTTCAGGCTTTGCTAGAGAGGACTGGTTACACTTTGGATGTAACTACAGGACAGAGGAAGTATGGAGGCCCTCCTCCAGATACCGTGTATTCCGGTGCTCAGCCTGGGATTGGAACAGAGGTCAGTATGTACCAAATGAGTGGTTATTTAGTGTGTTGCTAACTGATAAATAAGGAATACTTGAAAATAATGTTACAAATGAAAGCTTAAAGTATTGTACAGGAAAGTGTTTTTCTCTGTGTCCTAATTGGCCTTTCTCACTCCTTGATATTCTGCAGAGACAGAATAGCCTGAGGGGGTGGAACAGGTGAGATGTGCTAGGAAAGGCTAGGTAAAATTTCTTAAAATGTAATATATTTGTCAGACATCGTCTCCCCTAAATCTTATGGTCCGCTGCTTAAAAAGTGACCAATATATGAGCTGCAAAGAGCCATGGGAGTGGGACTCAAAGGTATTTGACTTTGAAATGTTAACTAAGCGATGGCAGCAAGTTTTATTCATGCAGTGTTCTGAAAATGCAGATGGGTATTGTATAAAGATACTCATATGCAAAGTTTTGAAGAGGGCAACTGAGACAAGCAGTTATTAAGAAAGTGCTTATTTGCTTTTGCTTCAATCTATATGAAGACATCCTTCTTGCTTGCATGGAGTGATGATAGTGAAGCTACCACACAGAGTCCATGGAACTTGTTTCTCTTTGCAAATTTTTGCATTTCTGTATTCAGGAAGGTGGTTTAGAGGTTGTCTACCAACTCGGTGGTGGTGCCAGGGTGATTGTGATGGTGTGAAGCGTTATTCGGTTGCACCAGGCCTCATTGATGCTAGGAAACATCTCTGAACAGAGTGAGTGGTCAGACATTGGAACAGTGAGAGAAAGGTGGTTGATGCTGCAGTCCTGTTAGTGTTTAATAGGCATTTGGACAATGTGTTTAAAGATGTGATTTAGCTTTTGGTCAGCGCTGTAGTGGTCAGGCAATTGGATGTGGATGACTGTTGTACATCCCTTGCCGCTGAAATATTCTATTGACAAATGAAAATGCTCAACTGATCTGAAGTATTTTGTCCTGTCAGTGGTGGTTAGTCTTGTTAAGAGGTCACAGGAAAGTCATAAAGTTAACAGTGCTTTGATATTATTAAGAGTATGTATTATTAAGATATTATAAGTTTTCTGAAGCTCACTACAAGAAGTAACTTGTGGGAGCTCCCTTAAGATAAGCACATAAATGCTTCTCCCATGAATCAGCATTAGAGGCTGTAACAAAACACAGCCAGCTGGTTCCAAGAACTCTACTTCTAACTAATTAACGTGTTGCTGGCATTTTGTAGGATTCGAAGACTGATTACTGCTTTAGATGTGCTTCTTGGTTTGACTGGCTTGGATGCTGGACACCTTGCTGAAACTAGTGTATGCTTTAAGTTTGGTCTTTTGCTCTTGAGCTCTGAGACATAGAAATCAACTTAAACACAAGCTTATAATTTGGTAGACTAGTCAGTGTGTTTGAACACAGGTAACTGGAGTTGATTGTAGCACTCTTTCGCAGGTGGGTGTTTTGGTTTTTTTGTTTTGTTTTGTTGATGATGTTTTTCCTAAACTTGAGAATAGCTTCTGTTGTCCTCAACAGTTCTCATTATACAGGAGTGTAAATGAATCTTTTCTAATATATTGTTTAAAAATGAAAAGACAAAATGTATCTCTTTAGGTTGTGGCAGTGGATCTTTTGTGTTTGAAATGTAAATATTTAGGTTATACTGAAGCTTTCATAGCTATGTCAGTAGTCACTGATGTTAGTAATGGCAAAACTTTGTTTTTTAAGGATACCCAGTTATTGATTTCACAGAATCCCATAATGGTCAGGGTTGGAGTGGTCCTCTGGAGCTTGAGTTCAGCCCCCTGCTAAAGCAGATTCACCTCGAGCAGGCTGCACTGGAGTGTGTCCAGGTGGGTTTGAACCTCTCCAGAAGACTCCACAGCCTCCCTGGACATCCTGGACCAGTGCTCCACCACCTCCACAGGAATGTTCTTCCTCATATTAAGGTAGAAATTCTTGTGTTCCAGCCCTGTGCCTGTTGCCCCTGTTGTCCTGTTGCTAGGCACCACTGAACAGAGTTGGGCCCCTTCCTCTTCACCCCTGCCCATCAGGTATTGGTCAGCATTGATGGGATCCCCTCTGTCTTCTTCAGGCTGAACAGACTGAGCTCACTAATGCTCTCCTCATGAGAGATGCCCCAGTCCCCTCATCATCTCTATAGCCTCCAACAGACTCTTTCCAATTGTTCCGAGTCTTTATTGAGCTGGAGAGACCAGAACTGAACACAGGACTCCAGATGGGATCTCACTAGGGCAGAGCAGGAGGAGAACCTTCCTTGCCCTGGCCACATTCCTCTCTGTGTACTCTAGGATACCCTTGGCCTCTTTGGCCACAAGGGTTTATCACTGACTTGTTAATTTGTTGTCTACCAGGACTCTCAAGTCCTTCTCTGCAGAGCTGCTTTCCAGCTGGTCAGCCCCTCATCGGTCCTAGGGTGGGGGGTTGTTCCTTCTGAGGTGCAAGACTCTGCTTGCCTTTGTTGAACCTCATGAGGTCCCTCTCTGCCCAACTCTCCAGCTTGTCCAGGCCTTGCTGAATGACAGCACAGCCTTCTGGTGGATCTGGCACTCTTCCCTGTTCTGTGTCATCAGCAAACTTGCTGGGGGTGTGCTCTGTCCTGGTTGTTGATGAAGATGTTGAATGAGGCTGGACCCAGTACTGACCCCTGGGTAACACCACTGGCCACAGGCTTCCAGCTGGACTCCGCACCACTGATGATAGTGCTCTGAGCTCTGCCATCCAGCCAGTTCTCAATCTGTCTTGCCACCTGCTCATCTAACCACAATTCGTAAGCGCCCACATGGAAATGTTATGGGAGATGTCTACTAGCAAGTTTTTTGTGACCAACATCCACCACTCTCCTCTCATCTATCCATCCAGTCATGTTATCGTAGAAGGCTATCAGATTGGTCAAGCATGTTTTCCCCTCGTTGGACTCCTGTTGACCTTTCCTGATAACCTTTCTTCCAGGTGCTTGGAGATGACATCCAGGATGAACTGTTCCATTACCTTTTTGGGGATAGAGGTGAGGCTGACTGGTCTGTCATTTTTAGATTCCTCCTTGCCTTTGGAAGGTTGGAGTAGCATTGGCTTTCTCCAGTCCTCAGGCACCTCTCCTGTTCTCTCTGATTTTTCGAAGACTATGGAGAGCAGTTTAGCAGTAACATCTGCCAGCTCCCTCAGCACTTGTGAGTGTGACCCATCAGGGCCCAGATGATCTCTGTCTCAGTCCTCCTTGACCAAGGGATGGTGTTANCAGGAGGAGAACCTTCCTTGCCCTGGCCACATTCCTCTCTGTGTACTCTAGGATACCCTTGGCCTCTTTGGCCACAAGGGTTTATCACTGACTTGTTAATTTGTTGTCTACCAGGACTCTCAAGTCCTTCTCTGCAGAGCTGCTTTCCAGCTGGTCAGCCCCTCATCGGTCCTAGGGTGGGGGGTTGTTCCTTCTGAGGTGCAAGACTCTGCTTGCCTTTGTTGAACCTCATGAGGTCCCTCTCTGCCCAACTCTCCAGCTTGTCCAGGCCTTGCTGAATGACAGCACAGCCTTCTGGTGGATCTGGCACTCTTCCCTGTTCTGTGTCATCAGCAAACTTGCTGGGGGTGTGCTCTGTCCTGGTTGTTGATGAAGATGTTGAATGAGGCTGGACCCAGTACTGACCCCTGGGTAACACCACTGGCCACAGGCTTCCAGCTGGACTCCGCACCACTGATGATAGTGCTCTGAGCTCTGCCATCCAGCCAGTTCTCAATCTGTCTTGCCACCTGCTCATCTAACCACAATTCGTAAGCGCCCACATGGAAATGTTATGGGAGATGTCTACTAGCAAGTTTTTTGTGACCAACATCCACCACTCTCCTCTCATCTATCCATCCAGTCATGTTATCGTAGAAGGCTATCAGATTGGTCAAGCATGTTTTCCCCTCGTTGGACTCCTGTTGACCTTTCCTGATAACCTTTCTTCCAGGTGCTTGGAGATGACATCCAGGATGAACTGTTCCATTACCTTTTTGGGGATAGAGGTGAGGCTGACTGGTCTGTCATTTTTAGATTCCTCCTTGCCTTTGGAAGGTTGGAGTAGCATTGGCTTTCTCCAGTCCTCAGGCACCTCTCCTGTTCTCTCTGATTTTTCGAAGACTATGGAGAGCAGTTTAGCAGTAACATCTGCCAGCTCCCTCAGCACTTGTGAGTGTGACCCATCAGGGCCCAGATGATCTCTGTCTCAGTCCTCCTTGACCAAGGGATGGTGTTACTTTCTCCAGACTTTCTCTTTCCTCTGAGGTCAGGGATTCCTAAGGGCTGGCCTTAGTGGTAAAGTCTGAAGCAAATTAGGCTTTTGGTAACTGCCTTCTCTGCATCCTCCATCACAATGGCACCCTCCTTGCTGAGCAGTGGGCATCTATTTTCCCGTCTTCCTTTTGCTGCCGATATGCTTGAAAAAGCCCTTCTGGTTGTCCTTTATGTCCTGTCACAGACTTAATTCCAAGTGGTCTTCCTTGTTGCATCCCTGCATACCCTGGACAGTGTTCCTATATTCATCCCAAGTGGCTAGTCCCTTTTTCCACCTTCCATAAACTTACTTCTTGCAGTTGAATTTTTCCAGAAGCTCCTCCTTGCTCATCCATGCAGGCCTTTGCCTGCTTTGTTCCATTCCTTACTCCTTGGGATGCACTGATCTTTAGCTTGATTTTTCTGTCAAAGATACATACTAGGTGGATGTTTTCCCTCAAGATAAATCAGATCTTTCTACTCTGAATGCTAGTATGCCAGCTAGCTTGTCATCTTAAAACATAAAATGGAATTAATTACATAGTAACTGTAGCTTTAACTCACTTTCAATGAGTGCTCCAACGTTGTGCAGTAAAACTGCAGTTAAATACTCATAACTGTTCAGCATGTGGAACACTCAGGAGTTGTCACAGTGAACCTTTTGCTGAAAGGAATTAATGGGGTAAAGCTGCCCAGTGTCTTTTCAAGTGGGTGGATGTTGAAAGCAGCTGGACCTTTTTGGGATGTGATTATGTAGTAGAGACAAAGTATTTACAGCTGTGTTGGAAGCCTGGGGAAGATAACTGCAGTAGGATTTGATATCAAGTGTCAGTATTCCTCTTTTTTAAGGACTTGCTGCTCTAATTAGAGCATTTTCCTTGTAGGGGTCACATGATGTTTATTCTTGGAGACTTTGATGGGAGTGTGTGTTGAATGGGAATGGAATTATGGGGGTGTTTCCTTCTCTCCTTACCTGGCTTTGTCATTTGCGACTGTTTGCCCTGGTAACTGTTTGCCCTCCAGGGGCTTGCCCAGTGCTCCTTTCATTTGGCTTAACAGCTCTAAGATCTTTTTTTCTCTGCTTTTTTCTTACCTTCTGTTACTTCAGCTGTTCTTAAAGGTGATTTTAAAGGTTCCTCCCACTCTCTCCCCTCGACACAGTCTGGTCAGTGAGCATGATGGGAAATTCAAGATCATGGCTGAACCCATGCATTTGCTCGCAAGTGATGAGCAAGCTTCAATTTGGTTATGAAAATGCTTGACCTGTGCAGTTCCTTGCCTATCTGTTCTGCAGGGTTTTGGTCCCGAGCAGGTAGTTTTGTAGTCCTGCTGTTTTGATACTGGAGTTCTTCTGGAGGTCCTGCTGTTGTAAACTGACAGATTAGATTTCAGAAAATGGTCAACTCTGGAAAGTCTTTCAGTTTATGTATTTTTGCATGCTGAAACTCTTGCGTACACCAGGAAGAAAGTGCTTAGAAGTGTCACAATAAGGATGACTGCTAAAGGGAATATTCATGTTCTGTGAAGAAAAATACAATCTTTGGGGTGGGGGGAATAATTAAAATGGGTCCTTGAACTGAAAGAGAGTAACTGATAATTTGCGTAGCTTGTGGAGCTCTGCTTAGGTATGTTTGCTCTGTGCTAACGAGTTTATCCTTTTACTAAAGCCCCTGTATACAAGCACTACTAAAAAGGATTCTTTCGGTAGTCTTAATTTCTATGATTTTTTGCACAAAACTACTTCAAGTTTTCTTATTGTGGTTTAAAATAGGCTGGCTGTTCAACAGCATTGGATGATGCATGCGCAGCAGTAACTTCTATGCAGAACTTGCAGTAACTTTTGAAGTTTGAGTGTAGGCAAGACAAGGGAAGAAAATAAGTATTCCATTAAATTCAGTCACAACAAGTCTATGGGCCCAGACGGGATTCACCCCAGGGTATTGAGAGAGCTGGCGGATGTACTGGCCAAACCCCTTTCCATCATCTTCCAGCAGTCCTGGAGGACTGAGGAAGTTCCTCTGGACTGGAGGCTGGCTGATGTTGTGCCCATCTATAAGAAGGGGCACAGGGAGGATCTGGGGAACTACAGGCCTGTCAGTCTA
>WAAB01016180.1:252736-277844 GCA_013389865.1 Piaya cayana | reverse complement strand
GCCAGGGGAGGTTTAGGTTAGAGATTAGGAAGAAGTTTTTTACGGAAAGGGTCATTAGGCACTGGAATATGCTGCCCAGGGAGGTGGTTTGATTTGCCTTCCCTGGAGGTGTTTAAGTTACGGGTGGACGGGGTCCTGAGGGACATGGTTTAGTGTTTTGTGGGAGTGGTTGGACTCGATGATCCAGTGGGTCTCTTCCAACCCGGTGATTCTGTGATTCTGTGTAACAAGGAGTTTTAAGTGTATAGTGAGCTAAAGGAATTTTAGTCATATGTTCACAACCAGTCAGGAGTGATGAAGCTTTTGTGTGGACAAGACATGCATTCAGCTGGATAATGCTGAGTGGTAGATCCGCCATGGTATCTCTAGTGTCTGTGTTTGTGGGTCGTGTCTGAGGCAGTGGAGCTGTATTTGCTAAACAGGTTAAAATACACGTTTTTCACTCCTGATCTTCAGTCTACTGACTGAGGAGCTATTAGCTGTTACATTCAGGAAGACTGAAGGATAACTATAACATGTGTATGCATGTTTGTAAGGGTTTTTCTTTCTTTAGGAGAGGGTAAAAAAAAAATGTTGCATCCCTCTGGCCCATCCAGAGAGCTGTTCCACCAACAGTTAAAGAGGTTGGGGTATTTGATTTCCACCCTTCACCTTTCAGCGTAAATGAATATAATACCATTTAAGACTAGATTTGAAGAAGAAGAGGCTTCATTGGGAACTGTAACCCACCAACCCTTACCCTGCTGTAAGAGGCAGGGGAAGACTTAAAAATGACCTCAGTGCAGTGAAGGGAGCAATAGAATTCAGTCTGTGCTGATTACTGGGTTGCTTTCAGTTCTGCCGAGGGATCTCTAGATAATGTAAGTTCTGCTCCTAAAGGTTTGAGAGAGTGCTGGTTCAGTGGTGTTCAGTGGTGTAAAATAAAAACTTGGCTATAAGTAGAAGATTTGCCTATGAAGTACTGAAGTGTTGTGCTGGGGTAGGTGGTCTGTGTGACAGTTTAGACTGTAAAAAATTGAGACATTGCCATGTGTCCTTTTCAAGGCTGAAACTCATTGGATAAGTGTATAATAAACATCTGCTTTGAATGTAGTTATCAGAAATACAGAATTACTTTGATCTCTGTGAATGGAAAGTTGGTATTGGATCTGATCCTCTGTGGGTTCATGGTCAGGATCTGCAACAAGTCTGAGAAGGGTTGTGAGATGAATTTGCCATCTGGAGAGCGTTCTGTTACTGGAGATGTTGGGGCAATGTAAACTGCTTTTGTCCATAAAATTGGAAGAATCAAATACTGTAATAACTCTCAACTTAAGCAATGGTGTAATAACCTCAGAAGGAGGTAAGCTGGACAGAGGTTGTGCTAGGTGCAGAACAAAATAGAAAGTTGTGTTTGTACTGGAAGAACTGGGAAGTTCAGAAGTTTTTGCACTGTGCCAAATCTTTTTCCACTTCCATATTTTTTTAATAAAGATTTGAGCTTTGGATGGGACAGAGCAGTCATGTGGTCTACATTCAGTTAACACTTGGATCTGGCATTCAGGAAAGGTTTGCTGCAAAGTATGTGGAGAACACTATTGAAAGGAGGGAAGTTTTGAAAAAGCTCTTGCAGCACTGCTCTCCACTTCTCTTTGCTTGTGATGACAATGGAAGGGGCACAGTTGAAATAACTGAAAGGTGCATCACCTAGAGTGCAGAAGTGGGTTGCACTCCTCAGTAATGCTCTGTAAAGTTGTTCAGGAGACTGAAATTGATCTTTTGCTAGTTAAGACTTTTCATAATTAATGTTATACAACAGTAGTAAGGATGATATTAAATGGAGTACTTGGCACAGGTCCTTCAGGAAGCAAAATGGGAAAAAGTAAGTAGGTGAACAATCCCAGCAGAAGCCCAGAAATGATACAGTTGCTATCCTACTCAGACAAGATTTCTTCTGTTTTTTTTCACTGACAATGCCATTTTCCAAAGTTTTTTCCACAGTATTCTTGTTGAGGATCTGAAAAAATGAAACAAAACATCTAATATGTACATTCTTGGGTATTTAATCAACTTTATTTGAGCTTACCAACATATGTAAAAAAAGGTTACTGCAGTTTTTCTTCTGATCGCTCTAAGATGTTCACCCAGAGTTTGTCATGTCCAGTGTTGATCCTGTAGTTCGTTAACATTTAAGTTTACAGGCTCAGAGCAAGTTCACTCAGATGTGAATTTTCCATCTCAAGTACTCTAGTCCTTCTGTTATCAGTGGAAGTTACTCTAGACTACAGGTCAGGTAGGAATGCATTCAAATGAAGCCCTTAACTCTGTTCTTGTGACAGCTCCTGGAGTGTATTGCCCGAGTTGAACTTGTGGAATTGATGGTTTAAAATTTGTAAAGTGAGACAAAGAGACTGGAAAAAAAGGAGGAAATGGAAGTTTTCAGGATGGTAAATCTTTGGTAAATAGCTGGAAAAATAGCCTTTGAATTTGGATTAGGATCTTTTATTTTTCTCAAGTCATCTGTTTGGTCTGTCACCTCCAGTTTCTGTTGGAACCAGTGGCATCAGAAACAGTGTTCAATGTGGACTTTCTACATTGAACTGACTTAAACAGTCTGAGTTTTTTGAGAGCCCAGGCAATAGTTTTACTGTCTCAGTACCAAGCTGGACTTCTTGTCTTGTACAGTTCTGCAATGGTGATATTTTTTTGTCTTTAAAAACTGCATGATGGCTTAGGAATGGAATGTTCCAGGTAATGATAATGGCGACGCTTGTCTATAGGGATTTCTAAGCTTTCTGGGGAGATGGGGAGAACCCGTTGACTCTGCCATTATATTTTCATACAGCATGATAAATCTCTTCATTTTTTTTCCCCAATAGCAAATAAATTGCAGTCAGTTGGCATTCACATTGAACTGAGAGGCTGAGCTAAGTGAAAGAAATGTTCTGGAAACCAGTTTTATTTTAGAATTTTTTCTGTTGCTGTAGCTCCCCATTGAGGATGGGGCTGCAGAATGGTATAGAAAATACTGCAAGAGCAAGGAAGTGCTTGGCCTACTTCAGTATAGGATATGCAGCTAGACAGTCTGTAAGGTCTTTGGTTTTGATTGTCAAAGTTATAACCAGGTAAGAACAATTTGCCTCTGCAGTGGTGGGAATGTACAACCTCTTCAATATAAAAAACAAAACCAGGTTTGCTGTATGTAAAACATAGTGCATAGACTTCCTTTCCTGTGAACGTTGAAGTGTTAAAAGTAAATTTGGATTTATGAAAAAGCTTTGTTTAAGTGTCCTCTTCCATTTTAGGTGTTTGTTGGAAAGATTCCCCGAGACTTGTATGAAGATGAACTGGTACCTCTCTTTGAGAAGGCTGGTCCAATCTGGGACTTGCGCCTCATGATGGATCCTCTTTCTGGCCAAAACAGAGGTTATGCTTTCATTACCTTTTGTAGTAAAGATGCAGCACAGGAAGCAGTCAAACTGGTGAGTATTTTCAGAGTGGATGAGGTAATGTAAACAGCTAGCATGCTGGTCATCTCTTAGATGATGAAGTCTTTGAAGTGTTTCATTAAAACATCTATTGATTGGCTTGAAACTTTACTTACTTAAAAGTTGCCTCCTGATTTGATTTAGTGCATACAAATAATAATCTGCTTTTAGGACTGGTGCCTGCTCCAACCCACTGCAGTCTTTTCAAGGGCTTGGGGCTCTGCAGTAAGAGCTGACAGGATTGCAACTTGAAAATACGTTCTTTAAGCTTCATTGCATTTATCACCTTTCCTTCTAAAAAGAGCTAATTAGGGGTGCTTTGTTTTGCTACTGCTCCTATGGGGGAGAACTCGGACTTGGTGCTCATTAGGGTTTGCCATGGCCTTTAGTTCCTTTTAGTGGCAGTCATGTGGTTGGCTTCATGGAATCCTGGCTCAGCCTGTGTCCAGCTGGTTTGGAAAAGGGCACAGAGCATGCACTAGGGAGTTGGGTCTGACTGAGGGTCATTTGGCCTGGCCTCTGTCTGAGAGGAAGCAGTAAAATTAGGCAGATCGGTGTGTATCTCCCAAGGTTTTGTCTGTGAAATAATGCTTGAGCTCTGAACTCAAGGAGGTGCAATGCTTTGTCCTTTGCCTTAGCAGAATTCAGCTGATCCTGTGTGAAGAAGTTGGGGGAAACTTAACCAAGCGGTTCAGCTGGGAAAAGAAACGACTCCAAACACTAGATAAACTTAAGAAGTGGTTCTGTTACATTATAAAGGGTCGCTGCCTCTAAACCTTCCAATGTTGATTCCCTCAAATACTTTAGTGTCTTTAGAAACAGTTGCAGTTATTAGGTTAGGCTCTTCCGGGACTGCAGATTGCCTGTCCCTGCTTAGGGTGTTCTGCCTTTCTAGAACCTCCTTGGTTGTTTCTTGAAGGAGAGGTACACAATATTTTTGTAGTCGTTTGCTTCTGGGTTTGTTTTGGAGCTTGGTGGATGTGAGTTACTGTCACTGCTGAAGGAAAAATGGTTTTGAAAGGTTTGGGGGTTTTTGACCAAGTTGAAGATGCTTGGAGTTGTTACTTTAAATTTTTCCTGTTTGATGGAGATAAAAGGGAAGATACTGAAGTGGCAGGAGATGTAGCAAGTGGTGTGTCACTGATGGAATATTGGCCTCAGTACTCTTGATAGTACAGTGAGGTTCTTACAGAAAGTAAGCATGACATTTTGAAATCTTGGTTCCTCTGCAACAGGTAAACCTTCTGCTTTTGTTTGCAGGTACCAGTGAGAATGGGATTGATGGTGATTAAAATGGCTTTGTAAGATAAGATATAATATGAAAAGCAGATTCTGGTGAAGCTCCTGGCATAGGAATACAAAGTTCTGTTGGGTTCTGGATCACTGCTGCATGGAAAGAAAAAACTCTGAGCTTTGTTTTCCTTAAAGTGATGTTGTTTCCCAGCCTGATGTTGTTCTAGTTCTTTCTGAACACCAAGAAGGTGACAGAAGGTCCTACTGTCATCTGTATGGCTACCTCTCTGGGAAGAAATAGCTGAAAACTCAATTTTAAAGAATTCCTCTTGTGTTGTATTTGAAAATTGCGTTTGTCTCAGTGTTCAGACTGATCCAGCAGTGGGCACAATCATGAAGCAGTGGACTTTTTTTTAAAGGCAAATTTAAAACTTAACAGCAAAACTCATCAAGTCCTAGCATTTATTTAAAAACATATTTGAGCTGGGAGGAAACGAAGTCAATAACTGATGTTGACTGCAGTGGCAGCAGAGTGAGTGACATTGAGTCGCAGCCCAGGAAGCAGTCACTGGCTGTCTAGAAAGGTTTTTTGAGTCTCTTTCACATTTTCAGGTGAATGAATCCATCTCATGCCATTTGTATCTGTTAGGTGTTGTTCTTTGCACAGCAGTTTCTTTGTAGCTTCCCATTCTGTAGAACTTTGGAAGCTTCTGTGGAAAACCTAGACTTGGCAACGTTCCTCCAAATGAATGCTGACTCTAGTACTACAGTTCTAATAGTTCTCTCTGCAGTGTGAATTCAGTATTTATAAAAATAGTAGAGCATGAAGAAAATAGCTGATTTCATTATTTGAGGATCATTTTATCTGTATATTATTGTGGATAAAGCAAACAAATAACTTTTTATTTTCTCAGTGTGACAACTATGAAATCCGCCCTGGGAAGCACCTTGGAGTCTGCATCTCTGTTGCAAACAACAGGTTATTTGTTGGGTCAATTCCAAAGAACAAGACTAAGGAAAATATACTGGAAGAATTCAGTAAAGTCACTGGTAAGGCTGCCTTAATGAGTTTGTCACATTGATCCCGAAGTACCACTTGCTCAGTTTCATAGGTCTGGTTGTTTGACGGATGCATTCAGCTGTCATTTAAATTACTTCCAAGTTGGTTTCCAAGTTTGTTCCTGGTAGGAATTTTATATAGCAAACATATCTTATGGTATCATTTAAAGGACCCAGTAGCTGTTTTACTGATTGTTGAATGAATAATGTTGTAAGCTTCCAACTGGAGGTGGAAACAGCACAGATGAACTCAGGAAAAAAGTGATGGTTTAATTCTGTTACCTGTTCTAGCTTCATGTGGAAGGTGCTCTGTAACTGATCTACAGTAGGCTCTGCTTTCGCAACACGGGAGTTTTTGGGAAGCCTGAAACAACTGTATTGTTGCAGAATGATGGGGAGGAAGGAACACTAAGCTCAGTTAGAATGTTGCTATAGAAATAATTGTCAGGTTAATTTCTGTCCCATTTCAGAGTTTTTCCCCAGTATATGCAGCAAGTAGGAAGAAAATGTCAACTTGTCATTGCACGGATAACTTTGCTTAACTAAGAGATTGAAGGCTTGATCGCTCGCTCTTGTTCCTGTAGGGGAGTTTTTAACTTACTGCTTCTTTTTTAGGATTGCTATTTATAAGTACTTCAGGGAAGTGGTGAAAGCAGAAAGTGAATATTCATTTAGTTCTCTCTCCTCTGTTTTGGAGAGATGTGGAAGAATTTCTTTCTAGCTGCCCCTGAAGGCAGGGGAGATGCTGTGTTAATGCTTACTGCATGCAAAAATGTAACAATGGTAAAACAAAATATAGACAGCTTACACTGTGTGAAGTGTTCAGGTTGATGTTTGGCAGCCCCTGATTGAGAGGTAAGTTTGTGGAGAGCTTTGCTGTGTGACCTCTATCTGGGCAAATTGGGTGGATGTCTGGTTTCGTGTTTTGCTTTTCTTCTGCTCCTTTCCTCTTTCAGGTGTTCAAGTGTTCAACTCAGAGGCCATGTATTACAAAAGCAAGTGAAGGCATTTTAGAATAGACTCTAGATATTTTTCCTTTTGAAGCTTAATACTAAAGACCTGTTTTTCAGAGGGTTTGGTGGATGTAATCTTGTATCATCAACCTGATGATAAAAAGAAGAATCGAGGATTCTGCTTCTTGGAATATGAGGATCACAAGTCAGCAGCACAAGCTCGTCGCCGTCTGATGAGTGGGAAAGTAAAAGTCTGGGGAAATGTTGTGACAGTGGAATGGGCTGATCCAGTAGAGGAACCTGACCCAGAAGTCATGGCGAAGGTAGGTGGAAACTTGATAGGATGCTGTCATACTTTGGGAGGAATTTCTTTATGCTGTGTTTTTTTTCCAGCTGAGCAGTGCTAGTTCTGAGGCGCAAAAAGCAGCTAGGGGGCATTTTCATAGTAAACTGTGCAAACTGGCATAGTCTGGGGACTGCAGATCAGTTGCCATTGTAAGACATTAGGAACGTGTTGTTGTAACCTAATGCTCACATTTAAACTGGAAGTGCACAATGTTGCCCTCCTAGTTTGACTGTTTGTATTTGCTGCTGGTGGTAATGAACACCAGGTGGATATTTTGGAAAGCTGTTTTCCAGAGTGAGATGGAGGTAAAGTTCAGTGTAAGGAGTAACGTGCTCCTTGTCCCTGTGTTTTGGGATAACTTTTGACTGCTCTCGAGGTCTGTTACTTAAATTTTACTGGGACTTGTAGCATCCCAGAGGCAGGAAATCAAAGCTTGGATATTCTGATTGTGGAAGGTAGCTGTGGAAGGAGAGAAGTTGTAGAAACTTCACGCAGGTAATGTCAAGGCTGTTTTAATTTTTGAAGAGGTAATGAATTTATAAGGTTACTCAAATGTCTTAATGCAAAGAAGGGAGTTGCATCTTATTTTGTGTTCGTTTCCTTTGGGGTTTGACTTTTAGATTACAGCTTTCATTCTCACTTTCTTTACCAGGTGAAAGTTTTATTTGTAAGAAACTTGGCCACTACTGTGACAGAAGAAATTCTTGAGAAATCCTTTTCTGAATTTGGAAAGCTGGAAAGAGTAAAGAAGTTGAAGGATTATGCTTTTGTTCACTTTGAGGACAGAGGTGCAGCAGTGAAGGTGGGTTAATTATTCTTTCCCAGCTAAATTGATGTGAGCAGTTTTTGTACAAATGGTTTTAAGGAATGTCTTTACAGTATCTAGATAAGACAGTTTGTAGAGCCCATTTAATAAGGTTCTAGTGGTGAGCGTTTTAACTCTAATAACTTTGTTCCTTTGATTTCAATAGCTACAGGAGGGTGTAAGACTTGAAAAGGACAAAACTGCAGCAAAACAACAAGTGCATTGGAAAAGTGGTAGAGAGCAATGCAGGAGAGTCTGGAGAAGGGAGGGAAGGATCAGCCTAGGCAATTCTTCTGAGGAAATGCTGACAGAAGGGATCAGTTCTTTTTTGAAGACCCTTCTGTAAAGGTTGTGTATAGTTTTGGAGTGACAAAAGTATTGAATAGAAATTGCAAGGCAATTCAAGAAATGCCTCATGAAGGGAGAAAGATGGCCCTAGTAGCTCCCTCAGTGCATTACTTAACTCTCCATGCTCCCAAAAAGGCTTCTTCTGAAGGACTTCATTAAATGTTTGAGTCATTACTGTATGCTTCGAAGTGTCTTCATTTGTATGGGAGAGCAGCTGAGAGAGGATCATTAGTCTCTGCTCTTTGTACTTAATGTGGATTGAATTCTCCAGAAATTACTCCATCTGGTTTTTTTTAAATTCATAGTTCATGGGTGAACAAGGGAGGGAAGGAAATGCTTTGCACTTCAGTCTTGAGCAAGTATCTTTTATGTGGCTACACAAAGCAAAGGTGCTTTACTGAGTCTTAGGAATAATTTTATAACTATTTCAGAGATTACAATTTTCCCACCCACCAAAACAGGGTTTGCAGTACTCTTGAATTTGGCTTTGGGTTGAACGTCACTCATACTAAATGAGGTTGAAGTCAGTTTGGATAAGGTTAGATCAAGTCTAAGAGTGAGAGATTGGCAAGGGTAAGTCAACAGCACACATTTTATTACAGTGTGGGTTTAAGCACTCCCCAGTCCCTCCCCAGTACACCTTACTGTAAAATGCTCTGCTGGATTTGAGCAGCTAACAGATCATAGCAGATGAGAAAAGTCAAAAACTCCTGAACAGCAGAGCATCTCCAATGCTGATCTTCTCTGAAACAAGTTGGAACACTACTGCGTCTACCTGGTGTGATTTATGGCTGCTGAATTGGTTTGTGAATTTTGTGGGGTATTCATGTGTGTTTTTTAAAGGAAAGCATTATTATGAAATTAATGCATGGAATTCGCTCATGGATTCCAGTACATACATATTTTCATACCTTCTTTGAAATAAATGGCCGTGATATCTAATGTGTTTGAGGCACGTAGCTGTGCACACGTGTAAAGTCTTTGTTAATGCAAGTATTGCCCAGAAACGTGAAATGCAAAGCAGATACTCCAGGTACAGAACCAGGGGATGTAGTCCTAATCCTGCTTTATGTATGTATGTAAAATTCTAGTTGTTGTGTATTTGATAATTACAAAATTACACATTAATTTTCTGGAGGTTTCTAGCCTCATTGGATGAGATAACCAGGTCTTAGTAATTTTTTTTTCAGCTTAAGTCTGTGTCCTCAGAAGTACTTTGCTTCCTTAGAGGCACTTGTGTAGCACACTTCACTTATGAGGAAGCCCAGAAATGAAACCACTTTTGTGCATACGTGCGCTCTGCCTGGCTTACAGTGAGTGTTGGTGTGGGTAGGGAGAACTTGTGTCCATGTATATGAAATGTTTCTAGGAGATACAGGAAAATGAAAAGCGATGGTATTATGCCTGATCTTTATACTCAATATGTTTTAATCGCATTCTTTTACCTCATGATATAAACAGAATATTTTTTTTTTTAAATGCTGCTTGCTGTAAGTAGTGAACAGGGTGGGACTTGAGAGGGCAATAGATACCATTCTGTTTAATTAGCACAGAAACTGTGCACACAGTGTAGGTCAGCCTGGAGCAGCCCTGCCATCTGGGTTCTTTCACTAAGTTTTATTTTCCTTTTTGAATGGAAACAGCTTTTTAGATATTTCTCTTCTAATTCTTGTACAGGCTATGAATGAAATGAATGGGAAAGAGATAGAAGGGGAAGAAATCGAAATAGTGTTAGCAAAGCCACCGGATAAGAAAAGGAAAGAACGTCAGGCTGCCAGACAGGCTTCCAGGAGTACTGCGTGAGTGTCCCTTCCTGCACTACTGTAGTGCTGCGGAATGAAGTTCTGCTGTAAACTATGAGCTGGTTTGGAAGAACGTGAATGATTTCACTTTCTCCGTGTTATGTATTGTTAGTCAACAAAGGGAAATAAATGCTTTATTGGGGGAGACTTTTGAAGATAAGTAATTGTGTTTCTTTTTCTTACTAGGTATGAAGACTATTATTACTACCCTCCGCCTCGCATGCCACCTCCTATGCGAGGCAGAGGCCGTGGAGGGCGAGGTGGATATGGCTATCCCCCAGATTACTATGGCTATGAAGATTATTATGATGATTATTATGGTTATGACTATCATGACTACCGAGGTGGCTATGAAGATCCCTATTACGGCTACGACGATGGCTATGCTATAAGAGGAAGAGGAGGAGGAGGAAGGGGTGGGAGAGGTGCTCCTCCACCCCCTCGGGGGCGGGGAGCACCACCACCAAGAGGTAGAGCTGGCTATTCCCAAAGGGGGGCACCCATGGGACCGCCAAGAGGAGCCAGGGGTGGGAGAGGGGGTCCTGCACAGCAGCAGAGAGGACGCGGTGCTCGTGGAGCCAGGGGCAACCGTGGGGGCAACGTAGGAGGCAAGAGAAAGGCAGATGGGTACAACCAGCCTGATTCCAAGCGCCGTCAGACCAACAACCAGCAGAACTGGGGCTCCCAACCCATCGCTCAGCAGCCGCTCCAGCAAGGTGGTGACTATGCCGGTAACTATGGTTACAATAATGACAACCAGGAATTTTATCAGGATACTTATGGGCAACAGTGGAAGTAGACAAGTGAGGAGGGATTGAGAATATTGGAAACATAGAATTGGCTATAGCTCTACATCCTTCAAAACAAAATTGGCTTAATTGTTTCATCCTTCCGTAGCGATTGGCTGCCATTTGTATTGGGCTGAAGAATCACTATTGTGTATATACTCGAGTCTCTTAGTTTTCTTTTTCATAAACGCACTTGGACATTACTGGGCTTGCAGAATTCCTGAACTCCGTATGGGGTTTTGATGCTTTTATCATTTTAGGCTTCATTTTAGCAGTTTAAAAGCAGGAATGGCACACTGTTCAATCATGATTTTGCAGAACTTCTGGTTTTGGACAGTTTCTTTTTTTTTTTTTTTTTTTTTTTTTTTTTTTTTTTTTTTTTTTTTTTTTTGGATTTGGGATAGCCTACATAGGAGTCTGCTGTACATAAAAGTAAAAGCTAGTGCTTTGTCTTAGTAGTTTTAAGAAATTACAGCAAATTAAGTTTTCTTGTATTGAAAATAACATGATTGTATGTTTTGCATTCCTAGAAGTAGGTTAACTGTGTTTTTAAATTGTTATAACTTCACACCTTTTTGAAAATCTGCCCTACAAAATTTGTTTGGCTTAAAACGTCAAAGCCGTGGCAATTTGTTCCTTGATGTGATTGTATTTCCAATTTCTTGTTCATGTAAGATTTCAATAAAACTCAAAAATCTATTCAAAACATTACCTATTTCAAATTCAATTGTGTCCTAAAACATTATTTCATTGGTAATCCTTGCGAAAAACGCTGTTTTCAAAGTATAACTGCCTATGTGAGTGATCAAATTCCTGCAAATTTTCCTGTGCTTTCCAACCCATGGCACTGTGGACATCAACCCGGTAGCCCCACAGGCACTCTGCACAATTGCTGCTCAGTAACTTTACCAGCATCTCATTTTGAAACTTTTTTTCTTTTTAAAAGTGTTGAAATGTAACCAAACATTCAAGAGATCTGCTTTAACCCTAAGCTTCTAACCTAATGTGGAGAAGGAAGCAGAGCCTACAATGGTGTTAATTTTGCTCCTTTTTCTATGCACTGTGGAGTCCCTTAGAGGCTGCTCTGTTGGCATCCAGCCTTACTGTATTATTCAGCGTACAACCACGTAGGGAAATGGTTTTGATCTCGAGCATCTTAGTCTAATTTAAGATAATGTTTCACTAGGGATAAGAATTATAAATTAGCTGCTGTGGCACAGTAAACCTCTTGCTGCAGAGAACACAAACACGCTCTCCATATTCTACTTATTTCTGTCTTGACGTTTTAATTTGATGTTCTGCCATGATGAACAATTTGCCTTAGAATTCTCATGCCTTGTGATAAAGGCTGTTTAAAAAAAAAAAACAAAAAACACAAACCTGTGTAGTATTCTGGGGGCATTGCTAGCTACATTATTGGGGTATCGTGTTTCTTTGACCCTTGTCTCGGACATTCCTAGATATCAATTTTAACTGGCAAGTCATGACATGACTCTCGTGTTGCATCTGAGCCATTCTGTGCCCCAATGAAGAACATTTGCTACTCAGGAAAAGAGAAACAAACGGATTTAAACTTTCTCTAAAGAAAACTATTGCCGGACCTCTAAATATCCAAATCAAATATGCTGCTTATGCCTGATTTACAGCATTCCAAACACAGACTATTGAGGAAGTTAAACTTCAGTGGTCGTACTCCTCCCTTTGTCTTCTATTCCTGTCTGGTGTCTCTGTATTGTGTCAGAATTTGAGCAGGAAGATGAGCCTGCCTGCGCGTTACTGCTGCAGGCCAGGTGCGTAACTGCATGGTTTGAGCTCTGATCTGGATTGAAGTGAGGGTGTCTTATCTGGTTCTTAAAAATGGGTTTGCCCCTGAGTCAGGCCCTTCCTTTCAAATTAATAGCGTTGGTCGTAAGTAATTTAAAGTGCTTTTCAAAATTAGCATTTAGTGTGTTAAAGCTGTTTTTGCTTTTGTTTTTGTTTTTTTACTCCATAAAGTTAATGGGGCCAAATCCTGTCCTCTCTGTTCCTTACGTGAGCAGTGAAGTCCGAGGGGGTTTGCCTGGGCGTACGTGTTGGGCCTTTGCTTGTGGTAAGGGTCTGGCTTGTAATTTGTTTTAATATGAGGGTTTGCTGTCCTGTGACTATGACTTTGTAATAAATGATAGAGCTTATGGTAGGGTGACCAGAACCCTGTAGTCCTAGTAAGTATTTGCTTTTCATTAACCATTGTAAAGGGGTCTGGTACAGGAGAGGTTAATTTGAATCATATTTGAAGTCCTCTCCATTCTGGAAGAAAACTGGTGCTCCCATCCACCTGCTTGGAGTTAGCCCAGGAGAGGGACAGTGCCAGGGTGGGAGTGTGGGGGGGAAGTGATGCACTTCAGTTGTAATGTTAACAAAAGTTTTCAGATTGTCTTCCTTGAGAACTGTAAAGCTGCACCTTGTATTTATTACTATGCAAACCACCATTTTTCCAATATTTTTATTGAATGAGAAGTGAGCTGTGCATTTTTATAATTGAAAATTCAAATCAGTAAAAGTTTGCATTTACAAAAGCTACCAAGTTCATCGATTATCTCATTTATGGATACTCAAATTTGCCATTTAAATTTGCAGTAGGGCTTTACTGAATCCGTAAAGATAACATGTACTACAGCTTCTTGTGCAGGGGGATGTGCTGAACGTGAAGAACTTAACAGAATTATTGAAAAAATTACTGCACAAAGACACTGCCAGCCTGGTGCCAGAGACTCAGGGGAAGAGTTTTGTACTATCGGCATAATATTGATACGCAGTCAAAGCAAATAATAAATTAAAATCTCGTGCATCTCTTTTGATCTTCAGGGTAACTTAGGAAAAATCCTCTGATAAAATATATTGAAAATGGATATCAAGTTGCAAACCAATATTAAACTTCTATGAATGTCTTGGTGGAGGAGCTATGAAATGGGATTTTAATTATCATTTGATCACTCATTTATAGCAGTTGCTTAAATGTTTGTATTGATAAGGTGTTTCACTTAATTTTAAGAAGTGGGTTGTCAGATTCCTAGCAACTCCAAAACTTGAGCAAAGGATTTTTACAGCTGTTGTGTTATTGTAGACTTAACTTTCACGTTATTAACAAAATCAGTTTACTAAACTTAGCTTTTAATGTTATTAATTCATTAAACATAGTTTGCAGTTTTTTCAAAATATTGAAGGTTTAATTTTTTTGTAGCAATAGTTTATTTCCAGGACTTGGCTTCTGTAGTCTGATTATGAGAAAGATTGACAACTGCATTGCTTAAACCTTTTCAAAATAAGCTCCAAGTAGAGGATCACCGCATGGTGTTGGTGACCGTATATAAACCTGACTACTTTTTGTCCCCTCTGCGTTTGGACATGAAGCCCATTTTTGTATTTTGAACTTCACCAAACCCCCCAGAAGGCACTCTTCTTATAAGGCTGTGGAAAAACGAATGAGAAATGTCAAGCAATAAGTCTTAAACCTCTTAGCAAAGCACATTTGGCACCCAGACCTATAGACCCTAAGGCAACCGTGTATATTCCCAGCAAGACTTGATTTTATCCAATAGTGCTGGTGGCTCATTTGTATAACAGCAAGGACCGTGTCCCACAAACCTGTTACGAATAATCTTTGTTGGAGCATGACTTGAGTCAGAGTACTTGTGTGATTGAGGATTGCTTGGATGGTGAAGGTTTGCTAGATTGGATTCTGCAGAGCCTTACAGGAAGAGTGCACCCAGCTGGGGACTGGCTATCTTAAAGAAAAAGAGAAAAAAGATAGAGCTTCTGTTAACTTAGAATTTGAATGGAGCTGTTGTAGTCCATTGGCTCAAAGTGTCTTTTGAAACCCTCAGTGGCACAGTGGAGAGCATCTTGGTAGATAAAGTGTGTAGAGTAGGGGGAAAAAAGTCATTTGTGTAAAAGGGAAATCTTAAGCTTTTGTTCTCATTCAAATGAAATAGTGCAGGTGGATCGGCAGCACTGGCTATTGATCAGGAACTTGTGAAATTCTAGAGCAGGACAATCCCTCTGAAGAAATGTTTTAGCAACTTGGAGGTTACCAGAAGCTCTCAAAGACAATTCAGAATATGTTGCATCACGTTTTCTGATGTCCAGAAATCTGCAAGTGTCAATTTTGTATTTTAACTCCTTCCTTTTACCTGACTATCAGGGAAGCGTGCTTGAGGCTGACCTGACATGTCATGATGTCGACTTGCTAGGTGGGGGTCGCAAGGGACATTAACCTTGGAGCTATCGGTAAGACAACTTTCTTTCTCATTTCCTTCAGTACAGTTAAAGGGCTAGGGTGGGAGGAGGGAGGAGCTGAGTTCCACAGGTCTGGTCACAGGAGTGTTGTTGAAAATCTGCCATTACCATGGAGAGATTCCAAGTACTGAAGGTAAAGGTTAAGTTTAAATCTGTCCGTGTCCAAGAGGAGTATGTCCTGGGTTATTGCATCTGGGATCAGTTTGAAAACAAAGATGAATTTTGCATCAGAAGAAAAACGTGTGCTGTTTTAGGGCTGCTGGAAACAGTAAAGATTTTGAATAGTTAAATTTTCCCTCTATAAGCTCAGGTGGGGTTCCCCTGCTCTCTCCCTTGAAAAAGCAAAGAACTTACAGCCCACTTCTTCAGTCTGGAAGTGCTGAAAAGAAATGTGTCCAAGTAGATCTCTGCCAAATAATAAGATTTTATCTTGAAGATAACAACAAAACCAGCATATCCTTTATCTGTTGACCATGATAATGCTTAGAAGGCCTTGCCAGTTTTAGATGATCCCATTATAAAACCACTGGATTTCGTTAGTCACCTTTTTTTGTATGGCACGAAGCAATTCTAGACAAACAAACACCAAAAACTGAAGAACAGATATGCAAATCCACCGTGAAATACTTGGATGTGTATATTTCATGGCACTGGCTCATCTTGCACATTTCCTCAGCCAGAAGTGTCCAGACGTTTCTTTTCTTGATTGTACATTTGTGCAGTGCTTTGAAAGGAGCAGAGACGTCGGAAAGAGCTTACTAGGCTAGAAGAGCATTCCAGGTTCAGTCACTCTTTCCATGGAACTGAACAGCATGCCAGTTCTGACTGCAGCTGCAAAGGAAATGTCACTGGTGAGTAGAGGTGTTTTGTAAGGATTTTTCAGATACAAAGTATTTGTTTAATTCCAGGTAAATTTTACTTGGCTCTCCTCAATTTTGATCACACAGTCATCAATGCTGTTTCACTTGAAAGACCCTAAACAGAAATAGGAGTATCTCTTTGCTCTGGATTCCCCAGTCTGCATGGTCACATGGAGTTCCTGATCTGAAGAAGTGCAGTAGGACTGGTGGAATGTGCTCAGGTAGCCTCTTGGCAAAGGAACAGAAGGCAAGGTTGTTGCAGGGAAAACACCAGAGTCTGCTCTGGGTTTTTTTTTCTGTTTTTTTTTTGGGTTTTGCACATGCGGTATTGGGAGTAACTAGGAATACAGAGTAGTCCATACTGCTTTCATAAAACATATATCAGTCTCCTATTGGTGAGATTTATGAATCTGAAAAACAACTTCAAAGTATCATTTTGTGATTATAATCTGCAAAAAAAAAAAAAGAACAGGAAAGAATGAAGAGCAGCCCAAGCTTCAGTTCTGCCCTCCTTGCTTGAAGTCCAGCCTCCTTCCTCCACACCAGCAGCCTTGCAGCTTGGCTCACTGATTTTCCTGTTGAACTTTTGGCAGAGCTTGTCTAAGTGTAGGATAGACTGTTACTTCTCTCTCTCTTTGAATTCTTCCCAGTAGCCTCTGTGAGGTGGTTGTATTTCCATTTCAAGGAGTAAGTCCTATGTGACATTATTCTGATGTTCTTCAAGATGTTTTCTGAGCAGCATGCACCCAACTCGAACATAAGAGGGGATGTAGCGCAAACATTAATTTTGTGATACGAAACAAAAGGTAATTCTGGAGAGATTTTGGTTGTCCTGGCAGTGGATTGTCTTGCTCTTTTTAAATTATGTGCTGTGCTGCTTTGACTTCTTTGAGAAAAAGTGAAAGGCTGCACAGGCTGAAAGTCCTGTGATTAAAAATAGTTCAAGTGCATAATTGAAGACAGTATGGTGATGGGTGTACTCTGGAGAGCTGAATAGATGTTGCACTGAGAGCACTTTGTTTCTTATGCTCACGCTTTAACCAGTTCCTGGTAGGCTGCTTTCTTATAGAACTCTTTGAAGACTGTTCTGTAGTGCCTCATTGAACCCTACTTTAAGTTATCGAGTTTAGAGGTTCAATGTATTGAACCAGTGAGGGAGAGAATTGGTGTAACTTTTTGCTGGCAGTACTTGCAGAACAAACACCACAAAGGATAACCTTTTAAGTTTCATGTCTCTTTTATCAAGACAGGAGATCTTGAACTCATCCCTGTGTGTCTTCAGTCCAAATGTATTGCAATTACAGATTTTTCTTTCCCCCATTGCTCTGGGAGAGCTCTTTCGTAGTTGCTGTTCATCTCAGTGCTGATAGTAGCGACGTGGAGATCACAAGAGAGGAATTCTTGCTCTCAGTATTGTGCATCCATGAGATTGCAGTGGTTCCTCTGAGCTACTGCAGTGAGCTTTATTTTCATGCACATCTTTCCCAAATGATAATGTGCAGACGTTGGAGCCAGCATGCACCTGATCTGTGCTAATACAGTTATGGTGAAATGCCGCTGCTCTCAATATCCAAAACACCTCAGTATAATTTTCCTAGAGATTCTGGCTAGGGTCAGATATTCAGCATGGAGTGTTCCACTTTGAGCAGAGGGAAGAAGTCATGGGCAGCTGAAGAACACCTCATCACCTGTTGGTGAGCAGCGTGACAGAATATCCTGGTGTTATTGTTACTTCAGTTATTGGTCATTGACACGTCCACTTATCCACTGAAGCCTAGAACTGAACAGAAAGCGTTCTTGTAAGACTGCACTTCTAGCCTGTTAGTTAATATTTCATCACTTAATTTCCCCCTTGACCAACCAGCAGTAGTAGCTGCTCTTGGAGTATGAAATATGCATGCCAATCTTCCCCATGTTTCCTGCTTTCTATGTTTCTGCTGGTTCATTGGCTGTTCCTGTGCTGTTGGGGATTTGGGTTGTTTCCAGGTGAAGGAGTAGGAGCAATACATTGTACTTACTGTTCCTCTTGAGGATATGGGAATGATGAGAGGTAGAAAACCTACATAGCTGAAAGAGTGTAAGCCTGCAGCCCATTAGCAGCAGCTTGTGGGGAGGCAGAACTGAGTTTAGTTAGAAGAAAAATTTCCTTGTCTCTGCCTTCCCTTCTGCTAAATTTCATACCAAAGAGCTTGCACTGATCTGGTTCTTCTCACCAGCTGTTTGCTGCAAATCTCTTCCATGAGCTTGCTCCAAGTGGGAAGTGCACTGGAAACTGCAGCTCTGACAGCTGGGATGCACTTAAGGCAGTTTTTGTTTTGGTTTGGGTTTTTTTTTCCAGTAGGAAGGAATACATTACTCTGAATTAAATAAATAAAATTTACATTGTTCAATGCAGAATGAGCTCATCCTGTGGATGTCTTCAGACAGGTTCTAGCTATAGTGCATAAAATAAAAGCAGTCTTGTGAGATGGCTCTGAAGCAGCTTCCGAGTCTTCTGGGTGACTGCACACAGCTCAACTAAATTGTCTGATTGAAGTGTCCCAGGTTAGGAGATCGTTTGTCTTGCCGGAAGGATGGGGTGTCATCCAGTGGGACCTGGAGAAGTGGGCCTGTGAGAACCTCATGAGGTTCAAAAGGCCAAGTGCAAGGTCCCTCAACTGGGTTGGGGCAATCCATAGCTTCAATACAGGATGGGGGACAATGTGATTGAGATCAGCCCTGCAGAGAAGGATGTGGGGTGCTGATTGAGAGAAGCTCAATATGAACCAGCAATGTGTGCTCACAGCCCAGAAGGCCAACGGTGTCCTTGTCTCTATCAGAAGAAGCATAGCCAGCAGGGTGTGGGAGGTGATTCTGCCCCTCTGTTCTGCTCTCATGAGACCTCACCTAGAGTCCTACATCGAGTTCTGGATTCCCCAGCATAAGAAGGATATGGAACTGTTGGAACAGGTCCAGAGGAGATGACAAAGATGATCAGAGGGCTGGAGCGCCTCTGCTGTGAGGACAGGCTGAGAGAGTTGCAATTGTTCAGCCTGGAGAAGAGAAGGCTCCAAGGAGACCTTAGAGCAGCTTCCTGTACCTGGAGGGCACCTAGAAGAAAGCTGGGGGGAGGGACTTTTGACAAGGGCCTGTAGAGGCAGGATAAGGGGAATGGCTTCAAATTGGAAGGAAGATTTAGATTAGACATTAGAAAAAAATTCTTCGTGCTGACAGCGAGGAGGCACTGGCCCAGGTTGCCCAGAGAAGTGGTGGCTGTCCCCTCCCTGGAGGTGTTCAAGGCCATCTTGGATGGGCCTTTGAGCCCCCTCATCCAGTGGGAGGTGTCCCTGCTTATGGCAGGGGTTGGAACTGGATGGGCTTTTAAGTTCCCTTCTGACTCAAACCATTCTGTGATTCTGTGATCTTTGTAACACACTAATCTGTACATTAACATATGGATTGACTTTTGCATGCAGTGCCTCAACAAGATCATTTTTTCCTTTGGAAACGTAAAGTTCTTTCTCAGTCTTTTTGACAAAATTGGGATCTTTTGGCTGCAGTTGGGTGTTCAGGCATAGACACTTCAGCTCGAGTTACATGAGGGGCTGTATGAGTTCTAACTAATCACATCTGTGGTAGATTGCACTGAAACAAAGTAATTCTAATTTTTAGGCTTGCAAATGGTTTTTATTCTGCTATGGTTGCTTGCAGCTGATCTTTCCCTTTGTTAGGAATGCTGCATTGGGGAGATGAAAGCTGTATATTCAGCACCTTGTACGCTGACAAATCAGCTGGTTCTTTGGCTTCCAGTTGTGTTCTACCTGTGAGGTAGGGAAGATGGAAGAAGTTCTCATCTATCAGCTTCTGGAGAGTTTCTGAGTTTCCATCAGGAATGCTCTTGAAAATGTTAGAGTGGAAGAGAGCAGTGGCTTGGTGTGCTGGGGTGCATGAACAGTTTATATACCAAGGAGCTACCTAGGAGAGTTGGGGAAAACTGACTGAACGTATCTCTGGACAGGGAGTGGCAAATTATTGAGCTGTGTTTGTAAAACCAATTAAATATTTTCTGTTCCTTTGTATAGAAATAATTTCCTTAAAGCACTAATAACTGGCTGCTTAAGTTTGTTACCAGAGCTGTAACAATGGTGTCTTCAAAAATGTTGTTATAAAAAGCTTATCAGTGTGGGACAAAAGTCTGATCCAGTGGGAGGTGACCCTGCTTATGGCATGATCTTTGAGGTCCCTTCTAGCCCAAACCATTGCATGATTTTTTGATTCTCTAAATAAGCTTTATTTCAAGTAGTAACATTAAAAATGAGAGGAATACAATCCAGTCTAGTTAATTTCTACAGTTTCTATGCACAAATCTGTTTTTCCAGTCTTGTGATCAGACATCATCAGATTTCTGATGGTGGTCCAGAGAGAATCCATATGCGTTTCTTCTCCTCTTTTATTTGTTGCTTGCCTGAGTCTTGTTTGTACAGGTTTTGGCCTTTTCTCTCACGTCAGACAGATACCTTCAGGTGTGTGTGTGTGCTCAGGAGAGCATGCAGTGCAGTATGTGAGATCTAAAGGGCGTGAGTTAACTGTTTCACAGGGCAAGAGCAGGATCTGAGCAGTGAAGATGGCATCTTCCACACTGCAGGAGGCTGTTCAGGTGTGAGAGGTGCTTCCAGCAGTGCTGGTCTGTTTTGCTCTTTTCTTAGAAATAGCTTCAAAAATCCTTCAGCAACTGAGCTGAGGTTTAAAGTAGAAGCAGGCAAAGAGCATTGGCTGTCTGGCTGTGTCAGCAGAAGTTGCTGAAGTGAGGTAGAAATGGGCAAGTACTTGAGTAATTCAGTATTTTAAGTTCTTTGAGGTGTGGACATGGGAAGGTGTTTGTCGGAAGTAAACAGTGTAGTTGTCCAGCTCTTAGTTGCTGTGATAGGCTCCTGCTCTTCCTCAACCAAGGAATGGTAATAGTGGATTTGAAAATTATATTTAAATTTAAGAAATAAATTACAAATCAGCTCTCTTCTCTTACAGCACAGAATTTGGAGTCCAGCATGATGGGTTTAGGTCCAGTCCTATGGTGGGAATCTGTGCTCTCTTCCTTGGAGGCAACACTTAGAATGTTGATTCCTTTAACTTGACTAATTTTCACTTGAGCTTCTTACGTTAATCCAATATTTTCTTTAATTATATCAAAGCTATAAATTTGAATGCTTGGGTTTGAAGTACAATAACCTTGCTTTCCATGAAAGCTTTTCCTGCGAGGCAGAGTTTTTTGACAGAGCAAATTGCTGGGTTTTGGTAGCCTTGTCCTATTTGAACTGACAAGTACAGCTGAAAGTGTGTCACTGCAGGTGTGACCTTCTGAGCAGAAAGATGTCCTATTGAGTTAAGCTTCATTCAGTGCTGTTTGTAAGAAAGAATACTTGAGGTGAATTAGCTTGGGAAGTTTTCTTCACAGTGCTTCTACAGAAGAAGTAACTTTTAGAGAAACAGATGAAAGGAAGGTTGTGCGTTAGTCCAGGTGAACCAGTCATCTCCTTTGGTAAAGGTGTTTATTCTCCCTTCTGAAGGTCACTCAACAGTGCAGGGTATAGTTTGTCTCACATATGTAACTTGTTCAAGCTGGCTGGAGTGAATATTTTGCGTCTTGAGTGCATGCGGGTACTTCTTAGGAACAAACCAGAGCTCACCCCTTTATCCTAGGACACACCTCCAGTTAGGACACACCTGGAAGTGGCACTAATCCTTAAGTGTACAGAATAATGAGAACAGTGTCCAGCCCTTCTGGTTTATTGTCTATGGACTCCAGCTCTGTACTGTGGGAAGATGCAAGATATGTACAGTGTGCTTCAAGAGCCATGGATGGGGAGTTCCTGGAGACCTGGAGGGAACAGAGACTGTTCCCTTGGGATCCTACTGCTCTTGTTGTGACACTTCCTTTCCTCCTGGTGTGCTTCTTTGTGGCATGAAGTGGACTTTAAATAACTCAAGAAAACATTCAGTTTCTGAATAAACCCTTCCCTGATCAGCCCAGGTAGGACTATGGTTAACTGAAGCATGTGCCAAGTCTATGTATGTACACTGCATTTTAATATTTTGACTGGAAGGAATCACTCTGAAAGCAGTGTGTGTTGAACCATACAGTGTGCAGAGTCTTTAAGAATCCCTGTCTGTTAGAATGCAGACACAACAGCAGTTTCAAAAGTGAGTAAAACTGTACTTCCCATGAATATTTCTGGAATGCTGTATTGTTCATCTGTTTAGCCAGCTATTTCCTTTCCAAGAGATTGCAGTAAGCAGCATTGTTTACTGATCTCATACACCCAGCTGGTATCGTACATGAGCAGACTTGTTTATCCCTGCTTCTGGGCCCTTGTGTTTTAGTTTTTAAGGTGCGCATCACAGATGTATACATTAACCACTGGAGTAAAGCCTCTACAGTTAGTGTGTCCTACCCTTCTAATGCCAAACATATGTACTGATCAACCAGTATGAAGTGATGCGGGTCGGAAAATGGTACATTTGCTGTACCTGGGGTACCAGGAAAAGACATGGAAGATGTTTGGCCTAAAAAGGTGTGAAATGCAAGAACAGGCTTCCTAAAGGTGATAACAGAACCAAGTTCTTCTAATAGCCCTTTTTTAGTACACTTATGGATCATCTGTCCTTCCTGATGGTCACTTTGGGGAGGTTTATCCGTACTCGAGGAAGTTTGAGACCTGTTTGAAGAAATGTCAACAGACAAGTATTAGAGTTTTCACTAAGTTTAGGAAATAGTCTTGTTTATCACTTTTTCCTCTGTTTTGTCATCCAGAACTCTTCATGTGACCAGCAATTGGAGTGAGAAGGACATTCTTCCAAACAGTGATTTGTATCATCTCTTATAGATCAGTATCTCGTGGTGTAGATTCACAGCTTGTTTGCATTAGTCAGGGCGCTGCCGATGCCCGAAGCAGACCTGCCTAATGCAGGTGTTTCTTTTGCTCATGCTGCAGTCTGCATTGGGGAACTCGTCAAAGATAACACTAATGCTTCTGTTTCGTGGTTTGACTTCAGTGCAGTCTTTGTGTAAGGTTGAGAAATGGTAGCTGTGGGAAGGCTGGAATACTGCTGGTGGTGTGCATCCCTTAACTGTTAGCTCAGGTAGATGCTGTAGGAGAATGACTTATACATCCTAGTTCTTATTACTAACTAGGAAGTTTAAACGTGATGGATCTTGTCAATTGCAATGGGACTCTGAACAGGAACTCCGGCCATTAGCCCAATTTTACAAACTGAGAGCATGTTGGTTGCACCTCCTTGATGTTGCATGTGGCTTACCCCTGAAAATGTTCAAGGTGGGGTTGGACAGGGCTCTGAGCAACCTGATGGAGTTGAGGGGGTCCCTGCTTGGGGCTTGTACAGATGACCATTAAAGGTCCCTTCCAACCCAAACATTCTATGATTCAATGTTTTTATGTTAGGCAGGCAGGCTGTCCTTTCTCAAATGAGTAGAGAAGTCAGGGGTGTCAGAAGGAAGTTGATGGGACTTGAGTGGGAAGGCCAGGACAGCGAAAAAGTGAAATTATTTCAGGGATCCATCTTGACCCTTGTGCACTTTATGATGGTCTGTTCTCCAGATGAGGACAACTGCCAAGTCTTTTCTTTGTAGATTTTCCTTTGAGTTGAAAACTGAAATAATCTGGTTGTAATGCCTATGCACAGGGCTGAGAAAAATGAGTGATAAAGTGGGATGTGTATCCAGCAGACAGCAGCTGCTATTTCTGTCGACTGAAGATGGTTATAAATCAAGTGATGAGTAGGGGAATTCCACCCAAGGATTAGAATGATGTCAGGATGTGGCATATCTTGTGTGTTACAGGATCTCTCTGAAGGACTGTGTTCTCTCTGACTGCGCTATGAAATCAGCTGATAGCGCACTGGAAGATCTTGCCGTTTGACTTGAATCTCCCTGCCCTGTACCTGAAGAACACGTTTGGACTGTGTGCTGTTGCAGTGAGTCATCCTGTTTTCCCAAGAGCGCACCCATCCCAAAAACAGAGACCTTATTAGAGTGCTTCCACTTTGAGATGTGTAAGTTGGTTAAATTCATTTCAGATTCTTGAAGCAAAAAAGTCTCTGAAAGTCTTGGATTACAGTAAAAGTTTTCAAAAGGACTTCGTGTGGGCAGGCGAAAGACCACGTGCAGTAATATTAAAGTTACGTTAAAAGAAAACTGAGTATTCACATGATGCGTTATCAGTCTTCTGTGTTCTTTAGTAATACATTTTTCTAAATATGATAACCGAGGACAAGGTAGGGGCAGTGTGTGAGTAGGGAGGAAAAGCTGGACATTAGTGTTGTTTTTTAAGAAACTAATGTGTGGGGTATTTTTCATAAGTGACTAGTGGATTGTGTCTTTCCATTTGCATCTCTTCCTCTGCAGTTCCGTGAGTCCCACTAGGAGGAGGGCACCGTTTCTAATTAAGAATGCAGGGTAAACAACTTTACAGTCGGATGGTGCAACTCGGGACAGCGATGGAACGGCTTTTCCCTGGTATGAAATCTGAACTTTGCAAAGCAACAAGTTGCTTGTAGGCTTAGTAACCAGCAGAGCAGTAGCACACAATAACACTTGAATTGTATTTGTGCTGTCTTCTGTAGTTGTATATATTTCAGGCTGAGGTCCTACAAGCTTGAAGTGCAATGAAATTGTGTTTCACATATCTAACCATCATGTGTTTCTTATAAAGCTTCCGATACTGAGTAAATTGATGCAGGACAGACGAAAAGGATGTTTCCTGTAACTTTTTTTCTCTGTAAAAATGTGTATCTTTTCCATACTGTGGTGGATCTGGCCATAGAGACAGCTTTGCTTTTGTAGCAGGAACATCAAGGGTACGTAATTCACAGTGATTCTCCATTGGCTGTTACTGCGTTGGTAGGGGAAAATTAGATGATGTTGCCTGAATGTATGAGCCTCCTGTGAGCGGAGGAACTGCAGGGTGTAAATACAGAAGAGGACCTCCAGGAGGAAGTCCTGGACAGACTGGACCGCTGGGCAGAGTCCAATGGGATGAGGTTTAACACAGCCAAATGCCGAGTCCTGCACCTGGGGCACAACAACCCTATGCAGAGCTACAGACTGGGTGAGGTCTGTTTGGAGAGCTGCCAGGAGGAGAGGGACCTGGGGGTGTTGGTCGACAGCCGGCTGAACATG
>WAAB01016180.1:223369-252590 GCA_013389865.1 Piaya cayana | reverse complement strand
GGAAAGGGTCATTAGGCACTGGAATATGCTGCCCAGGGAGGTGGTTGATTTGCCTTCCCTGGAGGTGTTTAAGTTATGGGTGGACGGGGTCCTGAGGGACATGGTTTAGTGTTTTGTGGGAGTGGTTGGACTCGATGATCCAGTGGGTCTCTTCCAACCCGGTGATTCTGTGATTCTGTGATTCTGTGAAGTGTGGGACTAACAAAGCCACTCTAATCTCAGGCAAAGACAGACTTCTTGGTGCACAGGACTTTTGCTTGTGTTAGCGGGAAACTGCTCTGTTCCAAGTTAAGAGCACAAAATATTTGGGGAGGAGAAAAGACAATCAGGCTTTAATACCAGAAAACTGAGAATGATTGTGGTTACTTCCTTAGATAGGATTGCTTGATGAAAATTGAGATCTAATGTGTGGTTAAACATACATTTCCTTGTTATACTGGTGGTTCAGACCTGTGCAGGTGTTACTGCTGTCTGGAAGATGATATCTACTGGCTGAGTGAAAGGAGGAGCAAAACCCTATGACTGTGTAAAATGATTTTTTTCCCCCCCCTCAATTAATTGTCTAAAAAGTGAGGTATTTTAGAAATGACAGCTGATTGAACAGCAATCTAAAGTCAGGCTCCAGAAAAGTTAAACCTCATGGTTTTTCTTGTTATCTTCAGCGTGCAAGTGCCCGGTCCCTTTTATCTGCTAAGAATGTTTTAGCTTGCTTTCTCATCTTGCCTCTCGTAATCCGTAAAGAACACTTGTGCTGCCATAGGAATGGAGCCGGTCAGTTAGTTCTCTGCCTTTACACCACCAGGGAAGGCTTCTGCCCAGCCGCTGTGGATGTACGGTGCACTAAATGGAGTTTAGTTTAAAGGCACAACATGGAGTTAATTGGATCCTGGATGTGCTTTTGAATTTAGAAAAACCTTGCAAAATCCTCATTTACCTGTGAGTGAATCCCAGCCTGTGGCACTGCAGGTGCCCATGGCCCACAAGGGAGAGCTGGGCATCACTTTCTGACTGGTGCATTGGCAACTGGCATTTTGTGGAACAGTAAAGGGGGGTGAGGGATTACTGGACCATGAATACTGATTGCATTAGGGCTTGTTGTGCTGGGTACCACATTCTTAAACTTGTTAGAATATAATAATCAAACTGTGCTTCACTGCTTAAATCAAGCTTAATTTTAGCAAAGTGCTTTTTGGATTAGAATGACTCAAGCCAGCTTTGGTTTGAAATATTTATTATTGCTTCTAGAGTTTTGCACACAAAGTTCGGTTGCCGCCTGATGTAAGGGGTTCTAACATTCCAGCAGATGGCTCTTCAGTGTCCCTCTTGCAGCTCATACTGGGGAAAAAAAAAGCCTGAAAGATTGAGAAATGAGACAGAAGATTATGACTCTCTAGCTTCTTTTCAATGTTTATTGTTGTATTTTTGTTCATAGTTTTTCTTTTCCAGGTTTTCTGGACTTAGAGTCTGTTCCTCTCAACCTGCAGTGGTTCATGGTGTGCTCCCATCAGCAGTGTCAGAAGGACCTCACCGTTTAGAACCACTTCTGCTTCTGCTGCTATTTCACTTTTTCCTGGGCTTCTGTACCGAGTTGTTTAGGAAGATGGATCTTAATTAGCTTTTAGTGGAGATGAGATAGAGGAAGTAGTTATGTAATTGCCCAGTATATTTACATGAAAACACCTTTCTAGGTGTCACCTGAGTCATCTAAGTGCCCTCTGAGATACCAGCTGCTCTGCAAGGCTCACATGGAATAGTTGTGAGACTTGGTAATTCCATGCAATGAGAAAGGCCGAACAGGCTGAAAATCAATTATATTCTCAGAAATGGAGATCAGTGCTTGTTTTTTTAGTGTGGGATTTATGTTGAGAGGATAATTGAAAATACTAGTTTTGATATGGTGTTCACTGATCATCTCCTGGAGAACTGCACAGCACTGCACTGCATCTTCTAGAGAGGAAGGGCGTATGTTTGGGAGCTGCAGACTGGTAAGACACTGGTGCAATTTTTCTTTGCTGGCCTTTTTAAAGTAAGTTTTGCTTTTCTAGCTTCTGTTTCCTTCTAACTTTTTTGCCAGTATTACAGATGGGAGGTGTTAGCATGTTCTTAACCACCATTAAAAACCCCCAACCCCCAGCATGTGGTGGTTTATAAGAAGATGGATTTTTTTTTTTTCAGTAAGGCTGTTCCTCTGGATGTCACAGGGAGCTGGGGCAGGGACCCCTGAGGGAGCCTGCGTGGAGCCAGTGAGGTGCTGAGCTGAGCTGGTGGTGCTCATTTGTTGCACTTAAGGGCTGATAGTCAAATGGTGGGATGGAAATTCAGCTGTAATGTGTTAGAAACAAGATAACTACTAAGATAACCATAATGACCCATATCTTCTTGTAGCCCGGAGTTGAGATTGACCACTCAGATATGGCCACACCTTAATGACTCTGAGCTGATTTGATTTCGTTCACCCAGGATCTGCAATGAGGTTTTGGGAATAAGGTATACTTGCCATTTCGGGGGAAAAAATATGACTTTGAAAACAATTCTGTGTATAAATTTTCTGTGAAATCACTGCTTGGCAGAAGCACTCTGAGGACAAATCTCGAGTCTTCTCTAGCGCTGAATAAAAGAGTACCTGCCTTAATGGTTAAATTAAACTATTAAGCATAAGTTTCTTTGTTTCCATAGAACAGTACTGGGTCGGGACATTCCCAGAAGTGTCCAGGCTATTTGCAGAGTGAGTGTAACTGTGAAATCAGCGTGGTTGTGCTCATTTTATGCTTGATTGCAGCAGTCTGGACCTGAGGTGGCTTGGCCTCTGCCTGCAACTCCTCCTACGTTGCTTACAAATGGATCAGACCCATGTGCATCCTTTCCAGTTTTTCTCAAGAGCCTGATGAGAGGGCATTTCCTGATCTTGCCAAAACACAAACATAAAAAAAAAGGTGGAAAAAAAAAAGGTGTAATTTTGTTTACAGATTTTCAACACTTGATGCTTTGCCACGGAGCTCTGTGCTTGTCTCTGTGTGTGATCCCTTCCCCTTCGGGCTAGCACCCTTTCACCTTTTTATGGTGATTTCTTAGGAGACTGGAAGACCACATTCCACCCATCTTGTATTTACAGTAAGTAAAAATCTTTCAGGCCTCTTTTTCTTTGGTGGGTTTTTGTCCATGGATACTGGCAGAACCTGCTGAGGTCACTGGGAATCTTGGGTTAATGCCTGCCGGGTGGCAGCAGTAGATCGTAATGTTTGGGGTGTTGCTGTTGGAGGTGATGCTCCTTCACTCGAAATACCTTCCTGTTGTGTTGAGGTCCTCCCCCCTCTGTAATGTTGTCTTCCTAACACTGCTGACTGCGAGCTCGGAATAATTTCTGTCTTCCAGAACAGAACAAAAGGTAGCAGTAGGGGTGAAGTCAAACCTTTATTTGCTCTGTTGTCTGAGTCCCAGGTACAGTAACCTGCTTTTTGATGCAAATTACACTTCTTATGAAGGAGTTTTGTTAGGTCCAGAGTTCAGCGGGGTTTGAGTGGGCTTTAGAACATCATACCTGCATGTTGGTGGCAGAAAACCATTAACTGTTGCTGCTGCTTGGAACAGTTAATTTATAGGTTAGATCTGTTTGAGTCAATCCTTCAGCCTGTGCTGGACCACCTGTCTGGCTTTTGTGTGTCTCTTGATCTCTTTAGGGTTCATGAAATGAAGATTTATTTGGTTTCATTTATGTTTTTAGGGAAATAGCATGTTGTAATCACAGCTGTCAGGTAGCTCTTGAATCTTAGAAGTCAGAGTTTCTCTAAATTGCCAGTTGTCTTGTATTCACTGCTTTTGGCCATTGAGCTCAGAAAGAGCTCTTGGGGCAGTGTTGGTAGCGCACTGCCTCCTGTGATAGCGCCAGGCTGGTGATATCCTGATAGATGCCTTCACTTAGACTCATGTAGGCAACAAGAAATCTTCAAGCCTCTTTGTTGTTCATGTTAGTACATCGGACTCATTTAGGATTTTAAATCCTGCCTTTTCCTAGTGGATTTGTCTTTTAAAAAGAGCAGGTAAATACCAGGTACTGTCACCACTGCACATCTTTATGAAAGGCCTGTGCAGACGTTGGTGAAGTGACTCTCCTTTTATTTCATCTGCAGGTAGAGCTGCCTTCCACCAAACAGTTTCTTTCTCCTTAATAGACCAATTTGGAAAAACTAATGATCTGTTCCAGAGTAGTCGGGATTTCTTTTTGTTCTGTATGCTTAAAAGAAGTATCCACCTGGTGGTGGTTAAAAAGAAGAGAGCCTACCACTAAAGTCAGCAAACATGGATATTTTTTACTTATCCTGTACCAAGCCTCAGACAGACTGGTATTCAAAGCCTGATGTGTAGAAATAGGTTCTTGTCTCAGCTCTGTCAGTTTGTCACATCTCAGTGAGCTGAAGCAGTAGCTCAGGCAACCGTCTGCCTGCCTTCTCATTTCCAGGGTCAGCCCTGAGTTTTGTTCTGTAGAAAATCATAGAATGGTTCGAGTTGGAAGAGACCTTAAAGCTCATGCAGTTCCAACCCCCCTGCCATGGACACCTCCCGCTGCACCAGGCTGCTCAAGGCCCCATCTAAACTGGCCTTGAACGCATCTAGGGATGGGGCAGCCACAGCTTCCTTGGGCAACCTGGGCCAGCGCCTCACCACCCTTATTGTGAAGAATTTCCTCCTGATGTGTAGTCTAAGTCTTTCCCTCTATAATTTGAAGCCATTCCTCCTTATCCTGTCACTATAGGCCCTTGTAAAAAGTCCTCCCCCAGCTTTCTTGTAGCCCTCTTTAGGTGCTCCAAGGTTACTCTAAGGTCTCCTTGGAGCCTTTTCTTCTCCAGGTTGACCAACCCCAGCTCTCCCAGCCTGTCTTCTTATGGAAGATGCTCCATTGTACAGATGCAGAGAGTTCTAGCCTCTTGTGAAGAATGGATTGGGATCTTTCTAAGTATTCTGCAGTAATTGAGGACATTTAATTTCACATAACCAGATGACTTGCTTTGTTTTGTCTGCCTTTGGCTTTGTGCTCCCAGAGAGGCAAGAGGCCAATGTAATGTAGTCTCAGACTAATTGCAGCTTCTTTAAACCCTATGTGGCAATTGATCAGCTGTTTACATAATAATATTACTGATTGGCAATCTCAGTTAAATTCTTCATCGTGTTAATGAAGAGGGCAGCAGAGCCTTTCTGAGATGATTCTGTGAGGACAATTTTATTCACGTTATTTGTAATAAAGATCAATTTCATTTGCTGCATTTATATCTGTTAAATGCCAGCTTCCCCTTTACCTTGGCACAGGGTTAGAGGAAGTGGCTCTGTTATTATAATAACTTTCTCCTGTTTGAAATGTAATTATTTCTCCTCTCATTTGGTTTTAGATGATGAATAGACACTGATGGGCACTAAAGCACGGACTTGTAGTGTGAGCTCTGATGGCACATGCTTTTATCTCATCCAGTGGTCTGACTTGTTTGGGGAAGGCTTAGAGAGAGGCCATGTGTCTCTTGACCATGGTTTTCTCTGTTCTCAGTTCTTTCATTTCAGGATTGATTGAAGTGTTTGTTTTTATGTATAATAGCTTATCCAAGAGCTGCGCTGCACCAGAGATGGTAAGTATGGGGATGGGAAGGGGTTGACAACCAAGCCCTCAATATTGAACCTGTTCTAGTGTTTTCTGATCTAATCCATAAGGTTTCATGGACGGATGTTGGATTAATCAGACAGCTGCTGAAACCTTAACAGGATTTTGAGAGATGGGGGTGCATTTTTGGAATTGGAAAGGAAGACAGACCAGTTTGAGAACTACATTTCTAAGCCTTCTTGAAGTACTGTTTTTATCCCTTGAGATACAGACCTGGATGCAGAGTCACTGATCCGATCAGCAAAGGGTCTGTCATGTTCCATTTTCTGATTGAGAGCCAGCGTCAGTAGTGCTTGTTGCTGGAAACTGTTGGGATGTCTCATTGATTTCTCTGCTTGGAGTTCAGCCAAGTGCTGCTCTCTGGTCAGTGATGGAAAGCTGCTGGGTGCTATGAGCTGCTCTTTAAAAACAAGAATTCATGTTTCCAGACAAGCTCATGTCACATCTGTTCTGAAGGCAAATGAAAGCATTAGGTAGTTTATCTATTGATCCTCTAGTTTGGGTTATAAAAGACTGGCCTGTCAGTGGAGTTCTTCTGTAGGTCACCAAGCAAATAGTGTCAGGAATGCTTTGCTATGTAGAACCAGGTGTAGACAACAAAGTTGTATTATTTATGGGGAAAATATAGTGTAAGAACTTGAAATCTAGGTTACCCTGAAATAAACAAAATTTTAGGAGATACAGGTCTCTTAATGCCACAGCTGGGAAGAATGGTGTAAAAATTCCTGAGTGGGAGTCTTGTTTTAATTGTCATTAAAACCACATACGATCTTACCTCTGCAGTGTAAGGGAAGGCACCGGGGAGGAGCTGTCTTCCAGAAGACCCCCACCACCCACCTTTTGTGGCCAGTCCTCCAAGCAGGATCCTGCCCACGGTATTGAGTTCAGGTGGGTGTGTTACGTGTATTCAGTCATCTTTCTTGTTCTGTGCGGTGTACCAGAAACTGCACATGCCTTGTATAATTTGTTTCCTGCCTAATCCTCTTGTAATGTCCAGTTTTGCTAATAAACATCTTTTGAAGTCATTGTTTTCTGGCTGTTTTGCAAGGTTTTGAGTGTTCTCATGTGTTGCTTGTCCTCAGTGATGAACCGTGCAGGGAAGAGGAGGAGAGAAACTCAGAATCGTTTCCTTTGGGTGGGAACTTTATTTTGAGCTGCCAGGCCAAAATAGAAGACCTTTTCTAGTAGTTGTTCCATGTTGAATATTTCTTTGAAATCATAGAATAGTTAGGGTTGGAAGGGACTTTAAAAATCATCTAGTTCCAACCCCCCTGCCATGGGCAGGAACCTCCCACTAGTGTCCCACTTAGAATGTTGTGATGCTGATCAAGCAAAAACTGTTTTAAGCAAACTTGAAGAACCTTGTCATGAAACAAAATTAATTTGGAATGTCTGTTTGAAAAGCAGAGATGAAACAACTTGGAAGCTGTGATCTTTGGATTTTATTCCTGTGAAGTGCCAGGTCCTGCAAGACATTTTCAGCTATGTAAAGTTAAGCTTTACCTCACACTTACATGAGCACCAAGGGTTTGGCTTCATCCTGGCTTGTTTAGTTTTGTTTCAAAGGACTGAGAGCAGAATGCATCCAGTGGTCTGTCATGTGCAGGCACCTCTCCGTGTTTGCAGTAATCCTCCATTTGATTGGTTCCAGTAGCAAGTGGAAGGTGGCCTGTGTGCCTACAGAGATGCATTTACAAGAGATGAGAATTTGCCTGTGGGCATGTGTGCATTTACTTACAAAGCCCTTTTTTCCTATAAAACTACCCTTGTAACCCAAGTAGTTCAGCATGGCTTTGTTTTCATTTCAGCTGTGCAAACAGTACCAGAATCGCTCAGAAAGACACACTTTTTTCCCCTATGCTTAATTGGTTTTGCACACAATGTTGTGCTGGACTTGCTGAGCAGCGGGAGTGAGCAGTTTATAAAGACAGCTGCTACAGAGGTGCAAGTTCAGGAGCTACCAGGGGATTGATTCGGAGACTTGACCAAGGAAGCAGGATTGGCATTAATCCTGTAACAAACACATTTGGCAAGTTTAAACAAAAGTATCCCAAAGTTTTGAAGTTTGTCTCTGCTCTGACCCTCTTCAAACAAACAAAATCTTCTCAGATAATGTGATTTGGCCCATCGTGGGGCTAGTGCTGTATGCACCATCCTCTGAGCACAGCTCTGGGTGTGTTCTGGTGGAGTGTGCCGGTAGGCGTTCACTCCCTGGGAAGACAACAGCTTGATGGTGCATTTGACCAGGAGCTGTTGAATGTCTTTTGTTGCAGGAAAGAAATAGATTAAATCCTGTAGGTTTACCTTCCTGTGAATAACTGAGCATATTGTTTTCCTGAGGCGAGAAGGGAGACACCTTTCAAGCAGGTCTGGCTTGGAGGCTGTGCTAGGGGCTTGTGTGTGAGGCATCCTTTGAATCCAACAGAACACAAATACATTTTGTGTTTGTGTGCATTTCTGAATTCCTGCTCTTTGTGAAGGAACTGGAAACAAATCAGAATCACAGAATGATTTGGGTTAGAAGGGACCTCAAAGCTCGCCCCGTTTCCACCCCTGCCATGGGCAAGGGCACCTCCCACTGGATCAGGGCCTCCAAGCCCCATCCAACCTGGCCTTGAACCCCTCCAGGGATGGGGCAGCCACCACTGCTCTGGGCAACCTGGGCCAGGGCCTCCCCACCCTCACAGGAAAATATTTCTGCCTAAGATCTCATCTCCATCTCCCCTCTTTTAGCTTAAAACCATTCCCTCTGGTCCTATCCCTGCCATTCCTGATCAAGAACCCCTCCCCAGCTTTCTTGGAGCCCCTTTCAGTACTGGAAAAAAAGGAGGCATTTGCTGGGGCTCTTTGGGCAGTGCTATGGTCAAATTAGGCTTTTTATTCTTTGCAACTTGTGTGATCAATTTAAAGAAAGAAAAATCCAACTGAGAACAGAAATTCTGTTCTGTGCTGGAGGCAGCAGAGCTGGGCCGTCTTTTCCAAGATCTGCTGGTTTTGGGGTACCCTTGCTGGTGTCAGCCTCAACCTGTCCCCTCTCCTGCCCTGCAGCATCCCCAGCTGCCTGGCAGGGGAAGGGCAGCATTAATGCTGCTACGAGGACAAGAAGGCGCTTTAAGCCTTTGTGAAGCCATGGTGATGTGTGATTTCCAGCTGGTCTGCAGAAAACCGTGCTATGAATACTTGAGCACACAACTCTCTGAAGTTTTTATTGATCTGATGGTCTTCTACCAGGGCAGAGGTTAACGCTCTCTGTTAGCCTGAGACCTCAGAGTCTGGGGCAGGGGCCAGGACACGATCTGTGCTGCTCTTTAGAGGGCACTTGACAAGGTGATGGTACTGAGCAGGGGTGATAGGGAGATTTGGTGCCTGTAAATGGTGACATTGGGAATCCTGACTGGACGTGAGTGAAGGGTTTGTGAGGAGAACAGTGCGACAGTGGGGCAGACAGGGGCTCCATCCCTGCAAGCCTGAGCTTGGGTGGGGAATTGCCATCCTGGAGACTGCAGCGTGGAATGACTATCTGCAGCTGCCATCTGATAGGAGATTATTTATTAACCTGTTTTTTTTATACCAAACTTTCCTTTGGTTTACATCAGTGATGGTCTTCAGCCACCCTTCCTCTGTCCAAAACGTGGTCTTGTATGTCACATGAAGGTAAATGTGAGAAATTATACCAGTGTCCCACCTTTTTCCCAAGGTGACAGGAGCAGCAAATGGGAAAGGAGACAGCTTTATTAAAAAAACAAACCAAATCTCCAAACCCTAACATCCCAAACTAAGCCTTTTTGGTTAAAAATGAAGGGTGTTATAATATCCCTGTCCACAGTGGTTTGTTTTTTCTGGACCAGTGAGGGACAGAAAAATGATTGAGCAGTACCAGCTAGTACCATCTGGGCCCTGTCCTCAGCTCCAGCATTAGCAAATTTGCAGATGACACTAAGCTGGATAGAAGTGTGGATCTGCTGGAGGATCAGGAGGCTCCAAAGGGATCTGAACAGGCTGGATCCATGGGCTGAGACCGATGGGATGAGGTTTAACATGGCCAAAGGCCGGGTCCTGCACTTGGGGCACAACAACCCTGAGCAGCTCCAGACTAGGAGAGGTCTGTCTAGAAAGCTGCCTGGAGGAGAAGGACCTGGGGGTGTTGGTTGACAGTGACTGAACATGAGCCAGCAGTGCCCCAATGGCCAAGAAGGCCAGTGGCATCATGGCCTTCATCAGACACGGTGTGACCAGCAGGTCCAGGGAGGTTATTCTTCCTCTGGACTTGGCACTGGTGAGACCGCTCCTCGAATCCTGTGTTCAGTTCTGGGCCCCTCACCACAAGAAGGATGATGAGGCTCTGGAGCGAGTCCAGAGAAGAGCAACGAAACTGGTGAAGGGGCTGGAGAACAGGCCTTGTGAGGAACGGCTGAGAGAGCTGGGGTTGTTTATCCTGGAGAAGAGGAGTCTGAGAGGAGACCTCATTGCTCTCTCCAACTACCTGAAGGGAATGGCCACAAGCTCCACCACGGGAGGTTCAGGCTGGACATTAGAAAAAAATTTTCACAGAAATGGTCATTGGGCACTGGCAGAGGCTGCCCAGGGAGGGGGTTGATTCACCTTCCCTGGAGGGGTTTAAGGGACAGGTGGATGAGGTTCTAAGGGCCATAGTTTAGTGCTTGATAGGAACGGTTGGACTTGATGATCCGGTGGGTCCCTTCCAACCTGGTTGTTCTATGATGATGATTCTATGATGATTCTCTCTGCAGGGAAAAGGAAGATGATCACTTCTTCCCTTTGGCTCCTGTGGCTGCTCCCTGGCCCTGGGCAGCTTCTGTAACCGTGTTACCTGTGTCTCCTCTGGGAAGGTCCTGGAGGGGTTTGATCACTGAGGAACTACTCTGAAACCATTCCCTAAAATGTAAATAATGCAATAAAGCAGCCAGTTAAGTCTGTCCTGCCCAGTGCCAAGTCTCTAAGAGTTGATACTTAAAGTAAAAGACCATTACCATGTATGATGGATGGAGGGGGCCATGCAGGGACTCCTGGCTGGCAGTGGCCGGTGCTCTGTGCTGAACAGCACATGGATGAGCTGAGCTCGGTGCAGAAGTAGAGCAGTCCCATTCTTTTTGGCTCATTCTGGTACAGGACAGGAACTCTGCAGAGAGACCAGAAAGGAGAAACTGAAGAAATAACCTCACAGAATGCCTGCCCTTAGAGAAAGTTTCAAAGCTTGTGAATTGGAGTTCACATGTGAATTTAAAGTTGATTCTTTGACCTCAAATGAGGTAAAATGGAAATTTGGGAGCAGAAGGTTCTGTCCTGCCCTGACATTGCACTAAGTCCTGCTCAGGGGGTGGCAAGTGAGGAAATGGACTGGTAATGCTGATGTAAGGTTAAAAAATGTTAGGGTAACAGGCAATGGTTGCCCTGCAGCTTCCTCAAGTGCATCTGGTGTATGGGTGTTTGAATGACCCAACGTTTGAACAGGAGTGCTGGACTGCAGGAAGGGGCAGTGCTTTGGTAGTGGAGGAATGAAGTTCTGGTGTTTAAAAGGTCATCAGTGAGATTTTTAAATAGAAGAACCAAAAAATCCAAGAGGGAAACTCTACACTCCTTTTAACAACGGAACTGAGGATGGAAATCATCTTGGTAGAAGGATGCAACCAAGTTTTCTGAGTGTGCTGTGGCACAAGGAAGAGATTCAGGCTGATGGGTTTGGGGTCTAGGTAATAAACCCAGGGATGTAGTTGTATCAGACGTGGGAAACAGCTCTTGCTTGGTGCCTAAGGCTGCGGTGTTGGTGCTGGCAGTTATTGGTCAGCAGTGAGAGGCTGGAGCTTGGACAGGGCATGCTGTGTGGACATCAACTCAGTGCTTGGGGATGGTCCCAAGGCGTTTGGAACTGCTGTAAAAGAATGGAGAGCTCTAATGAGCCGATCATGGGACTGAACTCGCCGAGCATAGTGCTGCCTCTTTTCTGCTTGCCTTCATCCATCACTTATTCTTGGTGCTTTGACCTCTAGCTTTTTGAAGGTATCACTCAAAACACTTCTCCTCCTGTCCACCACCATCTGTGGCCGGGGAAGGGCAGCAGGGCCTGCAGTGTGCAAGGGAAAGGGAAGGAGGGGTTCGTTAATGTTTCCAGTCTGTAAGAACCAGAGTCTTCCTCTTTCCATGCCAGGAGGTGATGGTGCTGTAGTTTGCTGTCACAGTGAGTGATCCTTCCTCATTTCCAAGCTTAGTAGTTAAGGGGTGCATGTGGAAAATGTAGCAAGAAAGTAAATTATGGTTTTCATATACGTTTTTGCTTTTTCTCTCTCAAAGGAGTTCTGGGTGTTTTGTTGTCATTTTGTTCCTAGCTGGGCAACTCCACTGTGGGCTGGAAGTGTTGGATGTGGCTGGATTAGAGAAGTGTGGAAATAAGAAAGGATTGCAGGGAGGGTGTGTCAGACTGTGGGAAAGAGATTGAAAAAGGCTTGTTATGTGTGTTAATTAATTAAGCAGGAATCTAATCAGTTAGAAGCGTTCCCAGTGGAGTGGATTGGCAGCCAGGGAGTGCTGAGTTCTGTCTCCTGGGCGGCCGATGAGCACTGCCAGGCTGCAGTGAGACGCTGGCTGGCTCTGTCCTCCCTTTGAGCTGATGCAGAGGGAAGGGGCTGCCAGCAGAACTTTGGGTGTTCACTCTGCAGAGCTCCTCATCTACCCACCCACCCAGGGTCTGAGTGCTGTGCTTTTCATTGCACTCACTCAAGACCATGTGGCTGTGAAAAGCCAGGAGCAGGGGCAGGAGCTACTCCCTGTGCCTGCCTGTCTTCAGCTGGTGCCCACTGTGAAAGTCTAGGTTGTTCACAGGCAGAATCACCTCCGCATGTCTATGTATTGTCTTAAGCATTGTGCTTTTAGAGGTTGCAGCCATGTGTGTTGGCTTTACTTGATGTCCACAGAGAGATGAAAGGAGCAGTGGAGAGAGGGATCAGTAGTGGACCTGGGTTGTGGTGGTTACTTTGGTGTCCTGGGTATGGGTGGTGCTGGTGAGTGGGCCCCAAAGGAGGGAAAGAGGTTGAGGTGATTGAGGAATAATCTTGCAAACTATCCATGAAAAAGCAGCTAAACTGTATATGAACCATTTCTTTTCCCACTGCATCAAATTGACTAGCGCACAGCATTGTGGAGGTGCAGGTAGTTTAATCGCAGTACGCAATACTACTTCTGTGGACCTGCTTATGTCCAGTCCTGTATCATCCTTCTTGTGGTACCTAAGTAGTTTTGGATTACCTACAGCCCAAACAGGTTCATTGCTCCATATTGCACCCAGTGTACAAAGTCTGTTGTTGGAGCAACCTCCATGATTAACTGGAAGCATTGGTAATGTCCAAATCAAATAGTCACAGAATGGGTTTGGTCAGGAGGAACCTTAAAGATCACCCTGTTCCACCCCCGCCATGGGCAGGGACACCTCCCACTGGATCAGGGGCTCCAAGCCCCATCCAGCCTGGCCTTGAACCACTCCAGGGATGAGGCAGCCACCACTGCTCTGGGCAGCCTGGTTCAGGGCCTCCCCACCCTCACAGGAAAATATTTCTTCCTAAACTCTCATCTCAATCTCCCCTCTTTCAGCTTAAACTATTTGCCCTCATTGCAGAATAAATGCACATGCAGAGAGGTGGCTGTGTGCATGTGGGGGACGGGCTCATCTGTGGTCTGCCAGTCCTGGTTAGAGCCCAGAGCACACCTCTTGGTCTTGAACTTCAGCGAACTCCAATTGTCCCCTTTGTGAAGCCAACCACATTTGCATGACAGCTCCTCTACCTGCGTGTTGTCTGCTGTGAGGATCTGTCTCATTATCTGTCTGGCACAGCTGCCGTAATTGCCTCCCACATTTCAGTTCTTCCACCCAGCTCCCTCCTACACCAAAACCTGCAATGCCTTTGAGGGAGAAGGTCTTACACTGAAATTCTGTGCAAACCTGTAATTCCTGTGCCCTGGCTGCCTCTGGGACCCTGTGGCTCTGCCTTTTGCTTTCCCTCCCAAGTCCACATGCTCCTTCGCTCCTTGCACCTCAGTGCAAATAGGAGCTGCCTCCTGTGGAGCAGAGAGAGTGAGAGATCAGATTAGAAATCCAGACACACCTCAAGTCTGTTAAAATACTTGAAAGTTCATGATTTAAAAGTGCAATTGCCCTTGTCTTCCTTGTGCAACCTGGGAATGATTTCCATGTATCCTGCATGCCTATTCCCGTTGTTACACAGGTGCTGGTGCAGGGAGGATGCTCCTCAGCCCCTTGAGCGGCGCTCGCTGATGGGTTCCCTTGACAGCGGTACTGGAGAGACCAGTCAACAGTCCAGCCATGACCCCCTGCTGGGGCCAGCACTCTGGATTTCATCTATATTTGTTTTTATTAGCAAAAAAATGTGTTTTCCTGGGAGGTGGGAGGTATGGATCCTGGTCTCATTAGGGAGAGTGGAGAGTTGTGAGGTCCCTATGGCTGCTGCGTGCTCTGCCTGTGCAGAGAAAAGTGTGTTATGGCCAGATTTAGATAAAATACATATGTGCTAAGCTGAGAAAAGTCTCCTGTTCCAGGCAAAGTCCAGCCTGGTCACTGTGCCCAGCCAACCATGCAAGGCAAGTACCCCCTCTCCAGATAATCTGCCCTTTGCACTGTGCTGTGGTTTTTCATGACTTGGTGGTCTGGATGGATGGTCTGGATGTCCTTAGATTTGTAGAAGCACTGGACGCATTGTGATCCCTCAGTATGAATAGGAGATCCATCTGTCATCACCTAAGACAGGTGGTCTCCCTGCGGACACTGGTCCAAATGCAGCCTGTGAAGACCCTGCCAGAGCTTTCCCGAGCTTTCTCAAAGGCCAGCCAGGGGGCAACTGTTTCCAACTGCAAGATTTTGGGGTGCTCTCTTCCCCTCTTCCTTGTGGATGTGCACCAAATGTGGCTCCAGGAGGGCTCAGGGCCAGGGCTGGGCTGCAGAAATTGGCTCCAGGTGGGAGAGAATGGCCTTCAGGTGTGTGTGTGCAGGGAACACACTGTTCCGTAGGAAACACATGCAGTGAAGATGCTGTGACCTGAGCACACACAAGTCCTACTTTAGCAGTGGGGTGGACTAGAGGTCCCTTCCCACCCTGTTCTGTGATTCTGTGGACCCCCCTGCACGGCTGACAGGAACAACTGCATGGAGCTGCCCAGAAGGACCAAGTGGGGAGATTTTTTTTAATGGGATCTGACTCTTGGCACATTTGGCAATCTCTGAATAGGAGAAGAGGTTAATGCAGGATCTGTATGACCCTCAGAGATGCTGTTTTACTGAAGTGTGGCTGCACCATCTCCCTGGTGTGGGAGGCTCTGCTGCCACTCTCCTCGCTCTGCGGGGCAGCAGAGCTCATCCCCATGCTGTCCTTGACCTTTTGGTTCCAGGCTTGGAAGAAGCCACCCTCCTGCTTTGGAGTGTTTGTGTGAAATGCTGACGTGTCCTGGTGGCACCATCCCCTCGGGACTGGCTCAGGCATGACTCGGCCTGGGTTGGTGCTGATTCCCCAAGGCACAGCGCTCTTCTGTGAGGAGGCTAATAAAGCAGGTTGGGCTCACAGTCTTTGCCCCATGCTTGTTAGCCCTATAAAAACTGCTCAGAACTGTTGCAAGCAGCACATTTTTTAGCTGTCGCCTGACTGTGACAAACATCATTCACTGGAGACAGTGGGACTAAAGAAATCCACCAGCCTTGGCTTGTTAAAAATCTGCAGTGATGGCTCCTAGGGAGGGGAATGACTTTGGAAACTTGTTAGGAGATGCACATGGAGAAAATACTGCTGTCTACAGGGCTGGGTACCCTGCCACCACGGATTGAAATGCTTCCTGCTGCTGCTCTTGCCCGAGTTAGCATGACTGGTAGAGGTCAGATCCTGGGGAATGCCTGAGCCCTGTCCTATTGGAGCCCCAGAGAAAGAGACAAGGTACAAGCAGTTCCAGAAGCATTTAGTAGCCATCAGGATACCTGATGCCTCTTGCAGGAGACCCTGGGTTTTCCTGGCATGTAGTAGTCCTTACACCTGCCTGTTCCTCTGGGGAAGGCGTCTTCAGCACGACAAGGCTCAACTGGCTGCAACTTTTTGCTCTCGGTCACTCATTTCTGATGTTTTGTGGTGAATGAACCTGTGGGGTGAGGCAGATCCCAGCTGGGGTGCTGGAGGTTGGTTCGCTGCAGGCATATATGTATTTTTTTTTTAATTGTAGAGGGAAACTGTAAAATAAAATATGGGTATTGTTCATGTTCATCTTTTGTCTGTTGGCCCCATCCAGGTAGGTTGAGGTGAAGTGGAATCCAAACTGAAGTGAGGTGTATGTGGGGGAATTCCTGGCACACAATGGACTCTTCTCTGTATAGTCCTGACCTGTTCCCCAGGGATGGGGCTGACAATGTGGTCGTGCCCTTTTCCCAGCACATATATTTTGTTATTCACTATTTTTATTCCAGCCTTGGTGAGCACTGGGAGGGCTTTTATCATCTGTTTCCAAGGTATTTAAACTGCTAATGATCATTCATGCTCATAGCTCACCCTGGTGCGTGGGCTGTGGCCGTGGCGGCTGCTGTCGTTGCGACAGGGTGCGGGCAGGTGCCGGCAGAGAAGGGTGCTGATGGAGCAGCCTTAGTTGGGATTTCTTGCACTGGAGGAATGAAAGGATGGTTGCAGAGAGGAAATCTCCGGCTGCTTATGCTGCAGAAATTGTTCAATCTGCTTTAGGCAGACTTAAGTGTGAGGGATCGTAAAGCTGAGGACAGAACGTATGTGGTTGTTGTGCAAAGGCAGCTGCTGGGATTCTGTGAAATGTACTTGATTTTGGAGCAGGTGCCTTGGTGATGACCAGTGCATCCTGAATTATAGGAGCTGTGATACTTCAGATTTAATGCCCAGTAACCCTGCCAGTGGCTCATCCTTCCTCACAGATGCCAGAAGGAAGGAGCTGAAATCCTAGTTTTAAATAAGCACAGTAAAGAGTCCCTGACACCAGACACTGAGTGTGAGGAAGTTGCTCGGATGTGGTGACACTGGATACAGAACAGAGACCTGCAGAGTTGGTGTGGGAGTAGCGCCATGTATTAAGGATGTGTTGAAGTCACATTAAATAAAAAAGTGGCTCAACAAAAGACACAAGGCCCTTTTGAATTGAAGTTACAGCTGAAAAGCTGAAGGAACAATGTTTGAAGTGGCTTAGGACACAGAGGAACATTGGAAAGGCTGAAAGCAGGACAGGAGGCAGCAAAGGAGACTTAAGTCAACCCAGCAGAAACTGCGGGCAATGCCCAGGCTCAAGTCAGAGATCCCACGCATGGCTGCTTAACTGGAAACCTACAGGAGATGAAGTGACTTTTGACAGGGCTCAGTTAGTGAACAGGTTTGATTTGCTAGCGTATGATATTTGGGCATTGGGAGTGAAACAGCAAAGTCATTTTCAGGAGCGCTTGATGAAAAATCAAAATGAAAAATCTTGTTAAAAAATGTAATAAAAAATAAACCAAAGGGCAAATACATGCCAAAGGTGTGAAACCTGTTTGAAGAGAAATACTGGGAGGGTTCTTTCTTGTGAAGGCCACAGTGGCTGCTCAGCAAGGCAAGTGGAGTTACTGGAAGTGAGAAGTCATCAGTGTGAAGTGAGTGATCCTTATTTTACCCAGAGAGCAGCAAGCTCGGTCAAATGTTAGAAACTATTAGAAAGGCACTTAGAAAAAATGTAAAGCATGTTTGCAATGCTGTGTAAATCCCAAGCCTTGGCTGTGCAGTGATGCAGTCTGCAGCTCACAAGTGTGTCTCAGGACTGTCCCAGGGGGAGATCAGAAAGGAGAGCAGAGAGAACAGAAGTTATGGAATAACTTGTGCTAGCAAAGTGACTGAACAGACAAGGACAGCCCAGACTGCAAGGAAGATGCCTGAGGAGTGCATTAAGGATTGTCTCAGGCAGACTGGAGGGCTCAGATCTCTTACCTCTTACAGAATAGGAGCTAGGGACATCAGAAGAAACAGGGATGCAAACCAGACCACAAATCCTCCTCGATTTGGCACACAGTGAAGCACATGGGTATGGAGATGGAGGCCAGCACCGAGGTGGAGGGTTTCCCAGTTCGCAGAAACTGCTCTGATAAGAATACCTTCTCCAGCATGACTGAAGCAAAGGCAACGGCTCTATGTCGGAGCCTTTGAGCCACTGATGAATTGGAGAGAGGAAGGGTTTGTTGAGGGAGCATCACTAAATACTGTGTGTCCAATAGTGGACACCTCAGCTGCTTTTACAGAGGCAGAGGATGCTTTGACCCACATGTCATCCTGCAAGAACACTGTGCCTTGAGAGCTCACCATAGCCAGTCATGGTGCAAGAAGAAGGAGCCAGAGCCTGTGCAGACATGGGCCAGGTGAGGGACCTAGAGTGTGAGCAATGAGGCCAGCTTCAGCTACCTCCTCTTACAGATGATGGAGGAGGTCACAGCAGCATCTGAGAGGTTTCCCAAATAGCCTGCGTTTTGGGGAGAAGATTGTCTTGGAGTACAAGTGGATCACGCTTTTCCCTATGACCAGAGGGCCACTGCCCAGCACTTGGCCTGACATGATGCCTGGGCATACATACAATAAGGACCAGAAGAAGAACAGCTTTTTCCCCAGGGGAGTGCAGCCCTGGACCAGGTCATCAGAATGGTGCAGCATCTCTATCATCCATCAAGAGCTGGCTAGACAAAGCCATAGCAACTTGATCTGGTTTGGGCGATAGTCCTGCTCCACATGCGAAGTTGGGCCGGAGACCTCCAGGGGTTCTCACTACAGCATTGCTGTGGTCCTGTGCCCTGCGCCTTTGGGTAAGAAGTGGCCTCAGAGGGCTGGGTGAGAGGAGAATGGAGGGTTCAGCCAACTCAGGCTTAGCAGAGCTCCTTGGGCAGCTGAGATCCTTTGGTGTCAAGTGTATGAGAGGTGTTTCCAGGCTGTTCCCTGCTACCTGTGCACCAGCTCATGCAGGACGGTTCAGCCCTACCTGGCTAAATTTCAGCAGCTAAAGCTGTGCAGTTGAGATCCCAACACCCTTCCCCCACTCCCAACCCTGCAGGAAAAGTAGAGGAAAAAGACTTGCAGATTGGAAACTAAAACTACAGCTTTAATGAATTGATAACAATAATAATGAGGAAAATAATTGGAAATAAAATATATACAAATATTAGAGATTGCGCTTCCACCCCTTAATGTCTGTAGTTACCACAAATGCTGCATAGCAGATACGAGGGAAAGGGTCCACGGCCAGGAGGGAGATGGGCTCAGGAAGAGGATTCAGGAACAAACAGATCTGGGATCAGGGGCAACCAGACAGATGAGGTCCTTCACTGGATGGTGGCCATCACAGGAGAGAATGAGACCCTTGTGACCTCTCAGTTATACCCTGAGTGTGACGTGTATGGGATGGAATACTCTACTGGTCAGTTTGGGGTCTCCTGCCCCATTCTCCCCTCCTTGCAGGTGCAGCCTCTTCTGCCAACTCGAGGATGCCTTGGTTCAGTGTAATCATTGGACTTTGTGCACACCAGAGCCCTGTGTTATCAGTTTAGAGAATAGTCTAAAATACATGCACTTGGCTTTCAGAGAATGAAGTTACGTAGAGTGACTGAGTTAGTCACAAAACTTACTCTAATTTAGCTCAAACCACAACAGACCATCCTGGAAAGCATCTTGCAGCACCAGACTCACTTCTGCAAGAGGTACCCAAGGGCTGTTATTGCCAGACTGCAGAGACTATGCCATGTGTGTGAGCCTACTTCTTACTCGGAAGCCTCAGCCTCGCATGCCTCTGACTCTCAAACAGCAGCTTGAACTGCTTGTATTCCAAAACATTTCTCTGCCTAAGACATCTCTGAAGCCATAGGAAGTTGGTTCAGAGCTGACAACTTGGATAACTCAAAGTGTATTGTAACAGCATCATGTTAAATAATGCAACATATGGACAGCATGGAAGTCAATTTTGAAAAGGTTTGTGTTATGCCCTAGTTCCTGATTGCTTTCTTGTCTGTGACAGATCTGCCAACCTTATTCCTCTACATGTTACTCAGATTCTGTTGTTTTATGGGGATTTCTTAGAGGTACTGGTATTTTCATGCTCCCCCCACCTCCCCATACCTCCCACAGTAATAGTTGTTATTGATTTCTTTCTGCATGAAAAATAAAATTATTCCATAATTTTTAGCCAGGTCCACATAGTGCCTTGGTTTCCTATGAGGGAAAAGTCACTGAGTGAAATTATTTACGAAGGCAAGGTTACTCCTGTTAGAAAATGCCATGGCATATCATACACTCGCAGCTTTCATTGTTGACCTGGAGCCCAGGAGCTGTCACAGGAGCCCAGGAGGGTCACAGTGACACTTTGTGGAGGGGTTGTGCGAAGCCGGACAGTGCCAGCCAGCTCAGCGCAGCAGCAGCAGCTCTGCCCTGTTACATGTCCACCCTCAAGGGCTTTTGTTACTGCCCAAGGGTCTCGCAAGCATCTGAAGGAGGCATTGGGATGAAAGGGAAGATGGTTCACAAGCTGCACTTTGGGAATGGGCAACCAGGAGGAGAGGAGCTATCTAGCAGCATGTGGTTTGACCAGCTCAGGGGATCCCATGTGCCTGCACTAGTGGAGTTGCTACAGCTGGTTCCAACATTTGGCTGGGATTTTGGTGAGAAAGCTGTACCCTGAGGGTGGCTGCTCCCTGTCATAGCAGAAGGGAACATGGAAAGTGGGGGCCTGGATTGAGTCATCCTTCATCTGCTCCTGTTAATACCCAATGCATCATGGAAAGTGGGATGTGGAGCAGGCAAAAATTTGAAAAAGGTATTAAGGTGGGAGAAACTGTAAATATTAAAATTCAAGCTTACTTGGACAAACTAGAGATCTATCTGAAAGCGATAGGATGCTCTTTAGCTGCTTGCTTCTTTCCTGCACCGGAATAATCAATGCGTGAAGATGGAACAGGAACCACTGCTCTGGGGAGGAGTCTGATGGAAAGCATGGATCTATTGAGGACCTCAAGGTGAAAGTAGACAAATGTATCATGCTGATGTGGAAATGACAGGCACAAAATCATCTTCCTTTTCAACCAGGAGGAGAATCCAGATGCACCCAGCAGGCAGCTCCATTGCACACAAGGACACAGCCTGCAGAGACCCTGAGCATGCCTGGAGCCCACCTGGCTCTGGGGTGCAAGCTATGGGCATGGGCCTGGTGGTGTTTCCTTGATCACACTGAGGAGGGAGATAGGAGGATGGTTGCTTGGATCCAGCAAGTCCTCACTGGGTTAATAGCTGGTCACAGTTCCTGGGTGAGAGTCTCAGCTAATTTTTTCCAGAGTCCTTTCCAATGCCCATCTCAACACCTCTTAAAACCACACCAGGGTTCAGTGTGGGCAAATCACCATTTCATCAGTGCTGCAAAGTTTGCAAGACATACAGTGCTTCAGTTTGTTTCACTGAAATATTAATATCTGGTTTATTTTATCACCCATTTACTGAGTCTGAGCAATAATGACTTTTGAGGAGAGACAAAAGTGCTGCAGGTGGGATAGCTGGCATGGTTGGATGCAGACTCTTCAGAAGAGGCAGGAGGAGGTGTGTGTGCTCTGTGCAACATGATGACTGGAGGACACAGATTGTGCCTGGCAATGGCTGATGGGCTAGCCAGGAGCTTGTGGGTGGGGGACTGAAGATGGACCAGCACAGAGAACCACTGCTTGGTCAAGGAAAGAACACAAATGAAACCTTTCTGTTTGAAAAAGCCTCACAACTGCAGGTCTTGATGTTCATCATAAACCTCAGCTACCCCAAAGGGGAAGAAGGGCAGTGGGGCTGAAGGCAAGGAAATCTGGAGACTTCTGCAGCATGTTAGAGACAACATCTGTGTGCCGATAACCAACAAAGAGAAGTACTGCTTGATCTGTTACTCAGAAACAAGAAAGAGCTGGCTCGGGGTTTGAGGGTGGACATCAACCTTTGCAACAGCTGCCAGGAGGTAGTGGAGTTTAACATCCTGGTAGAAGAGAGTGATGCCAATATAGAATTACAACTGTGGATGTGAGCGGACACAGGTTTTGTGAAGAGTGCATTTTTGCAGGAAGGTCTTTGGAGCCATGTGACTAGTTAAGGAATTTCTTCTTAGGTATACAGTCCCTTGTCTATCTCATCCTGTCCCTAATTTCTTGGGTCCATTTGTCTGGTGATGCTCAAGTGTAACTGGGAATAAGAAGGATTCCTGCTCCAGACAGGCATGGACTCATACATAGTGGTGCTCCCAGCACTCAAGACAGCCCAGAGGAAAATCTGGGGCCTCAGAAACAAAACATCCAGCAGTTTGGCTGTTAAAGAAGGTCACTCTGGTTTCCCACTTGAGCAATTCCAGATTGCAAAGTTTGGTTGCCTCAGGTGCTGCCTGATCTCTGACCACTTCTGAAACAGATGCAACTTACTCTAATTCTGGATACAGCATTTACAATGGAAAACGGTGGTCTTGGAGAGTTGATGAAGAAGTGATGCAGAGAGCTAAATAAAGCCCTGAATGCATTATTGTTGCTATTTGTTTCTTCAAGTGCCCTGGCAGGGTGGAGTTGGGAAAGTCACAAAAGTTTTAAATGACTCTGTTGTGTTATGTTAATGAAGTAAACTTGCAGGTTTGGGCAGGAGTTGTAACCTAGCAACATGTTATGTGAGATGGACGGTTGCCAGGAGGGGCTAGCTGCTAGGGCAGAAGTGACCAGTGAATGTTTACCTGATGTTTTGGCCTGCTTGTCCTGTATAAACAACGAGGAAACCTGAATAAAGGGACTTCATCTGAAATCATATGGATTTGTTCGTGAAGTTCATTGGCCCCCCCCCGCGTTACATTATCTCTGTTTTAGTTTGTCCAAGGTAAACCTATCTGAAGTGTAAAAGGCAATGCTCCACTTTCCACTCATATCTTCATCCCCTTTGCTCCTCAGGCTGTGCTGGGATCTTCAAGTCCCATAGACTGCTGCTGGGCTTGCCCCAGGGTCCCCTTGCAAGCAACACTGGCTTTGGTGTCCACCAGTTATATTTAAGCCTGGAACACATGGACTTATCACTCAGTCCCTACGTGCTCCAATTTACAGTGTGTAGATTGGTAGAGGGGATGGTTAGTGGAGGAGATTAGTGGAGATTGGAGATTGCATGTTGTAAGTGTTTGTGGATGACGGAGGGGACACTGTTGGGGAGAAGACCAGGCATCAAGTACTGAACTACTCCTACACAGGTGATGTGTGAACACTGGGGTCCAAGGGCCTACCTCTTGTTTAAGGTAGAAATTATGGTGCTTCACCCTCTGTAGGGTACACAGGACCCCCCAATATTACCATAACACCTAAAATTACTGTGAATCCAGTGGCTGTAAGAGACCCCCTGAAGAGACCCCTTCCAAGGCTGCAGAAATTCCCCCAGGAGTCCTCAGCTCCTCTTGTTAGGCAAAGAACTATCAAGGGCCATTATGTGAACTGTTACAGCCAGGAGGTATAGAGATAAGACCAAAAAAGGAGGATATCGGGTAACTTGAAACTCTTTTGACGAAAACCAGAGCACTGTGAGCACTGTGAGCTGCAACGTTGAAGATTACTGGTCTAAGGCTTGTACCATCTAGCTTGTTACGTGTATCTGTGGGACTATCAATATTCCCCAATGCATCATCTCGGGATCCTTGCCCTTTGTTAGTGAGGATCCTGGTCGACCATTTTTTTTTATTTCTGACGCGCATTTAATTTTTAATTCTTAATAAACATTTATGTTGCTAGCAACTCTGCCTTAGCAAAATCTTAGCAAAATCTTTTGGACCCTAACACCTCCTTTCTACCGAGAGAAAAACTGTGACCTGGGGAGATGTAACCACCATGAGGGCAGAACACGGGAGAGTGAGGGAGATGGTGAAATGAAAAATCCCTGGGGTGAGAGACAGGGGTGCATCCATGAGAGGGAAAGAGATGCTATTGGGACCATGCCCACCTCCTCCTGTCTCAGCATCCTGAAGAGACCAGAGCAGTCTCTGCCCGGGGTTGCCTGCTTCTCCTCAGTGGGCTCCGTGGGGGCCTGGGCTAAGGGCTGATCTGTGATGGGCAACCAAGAACACAGGCTGAGTATTAAAGGCAGCAAATATATGACCAAAAAATGCCAGCAAACAGGGAGGAAAGGTGACTACCTCTCATGATCTGGTCCTTGACCAGGACTTGCTGTCTATAAGGGGTTAGGGACATCCAGGTGTAGGCAGCAGAGATGGGGATGGTGGGCTGCAACTTCTTGAGCTGCAGCCAGCATCAGTTGTGAAATCAGTCGGGCAAATTATGGAACCCTTCTTTTGATGACTGGCAAATACAGGCAAAGTGAGGCAACACAGAAAAGAGTGGTACAACATATTTAGACAGCTGGTCACACCTGAAGGATCAGATCCTGAGGGCAGATAGGGCTGGGAACTGAATGAAGCTGGTCCTTGTGCCTGGAGGAAGTGTCCCGGGTGAATGCTGTCCCTGCCCCAGTAACCCAGCTCAGTTCAGGTGCAGTGCTGGCAGGTTTGGATTGAACTCACAGGTGTAGTTCAATTACAAGTGTATTTTTTCCTGAAAACCAGCTCAGAACAAAACTCAGCTGGCCAGTCTACACTGACCCCTGACCAGCACCACCAGACTCAGAGGAAGGCAGCCACCCAGCAGTGGCTCTCATCGCCCTCTGGCACCACATCAGCCCTCTCCTCCTCCACACACAGCTACAGCTGGTAAGTGGGGGGCCCTGCAAGGCTGGGGTGTTCTTGACACTACGGATTTATCCTTGTTCTCCTGATAGCACTAATTATAGTTATAAATAGTGTTAATCTCACTGCAACTGTTCCTAAGTGAGGTTTAATTCAAACCTTCTTTCTTCTCTTCTGTTACTCTGGTGGCTGACAATGTGGGATGAGATCCCACATGAAGAGCAGTGCTGGTCGCTCCTGGTCCTCCTGAACAGGTCTCTTCGTTTTTCCAAACTGAGCACAGATCTGGGAATCTCCTCTGGTTTATGCTTGGGTTTTAGTACAGCAAAATCAATCTCTTTTGACCACCTGAGTGTGAAAATATTAGTGCCCATGAACTAGACATGAAATGCTAGGATGGAGAGAATTTACAGGGAATTTGAGGTTAGAGACCTATGACTGGTGCTTGGACATTTAGAAGATACCTCACTGGTATCAACTTTCTGTCTAACATTGCCACCCGTGGGGGTTGTTTTGCAGCAGTGGGGAGAGGTCTGTGATCCAAGTGAAATTCCTCTGCAGACAGAAGACTCAGAACCATAGTGAGTTGGGGTTTAACATAGCTAGTGTTACCTGTAGAGCTCATGGTTGTCAAGTTGAATTGTCCTTGAGGTATGTTGCTTCTCAGCCTCAGCGGGGACATCACTGTGCACCAGCTCAGGAAAACCAGCAACCGTGGCACACCCACCACTGCAGCTAATGACACAGTTCCCTGGTTACAGCAGGGTTTTGACCACCCTTATTAGAACTTTATTATCTCATACTGTCCTAGTGCTGACATGCACATCTTAGCTTGTGCCAGCCTAAGAGAGCCCTTTCAGCTGGCGGGAGGGAGGCATCACTCCCCTGTGCTTTTACACTGGCTGTTTAAGTGCAGAACTATTCAATATGGAGGCACAGAAACATTAAATAACAGAGCAGTTACACTAAAAACCATATTCCAGGGTGGGCAATTTATTCATTTAAAGTACAGCATCAGGGCTTCAGAACATGACAAGCACAGTATAAAAAAGTCTGATAGATGATAATTGCTCTACTCTCTGCTAAGCAGAAATGCACAGCACACCTCGTTAATCTTTAATAATAAGCAGTAGACTGGCATCATTTCTTTCAACTTAGACTGATCGGGTTACTAATATTCTGAGGTCATGGTTGTAGGACAAGTTCACTGATCCTTGAGCTGGCTTTGGCTGGAGATTGTCACGCAGCTGTCAGATACCATTGTCGTAAAGATGCAGTGATGCATCCCTGCTGCCCGCCCTTCACCCTTCCAGACATCCAGCATGCAGTGGAGATGACCCCAAGGAAAAAGCACATAAGAAACTCCTCCATCAAAAAAAACTTACTGCATTGAAAACTGGGACCTAAACCATCAGCCCTGTATATGTCCTCAACCCAAACGACAGTCCTTGCACAGAATTAGTCTCACGGCCATGGTGGGTGCATCACTGGAGTCACTCGATGGCCAGGCTGTGCCTCGCAGATCACCTAGCCCCTGATGGCTGGCTGAAGGGAATTCAGGTGGTTCTTGAGGTGCAGTGACTGTGTTAGCAGCTTCAGCAGAACAAAACCCCACAGGATGCTTTCAAGGAAAGGAACGGATGGGGACACAAGAATAGGGAGAGCAAGTGGTAGTAATCTGGAGCAGGGAAACTGAATGAAAAAAGTAGCCCGAGGAGAGAGGTGAAACACAGGATCTGGGTTGGGGCAGTAGGTGAGCATATGAAAGTACACAACTCCCTTCACGTCAATGAAGATCAAGGCACAAGCAGAGGAGATGTGCAAGAGCAGCTGGAGACAGTTGCCCACATTGATCCTGTGGGATATTGAGCCTGGCCAGGGCTTCACAGAGATGAGGGACAGAGACGAGGTGAGACCACAGCAAGGTTCAGAGCATTGCAGGAAGCTTCCCCTCTCACTGCAGGCTGCCTTGTCCTGCCACAGGTGCTGGAGAGGGCCGACAACCACTTGGTTGTGGACTTAACCACAACCAAGCTTCTCATCCCATCCCCACAGCCAGATGCCATGGCATGGGTTGATCCTGTGCTGTCTGGGAAGTGTGTGGTATCAGCGCTGTCCATCAGGCTGTCACATCATCTCTGCCACCACATGACATCTCAAGGCCTTTTGAAATATCAGTTTAGACCCATTGAAGCACAGACACCTTACATCACCCACACAAACAATAAAACCCAGGGCAGAATACAGCTCATCTGACAAAATGTAGTTTTAAGTCATTTGCTTCTTTCCCCAGTGTGTGAATCTTTGGGCTCACACCAGGGTAAGGGTCTCCACTCCCAGATGTAACTTGCACAGGGAAAATTTTCTGGTGGTTTGCCTAGATGTGGGTGTTTCTGTTCCCCTTAAATCACGCTCAAATGAGTAAAGCAAGGTCTCTGGGCAGGAACAGCAGTGCTTTAAGAAAGGGGGGCTTAAAATGTATCCTTTGGCCATTGTTGGAAAGCATCTGTCGTTTCCTTTGGTCTCTGATTGCTCAGGGAAATTGCAGGATGTACAGAATTAGATATCGATTTTTCCACAGCCACAAGCAGCAACAGCACTGCAGGAGCAGGATCAGCACAACACTGAAGAATATTCTCTTTTTGGAACAAGATTTGATTCATCAGACTTAGACAAAAACTATCACGAGAGGGTGTTCTTGTAATTTGTTTGCACAAAATCTCTATTATTGCAGTCTGACCAGCTCTACAACTGACCTCAGCACCTTCCAAGAAAAGCCGCACACACAGGACCAGGATTTCTAATGAAAGAACAAGCAGAAGTAGTATTGATTTTTCTAATCCTTCCAGGCTTTATTTAGAAACAAAGTAGTGCACAAATTTGATATCCTCTGCTTTTCATTAATGATTATTAAGTATTTAGGGACATTAGAAGAGATATCCATGGCTAGACCCAGGCTTGTCACTATTTATAACACAGTGACAGGACACTGAGTGTTTCCCCAGATCAGCCAGATGCCATTAAACCTCACTCTTTCTAATGACAGCACAGCACTGCAGAATTCAGTTGCAGGGGTCCCACACTGAGTTGCTGGTGGTTTTAATTTTAGCTTGTAAATCCCCCCTGAAATGGAGAGAAGTGACTTCCTAGCAGTGAAGGACAGACTCTGAGCTGAACCTGGACATGGGGGGTGGGAAGATTGTCCTCCCTAGGGCCTCTTCTCTTCTGGCCAAGAACTGGGTACTTGAATGTGAGCCAGTAGTGCCTCGGCAGCCAGGAGAGCCAACTGCCCTGGGGTGCATCCAGCACAGCATTGCCAGCCGGGCAAGGGAGGGGATCATCCCACTCTGCTCTGCACTGGTGCAGCTGCACCTTGAGCACTGGGGGCAGTTCTGGGCATCACAGGATAAAAAGGATCTAAAGCTCCCAGAGAGCATCCAGAGGAAGGCACAGAACTGATGAAGAGTTTAGAGGCGAAGATGTGTGAGGAGTGGCTGAAGACACTGGATCCATTGAGCCTGGAGAAAAGGAGACTGAGGGGAGACCTCATTGCACTCTACAGCTTCCTCATAAAGGAAGGAGGACTAGGCAGAGTTCATCTCTCTGGTGACCAATGACAAGACCAGAGGAAATGGCCAGAAGCTGTGCCAGGAGAGGGGTAGGTTGGACATCAGGAAAAGGTTCTTCCCCCAGAGGGTGGTGGAGCACTGGAACAGCTCCCAGGGAAGCAATCATGGCACCAAGCCTGACAATCTTCCAGCAGCATTTGGCCAATGCCCTCAACCCCACATTGTGAATGTTGGGGTGTCCTGCTCAGGGACAGGAGCTGTATTCAATGACTGGGTCCACTCCAACTCAGGACATTCTATGATTCAATGTTTCTGTGCTGCTAGGACCATGCTCTGGGGTCACTCATTTTTCATGGATTGGATGGAGCATATTTTTACACAGAGGAATGGGGGTAGCAGAGATGAATGCTGAGAGAAGGAAGAACTCCCTTGAAGTTCAGGCCTTCCATGTGTTTTTTGCTCTTTTGCTCATTTGGTTCTCCCTGCCCAGTCTTGGTAACCTACACTGTGTTAGGCACTACCCTTTCCCTTAGCAGGCATGTTACCACCTCCTGAAAATTTCTCTCCAAGCACACCCTCTCTGCACTTCTCCATATCACAAATGCTCCCTGACCAGACTTGATCTGGAAGAAGATGTCACGCTGGTTCCCATTTCAGCTATGTTCCATGTGCACACACTGATGTAGTTTGGGTACCTCTTGCAGCATATGGAGGCGGCATCTCCATTCGCAAAGTCATTCTAATTCACAGCTTCCACCTGGCTCTGGTGCCTGGGATCACCTGTGCAGACCTAGTAGAATCATAGAACCATAGAATCATAGAATCACCAGGTTGGAAGAGACCCACCACATCATCAAATCCAACCATTCCTATTGAACACTAAATCATGCCCCTCAGAACCTCGTCCACATGTGCCTTAAACACCCCCAGGGAAGGTGAATCAACCCCCTCCCTGGGCAGCCTCTGCCAGTGCCCAATGACCCTTTCTGTGAAAAATTTCTTCCTAATATTCAGCCTAAATCTCCCCTGGCGGAGCTTGAGGCCATTCGCTCTTGTCCTGTCCCCTGTCACTTGGGAGAAGAGCCCAGCACCCTCCTCTCCACAACCTCCCCTCAGGTAGTTGCAGAGAGCAATGAGGTCTCATCTCAGCCTCCTCTTCTCCAGGAGGAACACCCCCAGCTCTCTCAACCGTTCCTCATAAGGCCTGTTCTCCAGCCCCTTCATCAGCTTTGTTGCTCTTCTCTGGACTCGCTCCAGAGCCTCAACA
>WAAB01016180.1:152190-214751 GCA_013389865.1 Piaya cayana | reverse complement strand
GAAGTTTTTTACGGAAAGGGTCATTAGGCACTGGAATATGCTGCCCAGGGAGGTGGTTGATTCGCCTTCCCTGGAGGTGTTTAAGTTACGGGTGGACGAGGTCCTGAGGGACATGGTTTAGTGTTTTGTGGGAGTGGTTGGACTCGATGATCCAGTGGGTCTCTTCCAACCCGGTGATTCTATGATTCTATGATTCTATGAATTTAGCAAAGATCCAGAAAGTTCAATCAGGAAGAATTTTGAATCATGTTAAGAGGTGGCTCTGAGAGGGTTTCTTCCTTTTTATTCTGCTTGAGTGTCCCACAGCTCCCAGTCTTGTCAGGCAGTGTGTTCACACACTGGCCACTCCGACTGAATAGCAGCCAAGTGGCAAAAGCCACAAGCTGCAGAAAAGGAAAGCCTGCTTTGACAGAAATGAGAATAACTACTTGGAGTGGCCAATCACAGGTGTAGAAGCCTACAGGAATTGTAAAAAAAACTTTCGATCAATGAAGGTTTTAAAAAATTGGCTGGATCCTTAGCAGCCTTCTCTTTCTTACAAGTGAGCACCACTTGAAGCATCCAGCTCCTGGATGGACAGTGGACTGATGCTGTAATCTTGTTTCCAGCCCTGCCTCTGGGTTCACCTCCATTTGTTCCTGACTGGACTCCAGGGATGGACCTTGGACATTGTTCACCACTTGCCATAACTGTCATAACGGACCCAGGTACCAGCATCCAGCTCTGCTTGCTTTGTTCAGACTCTGCCAGAGAAGTGTTGGCCTGCGCTGGGGTCACACTCAGTTCCTGGCACACAGCCCCTCAGAAATCAACATCTTTTCCAAAACCTGTAGGCCAGCAGGTAGCCATTAGCTGTGGAATTTGGTGAAGTGCTTATCTCAGATGTTAACATCAGAAACAGAAAACTGTTGTTCTCAAACTCTGTTAGCCTAAATGGGAGATGTCCGTGTCAAGAAGATAAATCTCTGGAAACCATCAGTTATTCTTTTTTTTTTTTAATGTATAGAAAATCACATTCTAAATAAACTACATGGAAAGAATGTCTGGATTTAGACACCTAAGCAAATTTTCAGCAGATATAGTAGAAATCCTTAGTACTTCAAATGTGAATAAAATGAACTTTCTTTCCTCTAGACAGTTCCTGATGCCTTCTGCAGTCATATGGACTCTGGAGATTATTTTTGGGTTCTTGCTTTCCTTGCATCACCATCACCAAAAGCCTTTGTAAGCAAGAAAACCACAATATGTGCTTTGTTCCAGTCCTTGCAGTAACACTTCATTTGATTCCGGCTCCCCAGGCAGCCAAGAAGTTGAAGAGTAGTTTTGGATCCCTTTTGGTCCTATATGTAGCTAAAGTTGGCATCGTTTAAGGGTGGGTGCTCAGGTAGAGCAAATCAGTTTTTTTCCTTCAGCTAAAATTGTTTGCATCAACCTGGAGATACAGGAGAAAAGTTAATGCTTAAATCTAAAGGAACTATGGTAAAAGGAATGAAGGTTTTAGGAGGGCTGCTGGGAAAATTACTGATCAGTTTTCTTAAATATTTTTAACACAATTTATACATACAGAATCTCATCAGTCATTGAAGCATACTGATTCTGCCCCTTCATCCAGACACTTCTGTCAAGTGTTCCTCACTAGGTTCGGAGGTACCTAGGACAGTACAGAGGAAAGAGGACCCAAAAGGAATTTCAAAAGCAGTGACTACTGATGGTGATGATGGATCCTTTGAGGGTGGATTTCAAATCTGGTCTGTCACACTTCTCAACAAAAGAAGTGGTGTTGGAAGGGGTCTCCAGGAGAAAGTATTCAATCCCAGGGCTCACACATGACAGTGTCACATCCTCCTCTTCATCAAAACCTTGATCTAGCTGTGCTGTTCATTCCTGTTTACCCTGCTGTGAGATTACTCTGGGTGGTTCATTGATCTTGTGGCAGGGCACATTTGATTTCTAGTGTAAATCTATTTATCAGCTACCTGTGAGTTTTGAACTTAAACCCATGAGCTCAAACCCATGAGTTTTGAGTCATCTTTGTCCTTTAGGTAAGGTAGCTCAGCCTTTCTTTGCTTACCCAGCTGACGTACCCCAAAAAAGAACCACAGTCCAGCTGTTCTTTCTCCCTTTTTGGGACATCATTATTCCCAGGTCTCTGAGGGCTCATTTGAAGCCCAGGAGAGGCTTCAATAGGAGTTTCCTATTGCCACTCAGCACTGTTCTTCCCATTAGCAGTGCTGCACAGGACTTCGTGGTTTCATCTTGTCTTCGATCTTGCTCGTGGTCTGGCCTTCATCTTCCTGTCTCAAAATGCTCTCTTTCATTTCCTGTGGGAAGAAGAGCCTGGTCCATTCCTGCATGCCAAAGAATCAGATATAAGTTTATTGAAGTCTGTTTGCTTACAGATTACCGGCAAGATGGATTTTAAGGAGAGAGAATTGCCTAGTGTTTCAGCCAGAAGCCTTGGCTCCATAAAAAAAAGAACCTGTATTGGTGATGCTGTCAGGTGAATTAAAACCCTCCAATATATGCTCTTAATGTACACTCTGTGATGCTGCCTGTTCATTTTGGACAATATTAGTACTTGTTCTGCTGCCAAACTGAAAGAAGATAATGCATTATGACTAGCTGATAGTTACATAGTTCGTCTTTAGCACAGCTTGAAACTCACCAAGACTACCCTGTTATAATTACCTTTCTAGCATTTCCCAGCCTTCATCCAATACCTTGCTCTTTCTCTTACGCAGCATGGCAGGACACAGAAAATCAATCATACATTTCTCAAAAAACCCACCTTGAGAGCCTAATCCCCAAGAGCTGTAATTCTAATCAAGGTCTCAGTAATTCACTTGAAAAAAATGATGAAAGTTTCTTTTCACTTGGTAGCTAAGTTAGCAAATGTGCTGTTGTCTCAGTTTGCTCAGCTCTCTCCTGAACAGGCATGGTCAAAGGAACAATGACACATGGCTGAGGATGCATAGTGTGGTGTTGCTCACTGGGTTTTGGTGTAAGACACTCTCTGGAGAGGACATTTCTAACCGTGTTGTCCAGGCATCTTCCTTGTAGAAGGCTTTTCTCAGAGTTCTGTGAATTGGAATCACATTTAACCCTGAATTAATTGCCTTGGTTTTGCCAGAATTTCATCATCGTTTTTGACCCAGGGTAGGCAGATGGACCTGAGGCCTACAGGGTACGTCATAACCAGAACTGCTCATTTTCAGCTTCTCCTACTGGGACTGCCCAGTGGTGTTATTGTGTGGATTTGTTTACTTGCAGGTCTGTGCAGTATCCTGAGTGTAAGCACATAGCTCTTCGCTGGGATCACCCTCTAACTCCTTCACCAGCAAAGGAGCTTTCACCATCATGCCTTCTTTGGCTACGCTCCAGGGTTGCTTTCTTGAACATGTTGGATGTATTTCCTTGCAAGGGGGACAGTAGTATCTGATCTTATCCTGAGTAAGAAAAGCAGCCTTGGAAGGTTAAGGATGCCATCTTCTTCGGCATACAAGAGATGCTGCCTCCCTGCTGGCTGGGACACATAGAAACACCCAAACTGGATGCCAGATGTCTGCTTCCACGCAACTTTTCTTCCAGTCTAAGAAGAAGTCAGGAGTTATTTTAATGCCCAGAGAGGCTTAAAGCAGCAAGAAACTGCATTCAAGAAAAGTGGCATTAAGGATCATTAAAAGCTAGCAAGCTCTTTGGCAAAGGAAAGCATTGTTTATCTGGGAGAACAGAACCCTGATCCAGGGGGAGGTGTCCCCATCATGGCAGGGGCTTGGAACTGGATGAACTTTAGGGTCCCTTCTAACCCAAAACATTCTGAGATTCTATGATACTATGAACAGTACAAGAAACATGACACAGCAAGAGTAACCTCATCCCATAGTTCCTTTCTAAGTTTCTGGCAGTAGGCACTTTGTAAACACTCTGAAAAACAGACCAAATTCAGTTCCAGAATTTATTTACATCTAAGGAAATTTTTTGCCTTGAAATTTAACATTTCTTTCTTAAGCAGCAAATTTTACAATCAAAATGACCAAAAGTTCCCTGTCTCTCTTTTTAAGCCTATTGCTATGTCACTTTACTGGAAGGCCTATGCTCTTTGAATTGTGAGAAGGTAAGTTGTCTTCCCTTGTTGTCTTCTCTGCAGTTGTGGTGTTCTACCCATTCTTCCAGCCTGGAGACTCATAGTCTGTTTAGTCTCCTCTCACCACAAAATCATTCTCAATCCGATCTTTTTTCCTTCCTGCCAAAGACCTTGTGCCCATTTGAAACTGGAGTGCAAGAACTCTATCCAGCATCAAAGTGAGTGCGCACAGGAGGTGGTAACACGTCATCACTTGTGTTTTGCTCTCTGTTCTGCTAGCAGTTCTATAATCTGATTTTGAGCTATAGCTGAGAACAAAGCTCCTTTTTGCAGAAAACTGCCCCCACAAACTGTGTGTGAACAATCTCTCTCCATTGCAGATCTTCAGAGTTGTCATTTCTGCAACCATGGCCAATTAAATTCAACTGCTGTTTTCATCACTCATCTTTCTGTTGTGATGATCTCTGGCAGAGTTTCTCAGCCTGCCTCCCTAGGATTGCCAACAGTTACTCTGCATGGCCAGCAAGTTCTCTCACCTTGTTTATGAGCCCTTTCTTCCTCCCAACACTAATGTTATGGGACCTATGATAAGATGCTGCTGGGGAAGAAGTCCAAGCAGCAGCAAATTAACTTCTGATTTTTTTATGTTTAGTTGGTAAAATGACAACAACTACCCTTTCAAGCCAGGACTAGCATAATAAGAATGATGTGAGAGGAAAGTGAAGACTATGGACCACAAAGCTGGCTGAGCAAGTCAACTGAGGGGAGACTGATGGTCTTGGAGGCCTTGTGCTCCCACTCATGATCTGAGTGAAGGATTTATTAAGGGACATGGGTGTGGGATTTATGTCTTTCCATCAGATTAGGCAAGTAAATTAAGCAGTGCAGCTTGTGCCATGTTATTCACCTCTCAAACTCCTAGTGAGAAATAGGGACCTCCCTTCCCTACAGCATACCTTGATGTGGGACTTCGAACACACTCTTAAACATATAATGCCAGGAAATGTTTCAGCTGTTTCAGCAGCTGCATCACTCCAGGCTGTCCTGAAAGCTACAGAGGGTGCTGCTGAGTGAAGCTGTGCAATTCTGCCTCCCTCCTCCTTCCACTCACCACTGCTGAGCTTCTAATCCCCAGGGAGCCAGGGTAGGCAGCTGAACTGGCAGAGATGTAAGTTTATCAAAAAAGAGTGAATAATTTTCTGCAGGCTGCACTGGTCTCATGGCAGAAGCAGATCGATGCCTGTGTGGATGAGAAGAGAGAGGCAGTGTCTGTGGCGGTGGCCCGAGGTTTAGATGGCCTGTCTGAAGTGTCACATCACAACTTTAGTCCAAGGGACAGGACTGCCTCGAATATTGCTTCAAGCATGAGCAACAAAGGCTCCAGAAGCGCTGACTGGGTGCCACTGGTTCATTTGGGTGGAAAATGCTGTGTCAGTCCAGTTCTGAGTGCTGCTTTGTATGAAAACAGTACATTCTCAGTTCAGCACTCATGTTTTACGTTCTGTGTCCTTTTCCAGTTTTCCCTTGTAAGGTTTCAATGTTCCTGTTTTGCTGATGAAAATACCCATCAAAGCACTCATTGAACTGGCTTTAATGAGTACTTGGCTGCTGAAAATTGAGGATTGCATTTGAAACACTAGCAAAAACATCTGCCAGTTTATTCCACAAACTGTGAAGGATTGTTTAATGGATCAGGGAAACATGGGATAGTAATAGGATGGAAGGAGCTGGAAGGGACCAGTTGAAACAGTTTGCTTAGGATCTTTTCCAGCTGGGGCTTCATCAGAGTCCACTTCCTCTATGTAGCCCCTCATTCAAATGACAGATGAAGCCTTTCACATATACAATTAATATCAGTGATTTTTTTTTTACATTACAACCTTCAGCCTAAATTTAAAGATATATATTTGATTGTGACTACATGCTCCAGATAAGAAATCTTTCCCTAGAAAATCCATGAGGTCACCCATTGAAGTAACTTAATAACTCCTTGGAATATAGTTGTAAAATCTCAAGAAAGAAAATAAAAGGTTCGCCAAGGACTCTATCAATCACAGAATCATAGAATGGTGAAGGAACATTAAGGATCATACAGTTCCACCCCGCTGCCATGGGCAGGGACATCTCCCACTGGCTCAGGTTGCTCCAAGCCCCATCCAAACTGGACTTGAACACTTCCACAACTTCCCTTGACAACAGAGGCCAGGGCTTCCCCACTCTCATCATGAAGAATTTCTTCCTAATTTCTATCCTAAATCTTCCCCTCTTCAATTTAAAGTAATTCTCCCTCATCCTATCAGCCCATGCCCTTGATAAAAGTCCCTCCTCAGCTTTCCTGGAGCCCTCTTCATGTACTGGAAGGCCACCGTAATGTCTCCTTGGAGCCTTCTCTTCTCCAGGCTGAACAACCCCTATTCTCAGCCTGTTCTCATATGGGAGGTGCTCCAGCCCTCGGATCATCTTTGTAGCCTCCTCTGGACTCATTCCAACAGTTCCATATCCTTCTTATGTTGGGGATTCCAGAACTGGACACAACACTCCAGGTGGGGTCTCACAAGACCAGAGCAGAGGATAGAATCCCCTCCCTTGACTCAGGCTTCCTAACATCTTATTTTCTGAGACTCCAGTGCAGTATGTTGACTTAGTGAGGATACAAATAGGAAGATTTGCATGCAAAGAGGAGTAGGAGGGTGTCTGTGCTACCAGGAAGGGATATGACTGTTGCTGATGGAGGCAGTGAGAGGCTAAACAGAACATCAGTTTGCAAATAACCTTGGTATCAGACGAACAGTGCTTTGTAAAGGAAGACTGCCTCAATTCCCACTTTTGGAGGCAGCTTCGATGTCATACCCAGAAAAAACACAACAGTTTCACTCAGGTTTGAGTGGCAGGTCAGCCTTCAGCCAGGCCCAAAGCAAATCAGTTAAAATAGCAACACTATAGGAAGATGCCTTGAAAAACCTGTCCTTTACTGCTTTGCCAGCTCCAGTGATGGTTTTGTTATTTTCTTTGCTGAGGAAATCCCTGACACTAACTCCATTGTCCCCAGAGCAACTCTCAATGTCAAGAAAAGTCCCCAGGTTCCTGCTGAGGGAAACTGCAAGACTGGGCAGAGCAGGGTAGTGCTCACACCTTCTGTATTTGAATGCAGATCTGAAAGTCCTCTCTTTGGGCTTCCTACACGGTCAGTGGAGGAAATGAGAAACAGAGGAGGATTATCTTGGCTCACTTTTCTTTTATTGAGCTTATAAAGCACAGGCTACGTGTTGAAGTTTGAAAGAGGCAGCTGTAAACAGAAATGACAAGGGACCACAGCAGACAGAAGACAGTCTTGCTTTTCACTTACAAGGAAGGTAAAACTTGCTGGAGTGCACAAGTAGTTGCTTGAGGATCAAGTGCTTGAAAGTCACCTGTCATCATCTATTAGATACACATGATAAACACCAACACAGAGGGTAAGGGCTGCTTTGAATCAAATAGCAAATCTCCTCTAAAGGCTTACTGGCAACAGCAGTAGTGGATGAGGGCCCATTCCAACCTGGCTAAGAGGCTTTTGCCTTTTAGTGAATGAAGAGTAAGTAAGTGGACCAGCAAGATAATGAAAAAGTTAGGTCTGGGCAGCTGTGAAGTACATCCTGGCTTAGAGATTTGTAATAGAAATATTGGGTTCAACCTGAGTTAATAGGAATGCCCGTGTATGGAAGCACCAGAAATAAAACAGGGCAAGGACTAAGTATACTGATAACCAAGCAATCAAATTGACACAACACTCCAAAAGTGTCAGTGTGTTAGTGGGGAAAAGTGGGGAAAAGATGAGCTCAGCAAGTCCCATACACTCCAGCAGAAGGATGGCAACAAGGTACCACACATCACACCTACCTTTCTTCATCTTATTATCCTGACTGGAAGACAGACGGCTGCTGCAGGATACCCAAAATGAAGAAACATAAATAAAAGGCAGTGACTTTGAATGAGAGATGTAGCAGGTGGTGTCAATACAACAGCTGATCACTCTTACATGGGTACGAAAGGACTACTCACAACCTGGTCTACTGTTGCACACCAAGGAGAAAGGAGACACAGCAAGAAGGTAGCAGTGGCAGTATTCCTCCATTTCAGGATGAATGATCCTGTTCAGAGCATCTTGAGAGACATGTCTTCGTGCCTGTGAGTGTGACTGTGAGAGTAAAACTACATAGAGACAACTTAGTGAGCTAAACAAAATAAAAATCCCCTTCTGCCAAAAGATCTTGAGCTGATGTTTGTCATAGCAGTCTCCAATATGAGAAGAACATGTCACTCAGCAACAGGAAAACCAGAGCCAATGTCTGGGGTAGGAGCACTGTGTTGTTGGAATTGCATGGTAGGGCCAGGAAATAGCAGCTATTTCTTGGCTATAGCAGAAAGATTATCAGATCATCTGAGGAGAGCTGGAGATAATATGGACTCTGGGAGCCACACCTCCAGCCAGCCAGAGGAGACGCCACACTGGCAGGTTCTACTTGTCCTGGCTTCTTGCATCTCTTCCCTGCACGCTGAGAGTTCATTCATAAAACACCTCCTGTGCTGGTGTCCCGTGACTGGGGGTGTAGATCTCTATGGGAATGGGGCCTCTTGTGCTGCTCACATCAGATCTTCTCAGCCATCACAGATGGCAGAGCAAATCTTGAGCTCTCCTGTTCTGTGTGCAGAGGTGCTCCAAGGTGCCCTGTTCTGGGCAGTGGCATGGTGTGCATAACAGGGTCTTTCCTCTCCCTAGCACAGTAGTTTGAGTTTGTGTTGTTTCCCTTGCATCAAGGCTCAGACTGGATGCTTGAAATGGAAACTTCAGCAGCAAATTGTTAGAGATTCTGAAACTGAGATCAATGGTTCTCCTGGAATGGAGCCTCAGCACAAATGATTTTTTTCTGACATTTTGAAAAAGAACTTTTCTATTTGACATTTTCAGAATAATGGGGTTTTTTGTTGTTGTTCAAATGATACCTTTAATTAAAAAATCAATCTAAGTGGAAAGTAAACTGTGTTGACAAAAATGGACAAAAAAGCTCCCTTTCTCCACTCTTGTGTATCCTTCCCACCCCACCATGCTTGCAGAAGGCAAATACTGTGCTTCAGATCAAACAGTCTTTTCTGTTGGTCTCAAAAGAAACATTTCCGGGTTTCCATGTTGCTGAAAATAGAATATCTGCATTCCACTCTGCACAGGAGCAACTGTTTCAGAGAAAGGTGCAGGGATCTGTTTACAGCAGCATTGGCCCAGCCACATCAGATGAAACCAAAAGCCTTTTGGACTGAACCTTAAGAGGGTCTGTAAACGTGAATGTGAAAATTACCCCTGTGGTCTGCACATAGCTGCATCTGGAGATCCCAGGAGGGTTTCAGTGCTCGAGACCTTCTCTGCTTCTCCAAATTGGCCCTCTCCTGTACACCGAGGTACATTGCTCTTTAATCTACAGAAGGACCAACACTCAACAGTTTGTATTTATATGCTGCATCTCATTTCCACATTGACAATTTGATATCTGGGGCTGGCTGAAGGCAGTGTGATGTACCTGGTGAAAATGATTTCTGATTTCTTTTTCATCTCGTTACTCCTTCCTAGCATTTCCAGCTTGGGTTAGTTACTGGTTGAGAAAGCCAGGACCTCAGTCCTGTCTGCGACCTGCGCTTGGCTCAGCCCCTCCTGCGATGCCCTGCCTGCCTGTCACCGCAACCCCCTCGCAGAGCGTGGTGCTGAGCCCTTCTGGACCAGGTCAAGCAAGAGAAGCCAGAGCCCTTCAAGGGACAGAGCATTGTCACACTGTCAGGATCAGGCCAAAGGCATCCACAGATCTCCAACAGAGACATTAATCAGTGAAAAGATTGCTGCTCAAATCCCAAATACCAGGAAAAATCGAGTCTCACAGAAGAAAACCCTGTGGTGCAGCATTTGGATCTGTATTTGTGCGCAGATAGAAAAGTTCACCCTCTCTATATATAGAAAACCTAAATGTGTCAGGCGCATCAGCTACTTTTTCTGCATGTTCTCCATACCCACCACGACAAATATAGGCTGCATTAGGAGTCACCCCTTCTCCAAGACACCCTAGGCTCATGTTAATGTCTTTTTCCCACAGAGGCTGCATCCCACAAGAGAGAGGAGCCAGCACAATCATTACCCAAAATGTGTCTGCCTCTAACCCTGCGTGATGTTTCTATGATTGTATGACCCTCTCTGAGTCACCATCACCTGGAGCTCATCACATAAAAGGACATTTTTGGCTGTGTGGTCAATCCAAGCATCTGATAGAAAATTCAGCCCAGATGGAAGTCAAGCAGAAATTTTAATGAAGTTTTAAACTTTTAAGTAAACCTTCTGTATTTTTTCTTAACCTATAATAAATGTTCAGGTTTATATTCTGGGGTTATTTAGCCATTTAACTTGAATTACTTGCATTGGACATTGGATCAATTTTTACAAGAAGCTCATTTTTCTAAGTGAACTTTTAATATTTTGCTTTATAAAATTTCTGCATCAAAAACTTTCCCAGTGCATCTTTTCATGGTCTAAGGATTTGGCCTGAATATTTAGTGTAATTAATGAAATATTATGTAAAATATGAAAATAAATTAGTCTAAATATAATTTTAAATGATAAATATAGTTAATAAATAATATTTTTAAAGTCTAATCTCATAAGCACCCCAGTGGCCATCAAGTTTCAGTAGTTTTTCCTTTTCAGTCGTTCACACAAACGACTGTACTGCCTTTACTGAAATGCTGGGGCAGAGCAATCAGGCAATAAAGTGGGCTGCAAGATTCCTTTATAGTTTACTTTTAATCTGGATTTGTGGTGAAACCAAGGGAGAGGAGAGTGTTGCCTGCACTGGTGTTGCTGCCCAATATGATGCTCCTGCAGTGGCACCTTAGTCATGCTGTAAAGGTGCCTCAGAACCACAGGGTCCAGCAGATGTCAAGCCTGTGACTGAGGCCTGAGAAAGAAGAGCTGTCCCAGTCAAGAGCCCCTGTGAAAGGAGAAGAAGGGATGCACTCTGTGGAGAGGTGGAAAAGGAATTAAAGCGACCACTGGGATGACCCAAAATGTAGGACATCTCAGTGGTCTGTCCAGCCCAGGCCCACATGTCATCTCCAGCAGCAGATGCCACTGGTGGTGAGTGCAGGAGCCTGGTTGTCTTCCCCTGCATGTCCCTCCAGCAGCCACGAGTGTAGGACTGCAGAGAGGACATCCCCTGCCTCATCTGCCAGCTGCCACAAATTTCTCTAGTCCTGCTCCCGCAGCCACCCAGGGCAGCTCACAACCTGCCACATAAAGAACTTCTTGGTTTTCTTACATCCATCCCCAAGAATTTCTGAGTGCTTTCAGTCCTCGGACAGCAGGATTGGGTGAGCAGCTCTGCTTTAAGTACATCTTCTGCTTTCAGAATGTTGTGAATGTTGATCACACTACCTTCCTCAGCATTTCCCTCTTCAGACTGAAGAGTCTCGGACTTTTCAGCTTTTCCTTGGAAGGTAACTGCTCCTTTCTCTAGACCATTTTTGCCTTTCTCTGTTCCCGATTTACATGCAGAAACCTGAGTTGCAAGGTATTGGCATAGAAACAAGGGTGCAGTGAGGCTTTTCACAGGGCAGGGTGATATCCTCTGTCCTGTTCTCAAAGCCCTTCCTTATAATACTCTAAATTATTTCTTTCTAGATTAATTCCCTTCTATATATCTACACTCAAGCTCATCTGACACCTCTTTGCTCCAGGTTTGTGAGATCTTTCCAGAGGTCCTCACCATCCACCATCAAAGTAGTTTAAAATTTAAATTTAATAATCAGATTGCTTAAAATCAATTATTTTCATTTATGATATTTGGAATCACATCTCTTAAATGTGAGAAAGTTTTAAAACTCTAATAATTTAAAAGGACAAAGTAGGTTTTTGAAATTACTGAGGCAAGTGATCCCCTTGGCCTAACTGGTGTTGGGATTCAAACCTCCCACCTTTAGAGCAGATTTTACCTAAGAATTGGTATGGAGGTAGAAAAGAATGAATGTGGACCCTTGCTTAGGGAAGTTCAAATTAGAAAGTGGGTTTTTGGAGTATCCAAAAGGACTACTGGGAATTTTGCACTGCAGGGTCAGAGCAGTGAGAAGGTCTTCATCTCTGGTCCAGGCAGTCACATAGCCTGTCACCAATGACGAGCAGGGAGAGACTGCTGGATGTGTGGAACAGCTATTTCTCCAAACACTTTCGTAAGCAAAAGATCAACAACAACAAAAGGTTTTAAGTGCCTCAGCTATGTTTTGAAAGATGAGCAGCTGCTCATCACAGAGTACCTTGTTTATCTTCCTGTTCTCCTTGGTTCTAATGCATTACTTTGTTAAAACATTCACATCATCACTACAAGCATATGCAGTTCAGAATCCCCAAACAGCTGGCTTGATTTTCTGGCTGTGGACTTGGGATAAGGTTTAGACTTGAAAAATATCCATTTATAACCAAAGAAGCCCAGGATACAAAAAAACGAGCTGGAGTATTCTGAAGAAAAGAGATTATCAGTTCAGTCAAATCCAGAAAGAGTCGATGTCAACCAAATGTCTTAGTTTTATAAAAGATGGATACTTGGAAAAAGCAGCAATGTCTATCAGTAAAGCTCTCAATTCTGTACTGGGAATCGGCATACTTGGATGCTTCTCCAAAATGCCTCTACACTCATTCACACAGCACAGGATCAGAGAGGCAGGATCAGACGTGTGTGTGCAGTCACAGGGTATGACCACTTGGGATCATGGAGACATGGTGGGATGGCACATGACTGGAACTCTGGGATGGATGGATAGGAAGGAAGGGCCATAAATATAAGGAGGGAGTTGCCCTTTATGCGAAAGAGCAGCAGAAATGCAGGGAGATCTGCAGGAATGCAGGGAATGGTTCAGGAACCACTTGAGAGCTTATGGATCAGGCTCATGGGTAGACCAACATGGGTGCTGTTGTAGTGTCTACCTGCTATACCTCCTGATCAAGATGAAGTAGATGAGGCCTTCTTTGAGGAACCAGAAGACTTACGTTGACAGACTATGGCTGTCAGTTTTAAAGGTTCCTTTGCAACTGATCTGTGCTCTCATTTTCTGCCTGCACCTGAAGAAGACACCCACAATTCCCTTGTTTGTGATGGATTTCTCTATTCCATGGTGACAGAGGCTGTGGAATTGAGTCCTGGTCTTGAAGGAGAACAGGCCGGTGAGGGGACACAGTTCCCAAAGGCTATGCTGCTTGAAGAGGTCAGTAGGAAGAGAAGCTGGGCTGTCCAAGTGTGGAACGAGCCATTGCGCAAGTGACCCCAGCGCTGAGCGGGGAACAGAGCCAATGGCCATAGGCAGGAATGGACAGAGACCTGAGGAGATGCCACATGGCAGGGAAGACCCTATGACACATGGACACCAGCCTCTCAATCCTCTTAGACCAACTAGGCAAGATCTGCCCACCTCTCCCTGCTGACTGCTGGACCAAGAATTGCTCTGGATCTTGAGCAGACGAATACTGCAACTGGGCCAACGTGGATGTGACATGATCTCACAGCTCCCCAAGAGGAGATATTATCCCAGACAAAGGGTTGACAGCACTGGCTCCAGGAAAACCTCGTGCAGAGCCTCCTTCTGTTCCCAGCTCACTGCTCTGTTCCCATGGAAGCTGTCAACCATATCCTGTGGAATTCACTTTGGGCTTTCCTTCCTCACACATGGATAGACCTATGGACCCCAGAGTCTGCAAATACGATTTGTGAATGACTGGATCTGCTTAAGCTGCAATGTCTGCCTGCTCCTGTGCTGACAAGCAGGTGGGCCCCTCTCACTGTGTGAGAAGCATTCTGTGCCACTGAGGGAAACGTATCAGGGTCTGATTTCTTTTGGTCACTGGGATGTTCTCTGCCACAGAATGTGTTCACAGGCAGATAGGATAAAGTCAAGAAGAGCAACAGCTTGCAAATCAATCAGCTCTGCCAGCCTCTTCCTGTTAGTGAGTCAGAGCACATGGACCCAAGACTGCATCAGGCATCTCCAGAGAACACAGCAAGAGGTGCAGGCTGACATGTTCTGCCCAAGAAAACTCACTCTGATAATTTGGATGCCTGCCACCTGGTTTATACTGGAAAAACCTCCAAAACGTGAAAAAACCAGGCTGTTTGACTGTGATTTTCACAGGCTTTAAAGGAACTGGAGGCTTGGTCCTATTAACTTCTACGAGTGCCTTGCAAACATTTCAGTTCTGTAAACAAGCAACAGGCTGGAACTTGCATGCTCAGTCAGTGAGAGGACTCTGAATGATCATCGCCAGGTTTTTAAATACCAAACACTACCATGCTAAATGGTGGGTCAAGCACTGGAAGAGGAACTCAGCGAGTTTGTGGAGGCTCCATTCTTGAAGAGATACAATGTGCAAGGTCTTACCTTTTCATTTCAAAATTAATCCAGCTTTGAAGCTGGTCCTGCTTTACGATTTTTTTAAGTTCGCTGGACCAGATGACCCTCAAACATCTCTTACAGTCTGTATTGGTCTTTAATTCTGGAATTCATAACCTAATAACAAAGAAAACAATAAAGAACTTACAGAATCACAGAATCCCTAGGTTGGAATAAACCTTTGAGATCAACAAGTCTAACCATACCTGTCCACTATGAAATCATATCCCTAAGCATTTCATCTACCCATCATTTAAACCCCTCCAGGGACTCCAACACCTCCCTGTATAGCCTCTGCCAGTGCTTGAGAACCCTTTTGATGAAGAAATTTTCCTCATGTCCAGTCTGAACCTACCCTGGTGCAACTTGAGGCTATTGTTTATCATCCTATCACCTGCCATTTGGGAGAAGAAACCAATACCCACCTCTCTACAACTGTTGTAGACAGTGATGAGGTCTCCCCTCAGTCTCCTCTTCTCCAGGCGAAACCCGGTCATTCAGGTTTGCACTACAAAAACCAGAGGGTTGCACATGGCTGTGATGCACATTGCTTTCTGTTTTTTTTTCTTTCCCAGTAGTTTTTCCAAGGAGCATTGCCATCATTCACTGCTCTTACACCAGAGCCCCTTCACACACATCCCCATTTAAAGCTGCGTGCAACGGGGAGTTTAGCACATTTGACAAAACGTTGGCTTGCACTTCTCCCACTGACAAAACAAATGCAATTAGAACTGCCTTTAAAAAATGATTTATTCTGGCATAGTGAAGAGTGATTAAAATATCACATTTCTGTAAATTGGTCACTGTATAATTAACAGCTTAAGGTCAATGTATTTTTAATCCAACACATGCAGTCTTCTCCATTTTTCTATTTAAGAGGAGGAAGAAGACTGCACAACTACAGGGGAAAAAATATGGGTTCTCAGGAATATTCAGTGAATCAGATGTTGCTGAATTTCCCCAGATTAAACCAGGATAGATTCCCCACCAAATCACCAGCAGCTCTTGGAAAAAGATAAAGACAACGTCACATTTCTACTTGCAGCTGTGTTTCACAAAGAGGTGAAAATCCTGCCTTCCTTCTCAGACATCTTCCAATGAAATCTAAGAATAGGGAACAATTTTAAATAAGGTGAAGTACAGTTCTCTAAAGTGATGGGCCCTGCATGTCACCAAGTGGTCTCTGGCCATAGAAATGCTGGGCATGCCTTTAGTTCATAATAATCCTGTGCCCTGGAAATACTGAAGGATACTCCTTTATGTAAGGCAGGTAATTAAAGTTTCTAATTTATCCTTTGGACTTGGGCCTACTGATATCTCAGCCAGAGCGCCTTAAAATGGGAATTTCCAGGACATTCTGATATCACTGGCTGGGGCTGTGAGGTCTATTTCTAAACAGTAACTGTATGAAGACCTCAAGTGTCTCTGACAGTTCCCTCAGAAAGGTTTAAAGTGAAGCCATGCCACCCATGGCACTTGAAGCCCAGCCAGCACGGCGCTAACAGCGTGACGGGCTCACCAGAACACACCCAACACAACAGCATTTGTGCAGTGTGACCAAATTCTACCCATGCTTTCCTGTCCCTTCCTGCTGCTGCAGAGCCAGGGGAAGCACCTTGCATGCAGCCTTGGGGGCCAGTGTCAGCTATTCCGACTGCTGTCTCTCAGCCCTTGGCTGATGACAGACACATCACCTAACCTCAGATAATCACAACAGAAATGCTTGTGGCACAGGCAACTGCCCTGGGCATCCTTCATAGCCAGGGAGAGAAACATGCACAGTCAGCTATCTGTTTCTGAAGGACTCATTCTCCAGATTCAGTAACCAGATTACCAGTGGATGCAAATGTCTCATGGTGTGAGTCTAGACAAGAAAAAGACACACACGCCCCCACCCTTGTAGGTATTTAGGTAGGATTAAATGATCTCTCTCCTGGAGAAGGAAATTCGTGCTGAAAGGTGGGTGGGATATCAGCATGGCAGGGCATCTGATACTGAACAGGTGGGTTTCATGTGACAGCAAAAGAGGCCCTACTGGGTGTGCAATAACAGCCATGCCTTCTTTTCATTCGCTTCTCTATCCTGTTCACAGCCTAGTGGTTTCAGAATGAGATGCCCTAGAGCGTGACATTTAATTGAAACAGATGTTCCCTTTTTTCCCCCTGTCAGAACAATGATGCAATGGGCTTGTTGCAGGCACATGTTTGCACTGCAAAGGATATAGTCTCACCCTGTTGGCAACAGAGTGAAGCAGAAACAGTTTTGTGGGACTGAGGCTCTGATGCAGCCTAATGATTCAGAGTGTGTGCAGAAGAAAGATATTTTGAATTCTACTATCCCAAAACAATTGAGATGCAAATATTTTTTCCTATCTGCTCACAGAGGAAACCCCATGAAATCTATTAAGCACCCGTGGTTTGTCACTCCAAAGCCAGGCAGAGCAAATGTCTTGCTAAGGCATCATTTTCACAGAGGTTTATCACATAGAATTTATCTTTATAGAATCTGCTTCTCATGTCTTGTAAAGCAGGTGGGATTTATCTCAAGTAACTTGATATGGCTAATTACTACCTGAATCTAAATCTAATCTTCTTGATTATGAGAGGAAGAAAGCAACCTTCTCTTCCAGTGAACTGCTGTTTCTACTGACAATAAAGCAAATAAAGAAGAGACACTCATGCTGAGACAGCTGGTGCTTGGATACCTGTGGCTGTGTGAGACCTTTGCTTGCCTTGCTTCTCAGGGTAACCACCAGGGGCAGGATAAGGACCAACTGCACCAAAACCAAGAGACCCTACAGCTGCATTTGTTCTAGAAGTTGACTGTGGTGTTTAAGTTAGCTAAGACAGTGGAGAGAGACATGTTCATCCAGGCAATGATTCAACTCTCTTCTCTGCCTTCCTGTGCTGCCATGGATATTCCTGCTGTGGTGCCACTGATATTCCTCTCAGTAATTCACACATTGTGTTAGTGGCAGCTCAGCAAAGACCAAGCTCTTTACCCTACTTGTGAGGTGTGTGGGTTTTGTTCTTTGGGAAGCAGCTTTGAACCCTCCTGCCAGCAAGAGAAAGAAAAATTTGCCCTGAGAAATTGTTCCTTGCAGGATGCTTTTCCGACGTGAAGTGGCTGGTTCTGGATTTGTCCATAAAGATGAAGGTGAAAGGGTAGGAGGTTCAAACAAAGGTTGTGCCAAGTGCATGACCAGGAGGGTGTCCTGTGCTGCCACAACCAGCAGCTTTCAGACAGAAGCATAGTCTCCTTGGGCAAAGGGGTTGTCCCACACTGCTGGCTCTCCTCCTGCTCCCAGTGAAGAATAGTAGGATGGGGAAATCACTGGAATGAGAATTAGAGAGAAGATTTTTAATAGGTGAGAAAGATGAATTCTTGCCCTTTTGGATGTGTGGTTTGTTTGGTTTTTTGTTTGTGTTTTCTTTAACTCTCTGCCTTGAATGGACCATTTCTCATTATTGCCATTCTTTTCCAATTGTGTTGCCCAGCTTTGGAGTCCATCAGAGTTTGTCACAGGCCTTTCTTCTGGACTTTTTAAAAAGATAAAGATGTTCATATCCCAGAATAAGCTATTTATTAATATAGATGCACTGTGACAGCAATGCATCGTTTCTTCCCTCCTCAATATTTTCCAAGGGTGAATAGACAAGGAAAGAAACTAGGAATTGTGGAAATTTTTTTTCCAGCTCTGCTGCGGACGGTCAATAAAAAAATGGAGATCTTTCCTCTCATGGAGGAAATACCCTATTTTAAAGTTACTTCATCCCTCAGTTATCTCTAACACTGTGTCGGCTAGACAAGGAACAGGTGCATTCCATTTTGTCCGTCACTTCATTGACAGCTTCTCCTTTTCCAAGGACTATGGAGAACCTCACAGCCATGAGAGGCTTTGGATGCTTAAGTGGCAGCTTTTTGCTGAAAACCGGTGGGTTGCACTGCTTGAGGTCCATTTGATGCCCCAGGATCCAGCCTAGATGCCTTCTTCTTCCTGAAGGATATTTGCTTTGTTCATTGAAGAACTCTTCCTCTAGATGTTGACAGATCACTTAAAGGAGCAAATATCTGGGCTAAACATCAAGAACTGCAACTGAAAAAGCGTAATTTCCTTCTTAGAAAATCAGAGAAATCCAGGATAACCTCAGCCGTCTCACAAGGGTCACAATGGGCTTTGTCGTTATATGAACATTGCTTTCTCTCAACAGTATTTGATGCAGCAGAGAACTGTGAGTTACTTGCAGTGCCACTTATGCTTTGTTAAGTCACTCTAGTTCTAATGATCACGATGCACAAAACAGGCTGGTTTGCATTTTCTTGCTAATTGCTCCTTGGAGGAAAGTTTCCTTAGCAAACTTAGATGATCTCTACATGCTGATGGCACAATCTGTCCTTCCCCACAGCTTCCATTGTCTTTAACACATCTGAAGTGACAGCACCCTGCCTGCTCAGGAAAGTGAACCTGACACACTCAGCACAGAAATTCAGCCCTTGTCTAACAACCAGGCTGTCCGGACTCTTCTCTTGCTCACATATCCATAGATTTCAGAGAATCTGAAGCTGAGAATATCTTACGACTTCCCCACTCTAATAATGCTTCTCCATCCTTCTTAGGCAGCACTCTGTGCTGGGGCTTCTGCATGACTACGTCAGAATCTCTGCTACAGCTACAAAATGTTATTTCAGGAGATGACTTTGCTGACAAAGCAATGCCCACAGGTTCTTAACTATCTGACCCATTATTATAAGCTCACATATCTGTTACTTGAGTGTCTAAATGAACAGTAAGCTGGTTATTGACACTCTCATTTGCATACCTTCTTCAGATTCTGTGGATTTCACCAAAAAAAAAGCACAAAACAGAAGGAAATTGTGAGCATTTGTGCCTCCCTAGAGGTTGGACCTGAATGAGAGTTGCCTATTTTCCATCACAGTCCATCTGGGATCCAAACAAAGGGACATGTCCTTCACCATGGGTGCTGCAAGGTGACCCAGGAGCTCCAGGGAGTGTGGGGTGGCAGCTCTGTGGGTCTGAAAAGGGGCTGAGGAGACAAAACATCCAGTTCTAAATATCCAGAGTCCTGCAGAGCAGATCTACTAGTAAGAGTACAGTTTAGCCAATGGCTGGCAAGGCAGACTACATCTCTGAACCCAAGTCTCATCTGGAAGGCACCTTGAAAAGCGTCCTAGAACTGGAGACACTCAGAGAGCAACACTGTGGAACAGACACTAGAGATGCATTTTATACTTTCTTTCCTGCAAATTTTTGATCCCAGTGATACGTCTGACCTGGGACAGTAACAGATTAGTCTTTTCTGGGAAGCTGTTTTCAGGAGCTGCAGATTTAATGTGAAAGGTTCCATGTAGGCAGATTTGAAGAAGCAGTAGGGAAAGAAGCTCAGCAGAATATTTCTCAGTGCTTTGCAGAGTGATGCTCTGCTGTCAGCTGAGATTTAGAAAAGCTTTTCCTCTAGTGAAGTCAAACCAACAGCCTTTCCACAGAGAAGCTGTTGCACCTCAACTGAAACCCAAATGGCCTGTGAGACAAGATTGTGCCTCCTAAAGTGTTTAAAGATATAAACCTGGTCTTTTTTTGCTTTGAAGGATAAGTGGCCCAGAAAGGTCTGTGCAAGGCCCCAGTCTCCCTTTCCCATGTGTCCAGTGAATATTCCCACACTACATTTTCTTTCCTTGCTGCAAAAATTTTCCAACCTGTATACAATCACAAAGCCAAATCAAGGCCCCAGGGATAAAGAAAAGCCCAAGAAACAGCATGACCAACAGACCTGGGGATGATAAAAGGACACCAAGCAGGCTTCGCCACTGTATTTGGGCAGTCAAAGGAAGTTTTTGATGGGTAGTACCTTCAAGAGTCCTATAACAGGAAGACATCATATCTACCTCCTCAGCTGACCTGGATTATTGCTCTCTTTTTCTGTGTCTGCACAATCAGAAATTTATTTTACTGAATATCCCCATTCTGTAGTCAACAATGAAACTGAGTTTGGGGTGTGTTCTTAGTTATAAAACAAGAAATCTCTCTGCTGGAAATGTTGAGGGAGCACAGGAAAGTGTGCAAAGCATATGCCAGTGTATCTTTAATTGCCTGAGTAATAGGAGTTTGATTTCCTTTCCATTCTGGATGCAGAGTACAAACCAGTAATTAAGTACAGGTGGTTGGTTCGGCCAGTTCCAGTGAAGCGGAAGTTGATGAGAGGGTTCAGCAGTAGAAAGAAAATCCAAACTGACAAATTACTCCTGAACACTGAGCACAACTGCTTGTGCACAGGGCTGCTGCCAGAAGCAGATGGGAGATTTGCACCTGAGCAGTTACACCAGCAGTAAGAAAGAGCAGGCAGAGATCAATGCAATGGCACATCAAAGTCTTCACATCCTTCTTGTGGTGAGGGGCCCAGAAGTGAACACAGGATTTGAGATGTGGGTCCTGCTGGACCTGCTGGCCACACCGTTTCTGATACAAGACAAGATGCTATTGGCCTTCTTGGCCACCTGGGCCACTGCCGGCTCATGTTCAGTCACTGTCAACCAACACCCCCAGGTCCCTCTCCTCCAGGTAGCTTTCTAGATAGACTTCTCCTAGTCTGGAGCTGCTCAGGGTTGTTGTGCCCCAAGTGCAGGACCTGGCATTTGGCCATGTTAAACCTCATCCCATTGGTTTCAGCCCAGTGGTCCAGCCTGTCCAGATCCCTTTGGAGCCTCCCTACCCTCCAGCAGATCAACACTTCCATTCTTTCCCCTTCCGGAATCCATTTCAGTGTGCTAGATTCTCCTTCACTTTGCTGGCCACAGCTTCAGCCCACCCAATGGAAACTTCTACCAGGAGTCTCCTGCTTCCCATGGAAAGCAGCAGAGGAACTGTGTTTGAGGAGATTGTGCATGTGGCCCCTCTTACAATGACCAGGAGAGAACAATGGACTGGGGTTTTTAGACCATGTAATAAAAATCTAGCAAAGGAACAGGGGACAGGGTGAAGGTCCAGCTTGCCAGACAAATGCCTGCCCATGCTCCAGGCTGACGCTGTTCTTGAACCTCCTCGCTGGGGGTTTTCTTGTTGCCTTGCAGTGCTTTCTTGTCAGTTCTTGGTCAGTGTTTGCTGGTAGATTTGGATTGAAAAGACTAAGAAAAGCCCATTTGAGGTAGCAATCTTGGCTCAATCCTCCATTGCTGTGATGCAAGGGATGCAAAGGTGCATGGTTCCCAGGTGACACATTAAACAGTGGTGTAAACAGCAACTCCAAAGGCAAGTGGCTGGCTTCAAGCTCTGCCAGGTGAGGTTCAGACTGGACATTAGGAAAAAGCATTTCACAGAAAGGTTCATTGGGCACTGGAACAGCCTGTCCAGGGAGGTGGTTGACTCACCTTCCGGGAGGTGTTTAAAGCACAGGTGGACATGGTGCTAAGGGACATGGTTTAGTGTTTGATGGTTGGACTCGATGATCCAGTGGGTCTCTTCCAACCTGGTTATTCTATGATTCTATGATTCTGTGCCTCTGCAGGGGAAATGCTGGGACAGAGTCACACTGGAGGATGCTCCAGTTGCACTGTGGAATTAGCAGATAAAACAGTGTTTTTCTGTCCAGCCCAAAGCTCCCCTTAGCAGTGAACTCACTGGAAGGTACAGGATCTCAAACCCAAGGAGGACCTAGATCAGATCAGGCACTTCTTGGGAGAGTCTTCTTCCTACTGGCTGTGTGCAGGTGACTCATGCAGACGGCCGCAATGGAGAAGCTTAAAGTAAATGAAGTGAATCCTGCTTTATAAGAAAAGCTAAAAAAAGGGAGAGCAGAACAAGTGAAGATAAACAAGAAAAGGAAGTGTGACTTCACCCACAGCAAGGACGATGAATTAAAATCTCAGCAGGGGGAGTTTCTCTATGCAGAACAGTAATTAGAAGCATGCCAGTGCTCGTTTTAAAGGGAAGATGGATTGTAAGCTCTGTTCTTAGCTAGAGGCTGGAATCAAAAGAAGGAAATGGAACACCACTCTTCTCTTTTCCCTTAACNAATTTTTAAATCTCTTTGATTTTATCCCCTTCCCCTTCCCTTTTTCCCTCTTGTAAGGACATTTGCTATCACAGAAAGACCTGCCAAGATTCAGGATCCTTCCATTGTGAGAACAGAAGTGTCCACAGTCTGGTGGTAACCAGTAAGGACCTTTTCTGTATCACAGAAGATCTGAAGCATTTTCAAGGCAGGCATTTTATAGGAATTTAGCATAAAGGCCACTGCCCTTGACTCTGCACAACTGAAGACTCAACATTCCCACAAAGAGTGAGAGATGAGTGAGTATCTGAGACCTCCAGCAGCTGCAGTTCCATTTCAACCCATGCACCTTCCCAGCAGGCCTGTTTGTTGGTGAGGTGCCTACATGAGTGCAAGTGCTTGGACAAGCACAACAAGCACAATATGAGAGTAATAATTAGACAATTTTTTTTAGATGTTTACCTGGTGCGGTCTATCAGTCACTTGCTCTGATTTGCATTATGGGTGTCACCTCACCCCTGGGCAGTGTTCACACACAAGCAGTCAGATGTCAGACCAGGTCCAGCCCAACAATCGCAGTTCTCTGAGAGGAGCATCTGGATACCTCATCCTGCATTATGATTCCCCTTGTGCTTAATCCTTAAGCTGTGTAAGAGGAGACAGCCCTTGCTTTCATGCATGTAATGAGTGGTGAGGAGAAATGCTTTCTCCGTGGTCAGTGCTCCTGCCATCCCCATCTCTGTGCTGATTCCACCCTTTCCTAGCAGAACCCAGCCCAGGGCTGCTCTGCCTGCCCAGCTGCAGTTCACCTCCTAGCTGGGAATTAGGAAGCACAAGACAGAGTGCTCTGGGTTTGGAAGTGTTCTGGTTTTGGATCCTCTTCTTTGGGCCAGCTTGGTCTCCAGTCTCTTTGGATTCTCCCGAAGGAGCAGCTCTTAGCCCTGCCTGGGCATCACTCTGTCCAGGCTCTGCAGAGCCTGCTGCTCCCAGCACAAGTCATCACAGCCCTCCCTGAGGAGCTGTGGGCCAAGCAGCTTTATTCCTAAGGCAAAATAAACAGTATCTAATCCTTTATTTGACATTTAAATGTTATTTTAATGCTTAGCTCTTTATTTTTCTACTGTCCTGCTTATAGATTTCTGAGATGGTTTAATTCAGTGCTGTGAAAATGAACAATGTCTTTATCTGCTGAACTTCACATGCAAAGCATTGATCTACTTTATCTGGCTGACAGAATTTTAAAAGAAGTAAATTACAAAACTCCTTAGGCACTAGAGCTCCATTGGGAGCTGCCTCAGGATGGGCGGAGGCTAAACTTTGCAGGAAAAAATTGGATAAGACCCAGGGGAAACATCCAAAATACCTGACTTTAATGACAGTGCCAGATACTGAAGCAATTATTCTGAAAGCATGGAATTTAAATACAATATTAAAATGAAATTAGCTCCATGGTTATAAAAGGTAGATAGTAATAGAAAAAAAAACCTTACTAAGGTCCATGAACAACAGAAAGCAGCCCAGGCTCAGATGTTATCTAAGGTATCACACAAATATAACAAAAGCTCAATAAATAGCCTCTTGTCCTCATGTCAACACTCACCTCACAGTATAAACAACCTGATTGCTTTGACTTTCTCTGTCCAGGGAACTCAACAAGGCCCTTCCCACCTGTCCAAAGGAGGCCATGCAGATGATCTGAGAGCTGGAGTATATTTGGTATGAGGAGAGGCTAAGAAAGTTAGGGTTGTTCAGTCTGGAGAAGGCTGCAAGGAGAACTTAGAGCAGCTTCCAGTATTGAAAGGGGCTCCAGGAAAACTGGGGAGGGGCTCTTGATCAGGGAATACAGGGACAGGATGAAGGAGAATGATTTTTCAGCTGAAAGAGGGGAGATTGAGATGAGATGATAGGAAGAAATGTTTTTCTGTGAGGATGGTGAGGCACTGGCCCTGGTTGCCCAGAGCAGTGTGGCTGCCCCATCCCTGGAGGGGTTCAACGCCAGGTTGGATGGGGCTTTAATACAGTGGGAGGTGTACGTGTGCATGGCAGGGGACTGGAACTGGATGAGCTTTAAGGTCCCTTCCACCCCAAAACATTCTGTGACTCTGTGATTCTGCCCCTGAGTGCCAGACAGCCCCAGTACAGTTTCCTAGTGGAGTAAGAGACCAGCTGCTCCGTGGCAATGTCATACCTGGGGGCTACTACTGTGGCTCTGGAGGGACAATTGCTGTTGTCAAAGATTTGTCCCACTCTGAGTGGATATATGACCATTTGATTTTCCTCTATTTTGCTTTTGCAGGGGGAGACTTAAAAAACCATATTCTAATTATGGACACATTTCTATGCACATGACCAGATAGTTGACAGCTGGGTCCTGAAGTATGAACCAGATGACTAGAGAGGGCTGATGCCCCTCACTTCTGTTGCACCTTCTTCAAGTGAGGTGGAAGCATGACATCTGCTAGCAAAAGCCTGTAGTTGTGGGAAGAAGCCAAGGCTGTGAATTGTCTGCATGGAACTTCAGAATCATGAGTGAACATGTTGCCCATGCACAGAGCCATGAGGAGGCTTTGTGCTGCAGAACTGCAGGGAGCCTGAAAAGAAGGAGCTTATGCACTGCTGGTTGGACTGGGATAAACTGCACTGGTCCAGCGCTGAGCAGTACAGAACAATTGGGGTACTCTGAGGAGGAGATTGTTGATATAAATGGAGCTACACTGAGCTTTCCTGTTGGTAATACAATTATCAATATCTGCTCCCTATAGTGAGAAGAATCCAGGACCCAGAGCTCATTTCATCCACAGACAGATGTTCCAAAAGTTGATGAAACCCTCCCTACACTCCACTGCCCAAAGCCATTTGCATCTGGAAAAGGAAACAATTATGGCAAGACATAGGTAAGTAAAATCTGCATAGAGGAGTATTGCTCTGATCAAATAGATCTGGAGCATTGGGAGCCATGCACACATTCTTTCATGATCTTCAGCTTCCTCCTGAGACAAAGAGTTTCTGCAGTGAGGTCCTCTGGGGGATCTTCCCAGGCTGTCATTTTGCCATCAGAGTCTTAGTTGGCTTTGGTTGGATTTTAAAAGGAATTAGCAGTTAGTAAATTCCTGGAGCCAGGGAGCAGGAAAGCTATTGCTTTTCCATTGCACATTTTGTACAACCATTGCCAACTGATTCATTTCAGTAGTGTCCTTTGACATCATTGTGAGGCCACTGTGATCTCTGAAGAGTAATGTGGAGGAGATTCCTGAAGGCAAGTGTTACAGACACCTTCAAGATGGGGAAAACAGGGAACCGTATGTCAGTCCCTGGGAAGGTGATGGAGCAATTGTCTCATCCAGGCATATGAGAGACAAGCAGGTGTTAACCAAGGGAAAACTGACAAACTAACCTAACTGATTGCTTCCTGTGACCAGATGACCTGTCTTGCTATGGTAGGAAACAGTGGGTTAATGTTTGCAAGACCTTTGACATGGACCTGTTAGAGCACGTCAAGAGGAGGACCTGAAAACGATCCAAGGGCTGGAACATCTTTCCCATGAAGAAAGGCTGAGAGGTTTGGGATAATTCAGCCTGGAGAAGAGAAAGCTCTGGGTAGATCTTTCAGCACTTAAAGGGGGCCGATTAGAAAGCTGGAGACAGATGTTACAGGGGTCTGTATTAACAGGACAAGAGCTAACAGTTTAAAACAGAAATAGGGGAGATATAGGTGAATAGGTAAAATTAATAGGCANTCCTGGAGCCAGGGAGCAGGAAAGCTATTGCTTTTCCATTGCACATTTTGTACAACCATTGCCAACTGATTCATTTCAGTAGTGTCCTTTGACATCATTGTGAGGCCACTGTGATCTCTGAAGAGTAATGTGGAGGAGATTCCTGAAGGCAAGTGTTACAGACACCTTCAAGATGGGGAAAACAGGGAACCGTATGTCAGTCCCTGGGAAGGTGATGGAGCAATTGTCTCATCCAGGCATATGAGAGACAAGCAGGTGTTAACCAAGGGAAAACTGACAAACTAACCTAACTGATTGCTTCCTGTGACCAGATGACCTGTCTTGCTATGGTAGGAAACAGTGGGTTAATGTTTGCAAGGCCTTTGACATGGACCTGTTAGAGCACGTCAAGAGGAGGACCTGAAAACGATCCAAGGGCTGGAACATCTTTCCCATGAAGAAAGGCTGAGAGGGTTGGGATAATTCAGCCTGGAGAAGAGAAAGCTCTGGGTAGATCTTTCAGCACTTAAAGGGGGCCGATTAGAAAGCTGGAGACAGATGTTACAGGGGTCTGTATTAACAGGACAAGAGCTAACAGTTTAAAACAGAAATAGGGGAGATATAGGTGAATAGGTAAAATTAATAGGCAAAATATAAGGAAGAAATTCTTTACTCTGAGGGCAGTGAGACAATGGAATAGGTTTGTCCAGAGAAGGTGAGTATTCCCCCTAGCTGAAAAGTCGGTTTGGATGGAACTTTGAGCAACCTAATCCCTGCCCATTGGAAGCGCGGCTGGACTCAGATGATCTTTTAAGGTCTGTTCCAACCCAACCCATTCTGTGATTCTGTGTTTCTATGCTCTCTTGTTGTTACCTTGTAGCGATAGAGGTCTGACTCCTTTAAGGAGTGAAATGAAATCACTTTATTGTGCAGAGGCAAGGCCTTATATACTGTCAACTACCTCGTTTGCAGCTACCCCAGTGATTTTCCACTTCTAATGGTCTCACAGCTACAGTGATAAAGCATTACAACTATTTGCTACAGATGTGCCTATCTTCGTGTTCACCTTCTCTCACTGGTTTGTCTCACAGGTTTTGTGCTAGCGATTCCAAGGTCTTAAGCTAGTGAGCATGAGAACATCAGCAGCTCTCTACTCACTGCTGATACAGAGCATATGGGAGGGCATCAGCCGTGTTACCCCACATATGCACGGGTAGTGGAATCTTCTACTTCCGTATTACCTCACAGCCTGTTGGTGAGACAGTGACAGAACCCAAGGGCTCTGATCAACTGTACTAAGTCCAGTCACCAGCCAGCTGCTAGTGAGGTTCTCCAGGGAAGGACATGGGGACCAGTGCTGTTTAGTGTCTTTACTGACAGCCTAGATAATAAGACAGAATGCACCCTCAGCAAGCTTATAGATAGCAGATGCAGGGTGGCCAAGACCATGTTGAGCATGGTTCTTACTCAGAGAAACACACTTGACTATGAGGGTAGCCTATCCTTGGAGATATTCAACCTGAATTGACAAGGTCCTAGGCAATCTGCTCTCGGATACACTGTTTGAGTAGGGGGGGCAGAAAAGATGACCTCATAAAGTCCCTTCAAATGGTTTTGTGATTCTGGAGACAGAAAGCTGAGGAAAGTGAATCTTCCTGTCTTTGGTACTTTTGAGGCTATGTTTGGAGCCCTGTGTCTGGTCAAGCCCTGGCACAAGAAAGATGCTGATATACTGAGGCAAGTTCAGCAGAGGTCACTGAGACAATCAAGGGGCTGCAATATTAAGGGATGGGTGGATGAGGTGCTGAGGGACATGGTTTAGTGATTGATGGGAATGGTTGGACGCAATGATTCAGTGGGTCTTTTCCAACCTGATGATTCTATGATTCTATATGATCAACAAGAAGGGCCTCACAGAACTGAGCTTGTTCAGCCTAGAGAAGACAAAAAGAAGCTCTCATTGTTAGCTCCAAGTACCTAATGGTGTCGGCGAAGGGAGACGAGGACATCAGATGATCATCAACAGGTCTCAATTTTATTGATCTCAGTGTCTGGTTAAATACAGTCATTAATGAGCCTCATGCATAGTGCAAAAGCTGAGCTCCTTATTGGTTAGTGAGCTAAACGTCAACTGCTCCCATATCGGAATTTCTGTGGTTAGCAGACCCAGTTACCTCCCTTTTTACATCCTACTATTGTAGCACAAAGTCAGCACAAAACCAGCTACTCCCTTATTGGCAAGGGCGTTGCATCCTTGTCAGTGCCCTTGGCCTGCTTAGGCCTGGTGCACCAATTTAAGCTGATTATGTCCTTTCTTGTCCAGCCATTCTTGGACGAGCTCCTCGACATAATGAGAGGAAGGAAGCATAGCCAGACTCTACTTGGAGGTTTGCAGTGGAAGGACAAGGGGCAACAGAGACGAACTGCAACACGGGGAATTCCAGCAAGGTATTTGGAAATTATTTCATTGTGGAGACAGAAAGTCAACAGTGGAACATGAGCTCAGAGGAGTTGTGGACTCTTGATCCTTCATTGGAAGCTCAGCTACATCAGGCCCCAAGGAACCTGATCTGTTTAGAAGGGAAATTGGGTCCAGTAGCCTCCAGAAGATTCTTTGTGTCTGTCCTTTCTAAGTCCAGATTCCATCTGATCAGAGAGGTTTTATCTTTTTCCATTTTCTTTTTTTCAGTGTAGTTTTGGACAGCTTTTTGTATCAGCACAGATATTTTCTCTTTTTCACTGTTCAATTCCACCCCCTCAAAAAAACCCCACAGTGAGAAGAGGCCATATACAAGGAAGGGAAGATGAAGCAAAATGTAACAAAAATCCACTCAAAACTGTGGGATTAAAAAAAGAAAAGAGGCAGAAAACAAAAAAAAAATAATCAATGAAAAATTTAGAAACCCAAATGTTCAAAAATTTCATAAGATATTTTGGAAAAAAAAAGTAATTTTTCCAAATGCGTAACATGGAAATTGATTTGAGATATTTTTGTCCAATATAATTTTCCAGATATGATTTCTAATTTGTAATTACCTATAAAGTTGCCAATTAGGAGGAATTACTCATTGTCTGTACATTCTGTCTTTCTCCTGACTATAAACACCCAGGCCAGATTCTTCCAGATGAATCATGAACCAAATCATAGATTTTCTGTTTCCAGGTTGAGCTTTCCCCTTTTTTTCTACTCTACTTTTTTTCACTGAAACAGTTAAACATGTAATTTTGAAGCACGCTCTAGAGACACGATCATTTCATTTGTCCTCCACTAGCATTCCTCAGTGCCTGCTTTGGCTCCTTCTTCTGTCTATGTACATACAACTGCCTATAACCATCTGCTAGCCGCTTGCCCATTCTGCTGCTGGAGAAGACCCTGCCCTGGGATGTGCTGGTGCAACCATGGGGATTGTTGATAATTTACTTCTACAGGGAGGCAACACTTCCCTCCTCTTTTACATCCCCTGCTACCATGGCATATGGAAGTCCATGTATCCTCCTCTTTATGAGCCTCCACCCTCAAGGGGTTTCACATCATGGCGGGATGAGGCTCTGAGTGACCTGATCTACAGCTTTCAGGTTGAACCAGCTTTAAGCTGGAGGCTGGACCAGAGACCTCCAGGAACCCCTTCCAGTTATTATGGGATTTACCTTGTGTTCCCCCATACATGGGCTATTTCAGAGTCTCTAACATTTAAGAAAATACCAGCAGAGTTGAGATGCCACCACCACAGAGGACATCTCCACTGGAACTACCAACCTGTCAGCCTCATCGCTGTACTTGGGAAGATCATTGAACAAATCCTCCTGGAAGCTCTGCTAAAGCACGTGGAGGACATGAAGCTGATTAATGGCAGCCAACACAGCTTCACCAGGGGCAAATCCTGTATGACCAACCTAGTGGCTTTCTATGATGGGGTAAGTGGACACGGATAAACCAACAGATGTGATCTATTTGGACTTCTGTAAAGCCTTTGACACAGTCCCCCACAGCATCCTTCTCTCTAAACTGGAGAGATACGGATTTGATATGTGAACTATTCAGTGGATAAGAAACTGGTTAGATGGTCGTATTCAAAGAGTAGTGGTCAATGGCTCAAAGTCCAGATGTGGACATCAAGTGGTGTCCCTTGGGGGTCTGTTCTGTTGGGGGTTGGTGCGGTTTAGTATGTCCAGAAATGATATAGACAGCAAGATTGAGTGCACCTTCAGCAAGTCTGCAGATGACACCAAGCTGAATGATGTAGTTGCCACATCAAAAGGACAGGATGTCATCCAAAGGGACCTGGACAGGCTGGAGAAGTGGGGCTGTAAGAACCTCATATAAGGTTCAACAGGGCCAATTGCAGGGTCCTACACATGGGTCAGGACAATCCCTGATTTCAGTACCTGGTGAGGGATGACATGATTGAGAGTAGCCCTGCAGATGAGGACTTGGGGATGCTGGTTGATGAGAAGCTTAACATGAACCAGCAATGTGCACTTGCAGTCCAGAAGGCCAAGCTCATCCTGGGCTGCATTGAAACAAGCATGGCCAGCATGGAAGGGATTCTGCTTCTCTGTTCCTCTCTTGTGAGACCTCATCTGGAGTGTTGTGCGCAGTTCTGGAATCCTCAACATAAGGAGGATATGGAGCTGTTGGAATGGGTCCAGAGGAGGCTACAAAGATGGTCAGAGGGCTGAGAGCACCTCCCATACAAGGACAGGCTTGTTCAGTCTGGAGAAGAGAAGACTCCCAGAAGATCTTATGGCAACCTTCCAGCACCTGAAAGGGGCTAAGAGAAAGATGGAGAGGGACTGTTCACAAAGCCTTGTGGTGATAGGTTGAGGAGGAACAGGTGTAAACTGGAGAAGGGAAGATTTAGGCTTGACATTAGGAAGAATTTCTTCACCATGACTGCCCCATCCCTGGAGGGGTTCAAGGCCAAGTTGGATGAGCCTCGAGCAGACTGATCCGGTAGTATGTCCCTGTCCATGGCAGGGGGGTTGGAGCTAGATTATCTTGAAAGTCCCTTCCAACCCAAACTATTCTATGATTCTATGATCCCATGTTTGCCCTTGAGCCTTGTCCCATTGCCCAGCAAACTCTTACGTGTTGCAGCTCTTTACTATGAGGTAACTTCCCACAGATCACTTTTCCTCACAGCTTTTAATATTTAAATTTCTCCTAGCAAAGCAGATTGTGAGGGACATAAAAGAACCTGACAGGGACAACTGGTTTTGTAAACAAATCAAACTGTGTTATGCCTCAGTATTCAGTATTTTCTCTTGCTCTTATTTCATAATAGCTTGTAAGGTAAGGGAAGGATGGCAAATATCAGACACAGATCTATCAGTTATAATCGAGAATACAAACATTTAGTCAATGGCATTCACACTGAGGAGCACCTGGGGCAGATAAACATTTCCTGCACAGAGAAGTCACCACAATGCCAGAGCTAAATGTTAGCCCCAAATCCAAGATCCTTGGGTGTCGTCTGTAGTGATCAGTGTCAAAACAAATAAAGGTTGATTCAGTCTGTTTCTAGCTCTTTCCTTTCCATGCTGTGACTGATGATTGCTTTATGTGCAATGAGCCCAAACCCAGCCAGTAACAGAGATGGCAACAACCAGACTGCACAGAACCATTGCACGTGTGCTGAGGACTCCTCTGTGCTGGCTCTCAGTGTCTTGCTCAGTGCCGCATGCAATTTCTGCCCCACTGGAAATGGGGTGCGAAGTGTGTGCTGCTCTGTTCCTGGACAGGTTTTACCTGAGAGGAGGCAGCAGTCACAACTACAGCTGATGGCAGTTTCCATTTTAAAATATATCACATGAGAGCTTTGTCCTCGATTCCTGGTGGACTGCTGCCTTGCCCTTTGGCTCCGAGCAGCCAGAAGGCAAGCTTGTGAGTCTGGTTAACCGGGAGACATGAACCTGTGTCTCTTGGGAGTTCAGTGGGGGCACCAAAACCTGACAGTTCATCTTTCTCTCAGCAGCATGGCTGGGAAACTTGGGAGAGTCTCCCAGGATGACTGTGGAATAGCCCTGCTATGGACAACTATCATGCAAAGTTAAAGTGCTGTGTGCTACTGATGTGCCAACACCGTTATCACTGTTAATCATGGCATCTCCCCAAAGAATGAAATCAAGTTTATTTCCCAAAATCTAATTTTTCCATGAAACTGTTTTGATGGACATTGGAGGGACTGAGTCTCTTTAGGAGGGCTGTAACAAGGTGAGAGCCAGAGCTCCTGTTTCAAGTTCAAACTATTTAGAATCTCCTCCAATATTTGTAATATGTGCTTTCCAGGTGTGAATGTGAGAGTGTGGAGACAGATGTGTTTCACAGAGCCTGGCATACATCACTTTGTTCCTGGGCCATCAGCTACTGGACAAATGGAAAAGCTTATGTGAATCTCACTACATGGCCGGGATCAAAGGGCATAGTTCAGTCTTTACAGTATGACATATGTGTTTTCATTTTAGCCATTTCTCAGAGCTTTGAGGTGGGTTGTCTTTGCCTTAGAAGAGTCAGCTGGCAGAAGCAATCACTACCAATCCTGAGAGGAACCCTGCCTGGGAACTCGCTCGTGGATCTGCTCTCATGTCATGAATCATTCAAAGCTGTTGCTATATCAAGCAGTGCTATTGCTCTTCTCTGACTGCAGCACTACAGTTTATCACAAGGCTGGTTACAGAGGACACTTGCAGCACACCTCGAAGTCCAGGCATCTGCTTCCATGGCTCAATGAGGTGATCTGTATAATTCTGTCCTCACCACACCCCTAAAAGACAATTCCCAAAGCTGCAGAGATTATTCACACCTTTGATTATTTTACTCCTTCATAACAATTGGAAATGTTCCAGTCAGTGCAATGGGCAGTAGCTGCCACTCTCCCCAGTGCCTAGCTGGAATTTCCCCTGCTGCGGACCATGTCTGTTACCCTTTCACTGCACACATCTGAGGAGAGTCTGGCTTCTTCTTTATAACACATTTGTCAGTTGAACACTGCAATTGGATCCCCCTTTCCTGTATCTTTCCCTATATGAACAAGCTAAGGCCATCCAGCCATTTCTCAAGCAATGTGCCCCCATGCCCCAAGTTCCTTCAGGCCCTCCAGCAGGTCCTCTGCAGCTCTGATGCCAGCACAAGGGAAAATGCTTCACTAAACCAGTGGAAAAACAGTGCTAATACCACTTCCCAGTTGAAATATTGTGTCCATTTCTGGACAACTGTTGGAAAGGTCCAGAGGAGGCCAGAAAGATGATTCAAGGGCTGGAGCACCTCTGCTATGGGGACAGGCTGAGAGACTTGGGGTTGTTCAGCCTGGAGAAAAGAAGGCTCTGAGGAGACCTTATAGTGGCCTTCCAGTACTGACAGGGGCTCCAGAGAAGCTGGGGAGGGACTTTTTACAAGGGCCCATAGTAATAGGATCAGGGGTATTGGCTTTAAATTGCAGAGAGGAAGACTAGACTAGACATTAGGAAGGAATTCTTCATGATGAGGATGGTGTGGCCCTGATCCAGGTTGCCCAGAGCAGTGGTGGCTGCCCTATCCCTGGAGGGGTTCAAGGGCAGGTTGGATGGAGCTTTGGAGCAGCCTGATCCAGTGGGAGGTGTCCCTGCACGTGGCCGGGGTGGAACTGGGTGGACCAAACCATTCTATGATTCTACAATTCTGTCTCCTGCTGGAAATTCCTCTTTACTTGTGACAGAATTAGTTTTTATGAGTAAATAAAGCTGTGACCCGACGGAGCTTCAGTTAGGAAATACAACTGCTTGCAAGCTGGCCCAGCCATCTTCTGAACTGACCCAAAGGTTCAAGCAGGTTCACATACCTCTTTGAGGAAGGTAGCTGTAGAACAGTTTGAGGCTCTGCACAAGTTACCTTTGCAATTGTAAGACAGGTTTGGTGTTTTGATCATGTACCAAGTTCTGTGTGTTTCTCTGTCTGATACAGAAAGTGAGGAGCCTCAGAAGAACAAAGCATCAATTGGGCTCTGAGTCCTTCGCAAGACTGAGGATGGAGCTTTGGGAAGCCAAAATATAACTTCTGTGCCTGAAGAACTCTCCATATGCCAGCGTCTAACTGTGAGGTTTGGAATGTGACAAAAGCGTGGAATTCAGAGGAAAATGACTCATGTAGGAAAAGTAAGTACTGAGAGTTTCCTTCTTTCTTTGGAATGTTCAGGTCTTTAATTCAGTTTTCAGTGTTAGAAGTGAGGTGACATTGAATACCAAAGAGCAGAGAGAGTTCCTGAACCAACAGGTGGCCCTCACTTGCAGCATCTGCCTTCCTCAGCTGAAGCAAATTCCATTGACAAGAAGCCAGCATATTTTGCTAACTCAGGAGAGAGTTGCTTGGTCAATCCCAAGGGTAAACCTCAAGGAAGGGCAATGCTGGATGCAGAAGAAATAGATGTAAACTAGTATTGGGCAAAATTGGGCTGAATATTAGGAGGGTCGTCCTATGTGTCAGTGTTGTGATGATAGTTCACAGTGAGCAGAAGCAGTTTTGAGGAACACACTGTTGTTCTCAGGATGACATCAGCCCCCACCATTCTTCTCTAGTCTGGACTAGGTGAGGTTTACAGTGGGAAGAAGTGTTTTCTTTGTTCCCGTAGGCAGTAGTTCTGACTGCGAGGCATCCACTGGGAGCAATGCCAGCGATGAGGAAGGAGGTATTTTAACTTGGACACCATCCAGGCTGGAGCCATTTTAATGTCATTTCTCTTCTCACGAAGAGAATGAATTCAGGTGGTGGCTTCCACACTGTTCAGAATTCACTTGAATTGCTCTGTCTGCACACTCCCATCCACTGGGCGATGTGACCACCAGCAGAAACAGGTCTGTGACAGTTCAGAGCTCCTCAAGAGCTTCCACCAGGGCAGCAAAATTCCAGCCCAGGCCAGAGCAGGACTCGGGACCAAAGGTTCTGGACTCACTCTAAGCCTGGATAGCCAATACTTTCCCACCCCTGGGGAGGAAATCATCCATTTTGTCTCTGATTGACTTTCAGCCACACCAAGGAAGGAAACAGCTCCCCACAATGTGAAAATCTCAAGTTTTCTGCCTTTCTTTTGCAGCAAGGGAATAAAAACACTTTGAAATAAACCACCCAGGAGATGCACTTCACCACCTTAACAATCAGGAGTCCAGCCCATATTGCTGAGGCACTCACTTGAGATTTGAAGGAGGTTTAACTCTCCTGGTAACGTGCCTGTGACCTCTACTGCCTCCTGGTTCCCTAGGCACCCCAGGCTATGCTGCATCCCAACTGTGGCTCCAACTGCTGAGGGAACCAAGACATGAGAAAACAGAGGTGAGAAATTCTTAGTGTTACGCACTGTTGGAAACAAGATTAGAAAGATAGGACAGCTGAGATGGGCTTGTTTTGAATGGGAAAATGGAATTAACCATGTCAAAGTCAATAAATGGATACAAGAAAGGAACTCAGTAAGAGCCGTGTTTTGGTCCCAAAGCCCAAGGAAACACAGAATCACAGAACGGGTTGGTCAGGGCCTCTCCACGATCACAGGGAGACATTGCTTCCTAAGATCTCATCACAATCTCTCCTCCTTCAGCTGAAAACCATATCTTTTCCCTGCATCCTCTGATCAAAAGCCCCTCCCCATCTTTGCTGGAGCCCCTTTCAGTAATGAAAGTTGATCTAATGTCTCCTTGGTCACTTCTCTTCTCCAGGATGAACAACCCCAGCTCTCTCAGCCTGTCCTCATATGGGACGTGCTCCAGCCCTTGGATTGCCTTCATGGCCTCTAGACTTGCTCCAACAGCTCCATGTCCTCCCTGTACTGAGGACTCCAGAAGTGGACACAGGGCTCCAGATGGGGTCTCACCAGAGCAGAGCAGAGGGACAGAATCCCCTTCTTCACGCTGCTGGTCCCACTGCTTTGGACACAGCCCAGGACCTGGCTGGCTTTCTGAGCTGTGAGTGTATGTTGCCAGCTCATGTTGAGCTTCTCACCCACTAGCACCCCAAGTCCTTCTCTTCAGGGCTGCTCTCAATGTCTGCACCCAAGGACCTGGCTCAGACAGCACCAAGTGGTTGCAAATGTACCTGAGCTGCAGTGATGAACAGCTACAACTTCTCCCACACAGGATCTGGTAGGTTGAGCATCACCACTGTGCTCTCTGCGGCTCTGTCAACCTTGCCAACACAGCTATATTTTTTCCCTAGGGTTAAACTGAAGAGTAGACTTGTTCCAAAGGCTCTTTTATCTGTAGATCTATCTGTCTTACTTGGGCACTCAGACTGGCTCTGGGTATGAGCACAAATCCCCTCTGCACTCGCTGCTTCACCAAAACAAAAAAGATAATTTATCTCCAAAGAGAACAAGAGAACAGTTGCATTATTTTTCTAAGCAGGACATTGAACACAGGATATTAAATACAGCATTGATTTTGACCTTATAAAGTAAAAGTAGAATGAGCTATAGCTGTTACTAGGGAAGGGAGTGGCTGGGTGATCAAAGTTGGAGAAGAATAAAAATGCAATTTTTTTCATATTTGAAGATCAGTTTACCCCCCAAAATTTTCTCTGGTTTTCCCAGTCAGCCTAAGGAAAACCACCAGATACTTCCTTTTCCTGCACAGAATTAATGTTTATGAAAACATCTGTGAAGCCCTGGCATGGGAGAATGACAACCTCACAGCAGATGCTCTTCCTGTGCTGTGAGGAATCCAGTCTCTGTCTCCAACATGTGGGCTTCTCACTCCCCCTGAGTGGCTGTGGGACAGCAGCGGGTGGCTCAGTGGCTGCAGCCCTGTGACCAGCTTGCTCTCCCTGCTGCAGAGCTCTGCAGGATTCCCTGAAGCATCTCTCACCCCAAGGGTGGAATTTATTCCTCAGTTGGAGATATAAAAAAGCCAATCTCTTTCCTTGCACATTGTATCACACCACACACGTTTTCACCCACGAAACAACACCCACTTTGTTTGGAAGGAAAATAAACCAAAAGGCATTTTCTCTAGACTTTCGAAGAAAATCTATTGTAGCTATCCTTGTCTCAGTCTGTCTCCAGGGAATGTGGAGGCTCAAAAGATTCACATGTGTCTTCTTCCAGCCTGGGAGTGAAGCGATGCTGCAGGGAATGATGATTTTTGGTGTAAGATTCACACCATGGTGGTGCAGTTAGCAAGGCCCCCTGTTCCCTCATATTCTGAAGTGAGGATGTGGCTTTATCACCTACACAATTCCAGCCTATTGGGCTTTAAATATGTATTTTAAGTCCTAAATTGCAGTGGAGAATGGATGAAATGCTGCTTTTCCTGGGAGCAGCCCATGATCTGAGGTGCTGAGATTGGGACTGAAAACTTGGAGAGAGCACGGCCTCACTTCTGCAACCGATCTCAGAGCAGCTGGGTGCACTTGGGCTCCATCACAAACCTTTTGAGTGTCAATAAATTTGACCCATCCCACTGAGACAACAAGGTGGTGTGGATGGCAGCTTGGCTGTCAGCAGTTGTACATGTTCAAAAATCATGAGATCATCTGTTATTTTAAAATAATCCAATATGTAAATTATCTGCCAGAAGGAAATGGAGACAGCTGCTTGGCAATGGCTGATTTAACATCTATGTAAAGTCAAACGATACTGCAAAGGGGCTGTGACTTCAGCATCACTCTTGCAAGACCTTGGCTATGTTTGAATTTCTTATATATAAATGGCCTAAATAAAGTTACTATTTCTCTGAAGAAAACAGGTTTTGTTTATCAGCAGTGACTAAAACCAGTTAAAAATTACTAACTACGCTCTCAAAAGGGCTGGAGTTGGTGCCCTGAGTCTTGGTCTCGGAGTCAGGAGTTCCAGGTGTCCCCTGCAGTCTCCAGCCGGGCCTGTCGTGTAGCTGCCCGCAGATCGCTCCTCTTGGCCAGAGCTGGTGCCTTTGTTGCCATTTGGCCGTCAGTATCATCCAGCGGGGTTATTTGGCTGCCCAGAGCAGTGGTGGCTGCCCCATCCCTGGAGGGGTTCAAGGCCAGGTTGGATGGGGCTTGGAGCCCCTGATCCAGTGGGAGGTGTCCCTGCCCATGGTAGGGGTGGGACTGGATGGGCTTTGAGGTCCCTTCCAACCTAAACCATTCTGGGATTCCATGATTCCTTCGGCTGAAACCGTGGCTCTTACTGAGTTTCTTCCTTGCATCCATTTATTTGACTTTCACACGGTCGATTCCATTTTCCCTTTGGAAGCGACGGTTCCAGGGTTTCCATCGCAGCCGCGCAGACCCCGGCAGCCGCAGGCGCTCGGCCCCCTCCCCGGGCAGCGCAGCCCGAGCCGCCGCTATTTAGGGCGGCGTTGGCGGAGCCGGGCGGGGTCGGGACGGCGCGGACGGGCGGTGAGTGCGGGGCCGCTCACGGCGCTCGGAGCCCTGAGGGCGCCGCGGGACCCGGCGTGGGAGCTCGGGGCACTAGGGGCGGGGGCGCTGCGGCGCGGAGCGGGGGGGCTCGTGGCTCGGAACTCGGAGCTGGAGCTGGAGCTCGGGCGACTCTGAGCTCGGGGCAGGGGGCTCTGGGCTTGGAGCCGGGGGGGGGGGTGGCTCCGAGCGAGGGGCGCTGGAGCTCGAGGTGGAGGGCTCGAGGGGCTCGGAGCGGGAGGTGGGGGGGCTCGGAGCTGCCGTCGGCATCGCCCCCCGGGCTCGGTGAGCAGCGGGACTCTCTGAGCGGGTCCTGCCGGTCTTTTCCCCCGGTGACGCTGGGGAAACGGAGCGACCGCATCAGAAGAGTAAACGGGCGCTCCGAGAGCCGCCCGGGCTGTCCCGGTGTCACCGCCCCCGCCGGGCGGACACGGGGGACCCCGACCCGGTGCCGCCCCCGCGTCCCCGCCGGAGCGCGGTGCTCCTGGAATCGGCACCTTCCATGCTGAGGGACCCGCTCGGGTGCCGGCCGGCCTCTCCAGGGCTGAGCCCGCGTCTCCTCACCTGGAGCCGCAGGGTCGCCGCCAGGGCCCGCGGTGCGGCGGGCGGTGGGGGGTGCGGAGCAAGGACGGTGGCGGCCGGGGACAAGGACCCTGCCCCACACCCAGAACCCACCCGGGCAGCAGCACCTTCAACAAGGGCTTCAGGGAGAATCGCGTTGCCCAGGATGACAGTGACCTCTCCAGCTGCGAGCCTGGCGTAAACCCCAAGGAAGAAAAGTCCTTCACAAAACTAAGGGGACAACTGACTCCAGAGTGGTGAGAATTACTTTGCCAGTAACTGTAAATTCCTCGTGGCAGGAGCTCCTGTCAGCAGAGCGTTAAGGAGATGGCTCCGGGAGGCTGGGAGCAGGGAGGTTTCTCAAGACGCATTTGCCTTTGTTTCTCATGTTCTCTGCAAAGTTAAAGTGGCATCATAACAAAGGGTTTAGGCTGAACTTCATGTACGCTTCTCAAATATTAAAATGAAAGAACGTCAAACAAATTGTAAATCTGTTCTTTTCACGTTGCATGCAATGTTTTCTGGTTTTCTCATTTACCCCCAGATCCTGATGGTCTCAGGGTAGCGTCCTCACCAGACATCATTCATTCATTTTTCCTGAAATCCCAGATTATTCTGTCACCTTTGCAGCTGATGGTCACTCTGTGTACCTACTTCTGCTGGGCTGGGAGAAGTTAGAAATTGAGAACGTGTGATGCAGGCATGTGAGAGCAAATGGTAGAGAAAAAGGACTTGGGAAAAAAAACTCCAATCCTTTTCTGTGGAGTGAACGGTGCTGATTTGCAGCTCTGTCAGAAATATATTGCTTAAATTGAGAGATATCAAAATGCAGGAAGATGCAAGAGGCCTGTCTATTTTCAGTGTCTAGCACAGAGTAAGCATGATGGCAACACATTGTCCTCACCTAATTCCTGAATGGAAACCAATGGTAAAGATCCTTCTCTTCTGGCACATCTACCGCAACGTAGCCTTTGCCAGTGAGAGCTGTCCAGCTGTCCTGCATGCAGCTTCGAGGGGAACGATCCTGATATAAAAGGTTAGCATTAAAAAATTGACTGTTTTTCCTTCTGCCTTTTGGGTAAAGATTCCCTTCAGCCCCCTTGACGATGCACTCAGTAGTGCCTGTGAAGAGAGACGCTCTTCAGAGTGCACACAAGTTGGGATTCACCCCCTGCGACCCCAGAGCTGCACTGCAGGACTCATCAGAGATGTTCCTATTCTCAGCCTGTCCAATACCAACCCTGTGTGAGCACAGGGACGTTGTGCAGGGAAGAACACAGACATTTTAACATCTCTGAGCTCATGGGGGGAAAATAAGCAGCATCTTTACCATAAATAATGAAGTCAGAGTCATAACTGTTCTGGTTTGTATTTGCCTGGATTTCTGTATCTGGAGAGCTCTTAATAGGTCATCTAGGGGAATGCTGCTTCCTAGCATGTTATGGATGTTGATGAATGATAGGGTCAAGCACTGTATGTCAGGGGACCTTGTGTCTGTATCCTGGAAAGTGAGTAAGACAGCAGAGGAGTATAACAAAGTTCAGTGAGGAGAGTAGAGAATCAGTAGGGAGCAACGCTCAGAAAGCCAGGGATGCGAAAAATGCGGGTGGGGGTGATGCAAGTCTATCAAGAGAACATTTTGTTACAGTGCTCCTACCTGGTGCAGTCATGGAGAGTTCTTTCCCCTCATTCATGCTCTGGCATGGTGGAAGCCAGTGTTTCTGGTGCCCAATGACATCCAGTGACAGTTGGTATCAGCAGCGACATCGTCCCTCAGCAGCCTATGCTTGAAGGCAATTCCAGTTATCTCCATTCTGTCCATGTGGAGCACCACAGTACCCCAGTGCTGAGTCCTGTGCCAGCTCCACATCTGAACTGTGATGTTCTACAAACTTTGTGTTGACTTGGAGCTTTTGTTTTGAATTGGCTGAGTTGACACTGAACTGCAGTTGGAAAAATGCTTGGGTTTTGCCCCATTTTACACAGGGCAGAGCTGTTGAATCCATTTCACTTCCCCAGTGCTGAATGGATATTGGAAATCCTATTCCAGAAAGATTGTTAGGCCTGTCCTTAAAGACTGGTAACGGAGATGTCACAATGTCCCCAGGCAATGCTTCAAGAGTTTCACTGCCCTTACCAGCTGTGAGGGTTTCTGCAATTCTGTCCCTCTCGTTTCAGCAAAATTAGTCACAGCCATAGGGAACACACTATTCCTTCCTGCTCTGCAGCAGGATTTCATGCATATAAAGACTGATGAACCTCTCCTTCAGCAGTCTTTCTAGCCCAGACATTTCTGTTCATCTGATTTACTCCCATACATTTGCTTGCAAGACAGCTCTCACTGCTCTCCTCTGATATCTTTCTATGGGGTCTGTATCTTCTTGGGAGCAGCGCCCAAAGCTGAACACAGGGCTCCCACTTACCCTTGTCCAAGATGAACAGAACAAGATTCAGTCAAGATTTTCTTCCCACTTACACACTGGCCAAGGTCTTTGCCATTTTGCCAAGGTGCAAAATCACTGACGCTGTGCAGAGCTTTAACCCCGCTGGTTGCTCTTTCATAAGATAGGGCAGCTGCTTGCCTCTACCTGAACTACATACCTTGCTCTTGTTCCTAATCTTGAGTTTAACATTCCCTAATATGCTTTAACCCCTTCAGTCTCATTTCACTGGATGAAGTGCACCATCCATTTAATCACCCCAGCCATTCCTGAAAGTAGCAACTGCTGGGCCTCCTTGTACCATCACAGTAGAATCGCTCCGTGCTTCACTCTGCATCTGTGCAGGTTTAATCCTTGTGTGCTCTCAGACACATCCAGGTGCCAGCTTGCGGTCCTTCAAGCACAAGTTGTTCTGGGTTTCTTTCTGAATTGCCTTCAGGACAGACAGTAAGGAGAGGCAGGGTGGATGAGTGCTTCTTCCAAGAAGTGTAAGACTTTGTTTCTGCAAATGTGCAATTGAATTTTGTTTAATGCTGTGTGACAGGTCAGTGTGCAACTGCTGAAGCTGATCTATTCTCTGTGTAGGCAGTAAGATGATGTGCTCTGACTAAATGTCTAGAGTTAGGCAGATCAATTCTACCATCATAGCTTGCATTTTTAAGGCTTGACTATTTATTTAAGTGCAAGTATTAGCACATCAAGCAATGCTTTCCAAATCCTCTCCAGGCAAAGCTGTAGGATACTTTCTGGTTAGGGATAATTCTCTCAACTTCTAGACTGGACAAAAGGTCAGACAAGAAAGAATGACTGAGGTGTAAAAGTGAAATGATGCATATGGATGGCCCCTGAGAAATCCCAGTGGAGCACTGTGGAGCACTGTACTACTGTGAAATGTAGTTTGATGGGAATGGCTGAGTACACTGAAGGCAAGTGAAACAAAGCATCAACGAGTGATCTGCAGAGCATAGTGCAGTGCTGAACTGAGCAAGAATAGTTTGGATGAGACTTGCCAGAACTTTCCCTTTTTGCATCTTTTCCCATTTATAAATTCCAGTTGATTTTAAAAGTGCCAAGTGCCAATGCCCTGGGCTTTTCCAGAACCCTCTGTATGAACCTGGTTCCTATTGCTCCATTGAATGGACGCTAACATTTAGAACCTCATCAAACACTTGGGGAAGTCCCTGAGTCTGAAAACAGTCCAGTCACTTTTTAGGAAGCTGTAATAGTGATTCCTGTTCCAGTTTTAAACAGGCTCTGGTACTTCAGGGCAGGGACCTGGATGACCCCTGACTGATGATCCCTGCTGTGGTTTTCCTGTTGTTCACCACTGCTTCCAGACTCTGGGCAAGGTTGCGAGATTCAAATGGGGTTTTTAAGTGCCAGAGTCACTCCAGCCTTCCTTTGCACAAAAGAAACGGGCACTACCTAAAACAGGCTTCTAGGACAGGAGGGAAAAGTAATCTCCCTAAAGAGAGCCTGAGAAGATTACCACTGCCTAGGTGTCAGATGTGCCAGGTCAGGCCTTCTGTGTCAGTTGGTGATACAGACCACAGTCAGTGTCACTCTGCTTGTCTCAGATCCCACCTTGCAGGCACTTGGGCACAGTCTGAATTACAATCTCACACCCACTGTATTTCATTGGCTCTTACAATTCCATTTATTATATAACATCAGATAATAATGAGAGAGGAAGACATGAGAAAGAAAAAGTTTATTGGAGATTTCCATTTTGTGTGCTTGTCATCAAGGACTTTACAGCTGAGGGAGTCTTGGTAACACCAGATCTAAGTGCTTTTGTCCCTGCTCCTTCCAGAGAAATGATTGGCAGCACAATGTAGAGTGTGTTTTTGCAGTGCAGTTTTTGCCAGCATCACTGCCCTCTCTATACCAGCCTTTCTCTTTTGTAAGAAATATTTAGTATAAGGTGTAACAGCAGTTGTAACTTGGTAGTTAGCAATTGACTGGATAGCTAATAGGTGTTGGTTGCATACAAAGGCAAAAGGAAAAATATCAATATTTTCTTGAAAGCTGAGCAAAAATATAGGAAAGGAAGAGAAGAGAGGAGAGGGGAGGGGAGGGGAGGGGAGAGGAGTTGTTAAATCTTGACAATATTTGCTTACCAATTATAGTTGCTTATTTAAAATGGGAAAAAAATTGTATACAATTGATCGTTTAATGTATTGTTCTCTATAGCAAAAGAACAAAACAGGCATAGCTGCTTTACATTGAAGTAGTCACAATAATCCTGCTATGAGAGATATAATTGTGCTGCCTGAGCTGTGCTGCATATGCAGCATCATGTGTGATTCCCTAGAACCAACTCTTTTGTATCAGCTCCCCTTACAGTCAGCAGAGGGAGATGCTCAGCCCTAAGGGCTCAGCCACCTGTCAGGGCTGAATGCTCTGCTGAGGTTCAGATCTCTATTCATCAGACTGTGATGAATCCCACCTAAAATTTGTTATTTTGTGATGCATCACTGATGCAGGGAGCAAGGAAAAGAATGCCAAAAACAATGCTCACATTGCTGATTTTATATAAAATGGAAAATGTTGTATTCATAGCAAATGGAATGGATAGATCAGATCACACCTAATGTAATGAGACAAAGAAAACATTTTTTCTAATAAAAAGCATAGAAAGTATACAGTTCACTGAATTACAACACACATGATATTGTGTTAGTAATCACTTGTCAATCTATACTCATGGTATTTGAAGTTTGTGATTTTCCCATATTGGTTAGACAACTCATGCAGTGCAACAACGCAGAGTTCAGAGGCACTGTAAAGAAAGGCCAGGAGGGTGCAAAGTAGCTGTGACTGGAGATACTGGAGCTCCGTGTCTTGACATTGGTTTTAGTATTAAATTGTTTCGTGTTGATGTGAAGTATATCTGGGCTCTTAAAAACATCTTGAGTAGTCAGAATAACCAGTCTTGCTAGTAACAGAGCTGCCTTGCTACTCTCTAAGTGCATGAGGCATTCAGGTGTAAACTGCTGCCCCTGTTGATTCATTTCAGAGTCTGAACAATCTTTAGTCATTTATTCTCTAATGCAGGCACCTGCAAAAATCAGAATCCTGTGTAAAATGTTAGGGTGGAATAAGTAAGTGACAGCTCCTCCCCAAGTGCAGGATGGTGTGAGCAGAGCTGGGTATGTGTCCAGATGCGTATGCTTACCTTGGCACTGCCTACAGGAGTGAACATGACCCAGCATGTAGGCAGGAGGAATTCGCCTTTGGGTGCTGTGCTGTGAGAGGCACCCACTGAGCACTGGCCAGATGAGAACCTGTCCCCATAGTCCACCTGGAGCACCCAGCCCTGTGGAGAGACTCTGGAAGAGGAGGCCGAGGCTCTGAGCAGTACTTATCTCCCCCTGCTGTCAAAAGGATTCTGTGCTCTCGCAGCTGAGTCTTGCTCAGCCCTCCCTGACTGGCGCAGGAGGCAATGGAGGAGCTGGAGCCAGAGTGATAGGAAATTTCACCGTGGCCTGCACAGCAGTGGGTGAGGACAGAGGGGCAAAGAAATACCTTGCCCTAAGTGCTGCACGGCTTCCTTGTGCTCTTGAGATTGCAGATGCTCTTGGCTTCTCCCAAAAACTGTGATGTCATTCTGGCTCACGATCCTTGCTTGAGTGGAAAACAAATGAGAAGTTGCTATTTTGCTCATCCCTCTCTGCCAGGGACACAGCACCTGCTCTTGGGACAACAGCAATATTTTGTGGATGCCCCTTGTTTTGCTCTGAGTTCAGCAGTGTAGGCAATGCTGAAATAGTCTCATCATGTGAGGACACTCACTTCCATTCTAGATTATTCTGCTTCCATGATGCAACTGTGAGCTCAAATAGTGAATTAGCTTGAGCATAACAGCAAGTTACCAAGCCCCCATCACAGTTCTTGAACTGATCCTCCACAACTTTTCTTCTGTATTTGTGATGGCACTGTGGCAACCTTTTCCATACACAGTGCAGCCTGATCCAGCTTTATTGTGCAAGGGACATAGATATTATGTTTCCTGTCAGGTTTATTCTATCTTATTTATAGCATTTGCAAATTGTTATGTATTTCAGGCAGCTCTAATCCAAAGCTAGGAAACTGGTTTAGGACTACGGTTTCTTTTGCAGCATATCCAGTCCTTCATGTTAATGCATGCAAACCTACTCACATTGCATTTTAGAGATGTTACCAACTTTTTACTTTTACACAGACTCTGCCTTTTATGTGGATCTCATTTGTCAGTGGAATACACTATGGCATTGCCTTGGTTTTCTCCCAGAAGCTGCACCCTGAGTTGATTCTGATCTATGTTACAACAGCCCTTTTAAAATGTACTTCCTGATGTTTCATCAGGGTTCTCATCTCCAAGTTGTACTCTGCAGATGCTCTTATGCTTCATGCTCGTGTCAATTGTCTCAAATATGCAAGAAACTATTCAAAACCTTCTACTTTTGAGCTCTCCTGTGAAATGCAGCTTTGAAAGGTGTCATAGCTGTTGGCAGTGCCATCTGGTGTTCGTTTGCTCACACAGGGACTTAGCTTTATTCCTAGTCAAGGTTCCAACATGTTAAAATATCTGTTTTATTTAGGCAGGGTAGTGGATTCGATATTTAGATGGAAAATGAGAATTGGTTATGAAAGTTGGGAGAGCAAATTGATTATCAGAAGTGTGTTGAAATTTCGCTCTGTTCCCAGGCATCCCTTCACAGTTCCCCTGGGAGTTACCCAGCTCCAAGGTGAGATTGTGAATTCTCCAATTCCTCTGGCTTCAGTTTGAATGTAAAGGAAACATTCAACTTATTAAAAGACATTTCATCTTGTTCTCTTTTTTCTGGTTCTATTCAGCGAAAGATCAAATACTGTGTTTTCATTTCAACACTCTCATTTTTGTATGAACTCTTCACCCTGCCCCAGCAAAGATCTGCACCAATGTGTTCTCTTCTGTAGCTCAGCACTGTCAGAAGCTGCCTCAGCTGCACCATAAACCTGCTGTCTGCAAGAACCACCCTGCTCTCCAGGAATGTCCCCTGTGCTCCAGAAGAGACAGCAGTGTTTCACGCCTGCATTTGCCCTCTGGACTGAATCTCTGGCAATACGTGGCGGTTTCTCTGCAACTGCAGAACCCAGGATATGGGCGCTTGGTTGTCAGAGACTGCCAGGGCCACCCAGCCCCCTGCTTGCAGCTTTCCCCACCTTATTACCGTTTGGCCCTTGGTTTCTCCTCCAACTGAACCAGGGTGGAGACCCTTCCAGGTTGCCTTGCCCTTGCTGTGTGTTTAACCACAGAGCTGGAATGCAAAGCATCTTTTCAAATGAAGCAGCTGGTTTTGTGCGAGAACCCCGAGATGTGGAGCAGTCCCAGTTGTCGTCACCAACAACTAAGGAATATTCTCTTTTCACATGTGCCTCGCTTCACCTTCCAGACTCTGAATGAAGCTTTCTGCACTGCCTACAGCTGTGTCTCCACATATAGATTAAATTATCTTTCCAGTTTTTTATGAACTAAAAAGAATCTCTCCAGTCTCTCCAGGAAATCAGAACATTATTACGCATCTCAGTTACTGGGCTTTCTGAAAAACGACTGAATATGTGGACATAGGAACTGATTGAAAGGTCCCTCACCCATGCAACCTTCCATGCTGTTGGATGTGTAAATGAGGGATCTGGTGAGCCCTAATCACAACTGATTGAAGGAGAGAGGCCGTTGCCATGGGCAGTCCTGATCTGTGGTGGTTCTGCAATCAGGAGGTGTCATTCTCCCCATGGAAGAGGCTCTCATGTCTGTCCTGCTTGTTGTGGTTGTGTCACCACTGTCAAATATCTACACTCCAGGGTCACCCTGTGCCTCAATTTCTCATCATACTCACTGCATGGGTCTAAGTTTGCCTTGTCCTCCCTTGACTACCAGACCTGCACATCACTTTGGGGACGGAATTTTGGATAAAGCCCAGGGGCAGCAGCGGGGGTAAACTACTGAGGACAGCAGTGTGGATAAATCAAGGACACATTTGGCCTCCTTTGCTCTGGGCTGTTCCTGACTGCTCTTGTAAGAAGCCTTGCCTGCAAGCACCCACCTGCGGTTTGCTCCAGGCTGTGCAAACTTTGCTCTGGCCAGCTGTGACACCTCCTTCTATTTGTTTCAGGCATTTCAAACTGAAAAAAATCCCACAACCCATGGCTGTCAGGTGAAGTCCAAGAGGAGATGGGTCAAGTACAGCAGCCAACTTACTGGAGAGTATTTCCATCTGGAGAAGAGTGGCTCTCAACAAGAAAATAATTCACCACTATTCAGGATTTTTTCTTCAGTAAAAGGTAACATATTTGAAATATTAAAATATTGTGAAGACATTCATTTTAGCTAGATGGTAGCTAATCTTCATTACATCCTAATGTCCTGATTCAGACAGGAGTCGCATTACAGTTTTTTTATCTCAGTGGTAGTGATCACCAGCTCACACAGATTGAATAACAGACTCTAAAACAGGCATTGCCATTAAGTACAATCAAAGGAACTTTTATAAAGTAGATTCATAGGCCCTGATTCCTAAATAAATATGTGTGTAATTGTGTTCTCAGTGGTCCACGGAATTTAACTATCATAGAATCATAAAAGCATAGAATGATTCCTGTTGGAAGAAACCTTAAAGCTCATCCAGTTGCACCCCTGCCATGGGCAGGGACACCTCCCACTGGATCAGGTTGCTCCAAGCCCCATCCAACCTGCCCTTGAACACCTCCAGGGATGGGGCAGCCACCCCTTTGGGCAACCTGGGCCAGTACTTAAATGTCCTCTCAGAAAAACATTTCTTCCAAACATCTCATCTCAGTCTCCCCACTTTCAGCTGAAAACCATTCCCCTTCATTGTATTCCTTCACTCCCTGATCAAGAGACCTTCCCCACTTTTCCTGGGCCCCCTTTCAAGGAAGTTGTTCTAAGATGTCCCCGCAGCCTTCTCTTCTCCAGGCTAGACAACTCCCACTCTCTCAGCCTCTCCTTGTATGAAAGATGCTCCAGCCCTTAGATCACCTTCGTCCTTAAGCAGATGCCTAAGTCATTGCAATAGAGGAGCTATAAATTTTAAGAAATTGTCTGACTCTCCCATCTGACCCTGTGCATGGCCCCAAGCTGAGCGTTGCCTGCCTGTTCTATGCTTGGCACTCAGGAGCTTCCAGCCTGCTGAAGTGGATCGCAGTTCTGGCTGGGTATCACAGCATTTGGGGCTTTTTAATTTTGCATATTTACAGTTCCATACTTTCTACTGTGCAGTAGAAAGTACCTCACTGCTTGTAAGGGAAGAATTCTTTTGATTAATTATTCTGTAGCCTCTGGGGATAATTCAACACATGAGAAATAGATTTTAAATGTCTGCACAGTATAAAGCTCTAAGTAGGGAACAAAAATTTTATCAGGGCCACACACTCTCATAATTTGTTTTAATCTGAAGCCAGTGACTAATATCAACTGGCTGCCTTGCATAATTACTGATACATCACTGATAGATGCTGCTCTCCCAATGAGCATGGCTAAGAGCTGCTCGGTGTGCTCTGTGTATTCCTTGTTGACAGATTCACAATTAACAGCCTTTATACACAAGTGCAGGACTATTCAATTTAAACATATATGCTACATAGGGTTTTGAGGACCCAGGTAAAAATCATACCAGATAAGCCTCTGCCATGGGCTTTAGAAATCTTACCTGGGATTACTTTGAAAAATGACTGTCAGTCTGACAGCCTCATTTGTGGGCAGGAACCAGGCAATGCACTGGGTCTGAGTATGTGATAAATACCTGACTTGGGGCATGCTTGTAAAAAACTGGGTTTTTTTCCTTTGGTGATCATATCACAGGAAAACATAATTCATTTATAGAAATTAATTCAGTAACTCAGTGTCTATGATTGGCAGCTGTTGGAAGCAGTAGAACCACTGACAGGCTTGTTCATATACAGGTGGGTGGATGATGTGTTCTTCATTTTATTTCACATTGCTGGAATTGTTCTGACACTGAACTATGACCCATTTTTGCAATGTATGGGAAAGACTCAAGATCTCTTTTCTCAGTAACTGAAATCAAGATTGGACTTGGCTTTAGTTTTTACATAATACAGTCACTGTCTTTAATATTGCTCATCAGTCTGTCTAGCAGTTTTTGTTTGGATTTTCTCCTGCATGAGATGTGTGACCAGCCTAGCATTCAGGTAAAGAGATTTCTTTTATTCTAAAAGTGACATCTCTGAAGTGTTCAAGGACTTCAAGGCCAGGTTGGATGGGGCTTTGAGCACCCTGATCCAGTGGGAGGTGTCCCATGCCCATGTTAGGGGGTTTGGAACTGGATGGGCTTTGAGGTCCCTTCCAACCCAAACTATTCCATGATTCTATGAAGTGAGCTGTTACTCAGTGAGAGCATTAAAGGGATGGTAAAGGTATGGAAAACAAACAAACTCAGAGCAGATAAAGGACATTTCTCACAGAGAAACTAGATAAACTATACCATCCCTGTTCACTAAGGAGAACTTGGAGGATGTTTACAAGCAGAACCTTTATTTCTGGACAAAGTGAACAATAAAAAATCTTCACTATCAGACACTCTTCACCTAAAGAGTTCAACATGACTCAAAATGGTGCAACGGTACCAGCGGGGCTGTTCAGCAGGCCCTCTGCACGGGCCAGTTGCAAGGCAGCCGCTGGGGTACCAATTTCCACAGAGATCTGGGCAATGGCTTCTCCAGAAGCCTGATGTCTGTACCCAGATGGTTTGCAGGAATTGGCATAAACACATGAGTGTTTATAGGGACGCACATGGTGTTTGTAGGGACAAAGTGACTTTTCTAAGGGTGAGCTATGCCTTGCAAATCTGTGGAAGTAATTAAGTGAAGCTGATGAGTCTGTGGATTGGGTGAAGTCCCAGTGACCTGGATTCTCAAGGGACTTTTCACTAGGCACTGTGCCAGAGACCCTTAAAGAAGGCAAATAAAGAAGGCTCAGACAGCCCAGTGCATTAAGTGGTCTGGAAAGTATATGAATACTAGGTGGTGACATCTGCTGATGAAACATAACTTTTTTCAGGGTAATAAAGACATGGATGGACAGTGCAGAGTTGCAAAGAACCTTAGTGAAAAAGTGGGAGAAAGAATGCAATGCAGATGGTTGCAAAAAGTGAGTAAACATGAAAAATGTAGATGTTACCATTCCTAGCTTTGAAATTATGTTAATTGGGACTGTTCTGTGGAAACGTCAGATCAGTGCAAATGAGGTAAATCTCAGAAATCACTAGGAAAGAAAACGAAAAGGTAACAGGAATGATGCAGTATAAATCCATGCTGTATCCACATTTTCAACACTGTGGTTCCTGTCCCTCTCAAAAGAGTGGATCAGAGTTGGGAAAGGGTCAGGAAAAGACAACAGTGTTAAGCTGATTCTATGGACTGTTGTTGGAGACAGGTTTGGGTTTGATGGACTTTGGTCACTGTGGCCATTCTTTTGTTTAAGAATCCTTATAAGTTGGACCTTTACTCAGTTTCTCAAAAACAGTCATTGGAAGGGCTTAGCCTTTGTGGGGAAAAAAATGCCCAAGAAAGTAATAGTTAATAGTCCAGCGTGAAATACAAGACACTTCTAGGTCCCCTTACTGGAAAAATACACCTCAAAAGACAAAAACATCCTTAAAAAATAAGTTTGACTCACAGAAGGTGGATATTTATAAAATATCAAGCACACAAAACTGAAAAGTGTTGTTTCTTATGTCAGAGCTCAAGAAAGGTTGTTTGACATCGAAATGTCAGTGTTTCATGTGGAATATATGATGGTCTTGTCCCACAGATTCCTAACAGAGTAACTCAGTTCCATGTCAGATGGCACAGAACTGTACCAGTTACAACTGACAGGCATTTCTCCTTGCTGGCTCAGAAGAGGCTGGCTTGGTGATTATCTCCTTGGAGAAGTTCAGCCCTCACAGCTTCAAAGCTGTTCATGACCCATATGCAGGACCTCTTTCAAGAAACCTTGGACTGGCATAATGTAAGTGACATTCTGGTACTTGCAGGTGGATCTGAGTGTAAGGTCTCACAAAAAATCTATCTTTAGATGCTTTCTGCAGATTTGTAAAGATTTCTGCTTACACCAACTAAATCTAAAGAAAAGTGTGGAAAAGCTGTAGCTCGTATGCTGTGATATCTCAAACTCTACAACTTCTCTATCACCATTCTGGACTGAAACATTAACTTTCTCTTTCCAGATCACCTCAACCAGTCTATTCTTCCTCTTTTGAGGGAGTTATTACTCCACAAGTCATTACAATCATTCACAATGTGTGTGATCAGGAACATCGCAGTACTTGGAAAACACTGTGAGCTTCAGTGCTGAGGCATTGAACCCTGCTACCTGACACCTGACTTCAGCATTTGAAGGCTGAATGTTGAAGAAACTGAATCATTTTGAGGAGTAAATGAAAACAGAGCTTGGCACTATTCAAAAAAGAGTCTTTGATTTACAAATCTGACAGAAATTATGTTTACAGAAGGAATGCAGACAGCATTGGTTTATGTCTTGGTTACTCTACTAATGAAGTGTCCCTCATAAATATTGAAAATATGACATTCAGCTTTTAGAGAGGAAGAGAAAATACTCTTGAGGATGGTTTTGTCCCAAGCACAGGGACATCAATAATATGCCCATCACTCTTCAGTGATGATTTATGCAGCTTTGGAGAAGATTAGTTCAGAAAGGAGGTGTGAATAATAGATAATAAAGAATTAAAATTTCATTTCAGTCATGAAAATGAAAACCACATAAATTCCCACCTCTTAAAGAACCACTTGTACTGCCATGCACCAGAACCCTGTCTGGATGGTTATATTATATGTTGTTTCACAATGATGTCATCGATGTGATGTGATGGAAAATCTAGCTTAGGAGAGTGCCTCATCTACTGTGCAAGCTGACATTTTCAACAAATTCATATTTCTTCAGTATTGGATTCTAGGATGAAAAGTTCTTTTTCAGCAAAAAAAGTAAGCATCTGTCTTCATTGTCCCAGAAAGGTTACACTGGGAAGTGCAAAGTGAAATCAGAGTAGAGGATGACTCAGTACAACAACTCTGCAGAGCTCTCCCTCCAGAGCTCAGTAAATAACTCATTGAATTTCACTGAAACACCCCTGGCTTGGGATGAAAGGACACTGTTAGGGCTGAAGATTTCACTGTCAGTCCTGCTGTCTGTTATAACTCTGGCAACCATCCTTGCCAACGTTTTTGTTGTTATAACGATTTTTCTGACTAGAAAGCTCCACACACCTGCAAATTACCTCATTGGCTCCTTGGCAGTGACAGATCTGTTAGTGTCTGTCCTGGTGATGCCCATCAGTATTGCTTACACAGTCACCCACACGTGGGCCTTTGGCCAAGTGCTGTGTGATATCTGGTTATCATCTGACATCACGTGCTGCACAGCCTCAATCCTGCACCTCTGTGTTATTGCACTAGATAGATACTGGGCTATCACAGATGCTTTGGAATATGCCAAACGCCGGACCGCTGGCCGAGCAGCACTCATGATTGCTGTAGTCTGGATGATCTCTATCAGTATTTCTGTGCCACCATTTTTCTGGAGGCAAGTGAAAGCTCCTGAAGAAATTGCAAAGTGTACTGTGAACACAGATCAAATCTCCTACACAATTTATTCCACTTGTGGAGCTTTCTACATCCCAACCGTGCTCCTTCTGATATTGTATGGTAGAATTTATTTAGCAGCTCGAACCAGAATTCTGAAGCCCCCTTCACTGTATGGGAAACGTTTCACTACCGCACACCTGATTACCGGCTCAGCTGGGTCGTCCCTCTGCTCCATTAACGCCAGCCTTCACGAAGGGCATTCCTATTCAGGTGGATCCCCGTTATTTATTAATCATGTTAAAATAAAACTTGCAGATAGTGTCCTGGAAAGAAAAAGAATTTCTGCTGCGAGAGAAAGGAAAGCCACCAAAACATTAGGCATCATTCTGGGAGCTTTCATTTTCTGCTGGCTGCCTTTTTTTGTCACATCCCTGGTCCTCCCAATCTGCCAAGATGCTTGTTGGGTTCATCCCATCCTATTGGACTTTTTTACATGGCTGGGTTACATAAACTCATTGATCAATCCTGTCATTTATACAGCTTTTAATGAAGAATTTAAACAGGCTTTCCAAAAACTAATACATTTCAAAAAGTGTTCATCCTGAGCCTCTCCTGGTGTGATCCTGACCCTTGTGAAATCTTGCAGCCTACCTGGAAGCTCTCTGTGATGTATTCCTAAGGTCCAGACTCGTAATTGCCACCTCTGCTGCTATTTTATGCTGTGCATGTGATGGGGAACTTCTCCCAGTTTGGAACTTTCTACCTGGAATTCTGTCTCCCATAACCAGACTTGTCTGTGGTCTCTGCAGCGACCGTTTGTGTAAGTAAGATCAATACATGAAGCAGAGTCTGTAATGAGTGAAGGAGTGGGGACCAGAGAGAAGAGTCTGTGCGATGAGATGAACCCTATCAACCAATTCTGCCTTGCCTTTGTAACCTGATCACAGGAAAATGTTTTTGTATTTCCAGGATGTCAGTACTTCTGCTCTATATTATTAACAATTTGTGTAGGCTGAGAAAGTTTCTGGAGAGCAGGATCTGTTGGCTGCATTTCCTGTGGCACGTGTCCTATCCATGCAAAAAGGATAAAACCTGAAACCTTTTCCAAAGCCATAGGACACAATCTGACTGTGCAGGGCACGGAAAGTTTAGCATGTAAGTAAGTTCTGTGAGTATTTCACAAATGCTGCATTTGAAACTGTGTTTTTTGTGAACTGTGGAAAGAAGACAATTTATTTGAAATAATTTTTACTCATTTTATCATTAATGAAATATCCAGTGCAGAAACAGGACAAAATAAAGAGCATGAAAAATTATTGAAAATTACCTCAATCTTACATTTCTGTTATTATTTTTTTTCATGTACAGTAGAAACAGGAAAATACATTCTGCATGGAATGACTGGGACCTCAAAAAGAGCCAGCAGGTTCCCTTTCTGGTGACAAGAAATGAGAAGTTAGAGAGGAGAGAAGGAGGTGGCATATTACTCTCTATAACTACCTGAAAGGAGGTTGCAGAGAAGGGGGTGATGGCCTCTTCTACCAAGTGACAGGGTAAAGGACAAGACAGAATGGCCTCAAGCTCCTCCAGGGGAGGTTTAGGCTGGACATTAGGAAAAAAAATTTCACAGAATGGGTCATTGGGCACTGGAACAGGCTGCCCAGGGAGGTGCTTGATTCACTTTCCTGGGACGTGTTTAAGGCACAGGTGGATAAGGTGCTGAGGGACATGGTTTAGTGTTTGATAGGAATGGTTGGACTCAATGATCTGGTGGGTTTCTTCCAACCTGGTTATTCTATGATTCTATATTGAGGAAAATGTTCTTAGTAATTTAAGGTTGTTGTGGATGTGACACTGCTGTCTCTGGAAATCTTTATGAACTGGTCATGAAAACCTCTGTCAGAGATCCCCATGCCAAGCCCCTCTCCGGTGGCTGAGGAGAGTGGAGCAGGCCTCCTCTGACCTGCGCCTCACTGTCTCTGTGATTATTTCCTCCATTTAGCAGGTGGGAAACCAACACATGGAAGTGTTGGTTGAAGTCTTGGACAAGACAGCACACCAAGTGGTGCAGCCCAAACCTCATTCAACTTTAAAATTCTGTGTCTATGGTCATTTTACCACAGGAGCATCATGTCCATACCGCATATGAGCACCATGCATTGCTTTGAAAGAGTTATTCCATCATCCTTCTCACCACCCTTCCATCTCTCAGCCTACCCAAATTCATCTCCACCATCCATTAGAGTGGCCATCCCAGCAGAGTCCACTGCAGCCCAGGTCCACCACAGCTCTGTGGCCTCTCCTTTGCATTTGCTGCACAGTTGTGCAGTTGCTGGTTTTTCTGTTGATGACTGGACCATAAATTAGTGCCCCAGGACTATTCCCATGCTGCAGAATCAGACGGAGCATTTGCATAGGTCATAGAAATGTAGTCCTCTCTCTCACAGTAGCACTGAGGATAATTAAAGCTGCCCTGCCAGTGCAGCTCCTGTCCATTCTCAAGAGTGTCCCTTCTCAAGTGCTCAAGCTCAGTCCAGATTAAGAGATTTTGATGGTGGCAGTGCCCTGCCATGTCCAGAGTCTGCTTCCAGAGTGTGTCCAGAGTGCCCACTGGCAGCCCACCTGTGCTCACCCTGCTGTGCCAGGGACACGCTGACTGACATGGGCCACAGCCACACTGAGGAAAGGCAGGAACCACTAACAGAGAACTCACACCTGAGGTCAGGCCCTGGTGCTGTTTAATTTGCTGTCACAGACACGTGGTGTCCATCTTGGAGCTCTAGGCTCCCTTCAGGGCTGCTGTCTCTATGTCCAGTCTGCTCCCATCTTCTACCATTGTGGGACAGCTGGCATGGCACTCCCAGTCCAGTGTTGGTAGGGGTAGTTGAGAGTATGCAGGTATCACAACAGGTTGGTATCACCACCTCTGCTACAGTAATGGGATAGACGGGACCTGTGTGACTAGATCATTTCGAAGGGGTACAACTCAAGGATCCTGCAGGGTCTTGTCACTCAGAACCATTTGTGGAGACTGCAGGAAGATCTCCTTGCTTAACATAGTACATTGAATATTCCAGAACACTGACATCTTTTAAAAGAGACAAACAGCCGATTCCTCCCCAGACCTCATGGTCTGTCTTATTTTAAAACAATCTTTTTCCTCATGAGCCTAGATAATACAGGTCTTCCTTGACAGCAGTGGCCCCCAACAAGGTTTCTGTCAGCCTTCAAGCTTACTTCTTTAAAGAGCTGATGGGTCCACATTACTGGAGCTCTTTGCACCCTCTCTCTGCTGTACAAGGATGTGGTGGAGCCTTCCTGTTTAACATTGATACAGCAAGACAACACTGCTTTTAAAATGACCCAGCAGCACTGTCAGCAGTGGCTGACCCTCAGACAAAGAGAGGGTCTTGCAGCCATATCGCATAAGCACAAGGATAAGAGTACCATGATATGACATCCCCTCATTGCCTCAACCATTCTTTCATGTTCTCAACAATTTAACCTGGGAGACAGTCACAGACTGAAGAGTGTGCACTTCCACAAATCTTGGAATCTCTGCAGACTTTTTTTTTTGCACCACAGGCAAAGGTTTGGGTATCTCTGGAGTTTCCCCTCCTTTCCGCCCCAGATGTCCTTTTGATACTGTCCATCCTGTCTGCACCCTGTGCCTTCTGGGCCTCTGTCTGCTTTGCTTCAACCAAGTCTTTTATGAACTACTGATTCTCTTCCCATTTCATGTTCCAGGATGTCATGCTAGCAGTGAATCCTCAGGTCACTATGTTCCTGCAAAAAATTGGCTGCAAGGTTGTGACTTGGTTGCCCAAATGATGCTGAATTTTGGTCTACATTTCACTTGGGGAGCTTCTCCACAGTCTCTTTCATGTGGCTTCATGCCAGGTTCTAACCTTGAAACCAGAATCTTTGAGCCACTGATGCCAACATCTCATTAGAAATACTGTTAGAGGCAATGGTAGCCAGTCTGTCAGTCCTGGCTCAGATCTGGAGATATGCAATACAGAGAATCAGAGTGATTGAGGTTGGAAGGGACCTCTGGAGGTCACTAGACCAAAATCCTGCTCAGACCAGGGCCAGCTGTAACACCAGACCAGGTTACTCAAGTTTTTCTTCAGCATTCCAAGGATAAGGATTCACAACCTCTCTGGGTAACCTGTTCCAGTACTTTTCTGTACTCATAGTGAAAAAGATTTTCCTTTATATCCAGTCTGAACCTCCCTTTTTTCAACTTATGTCTGTTGGCTCTCAGTCTCCCACCAATGACTTCTTCATAGGTCTTGGGTGGGCTGCTGTCACGTTCCTCCACAACATTCTCTTCTCCAAACTAAGCAAGCCTAATCCATTCAGCTTCTCCCTCTGAGTTTCTGGTGCAAGTTCTCTAGTTGTCTGACCATTCCAATGTCCATCTATGGAGCTCACTCTGGTTTAGGTACGTCTTAGTACAAAGGACCAAAACTGGACACAGTATTCTTGGTGTGGTCTAACAATGGCTGAGTATAGTGGCATACTCACTTCCCTTGATTTATTTGCTATGATTCTGCTAATATAGACTTTCCATCTGCAAGGGCACACTACTGTCTTCTGTTCATCTTGCTGCCTACCAAGCCCCTCCAGGTTCTTCCCAGCAGAAGGGCAGTTCTCAGTCTGTATCATTTTGAAGGGTTCTTCCTTTGCTGGTGTAGGATTTTGCATTTTTCCTTGTTGAATTTCATAAGGTTCCTGTTAGCTCCTTCCACCAGCCTGTCTAGGTCCCTCTGAATAGCCACAGAATCATGGAATTATTTAGATTGGAAAAGACCTTCAAGATCATCGAGTCCAACTGTAAACCTAACACTGCCAAGCACTAACACTAAGCAAAGTCCCCAAGTGCCACATCTCCACGTCTTTTAAATACCTCCAAGGACAGCGACTCCACCACCTCCCTGGGTAGCATCTGCCAATGCTTGACAACCCTTTTGGTGAAGGGTTTTTCAAAATACCCAGTTTGAACCTCCCCTGGCACAACTTGAGGCCATTTCCTCTCATCCTATCAACTGTGCTCTGCCTCTGGGTATACGCACTGAACCCCTCAGTTCAGTGTCCGCTGCAGACTTGAGTGCACTCTGCCACCTCCCCTGAGCCCTCAATAAAGGTGTTAAACATGACAGGCCCTAGAACAGCACACCCCCTAGTACTCTGCTCATTTTCTGGCTGTCCACCCATCTAGCCTATAACATCACAAACAGGATATGAGGATATTGCTACAGTCAAGGTAAATTGCACTTCTCTGCTCATGCTCAAATCCAGTGAATGTATCATACAGGGCAATCAGACTGGTCAGGCATGATTTGCCCTTTGCAAACTCCTGCTGACAGTTCCCCTTCTTTTTCACTCCCAGGACAGCGCAACAGAAGGCTGCTACTTTGTCATTCTTTTTCAGACCATTTTACAGGATTGGTTAGAGAGAATCTCTAGGCAGGAGCCTGCAAGAGGTCAGTCTGAATGACCACTGCAGCACCTTGCAGTTTAGACCACATGGAAAGGTGTATCAGAGATAAAGAGAAGGATGGGAACACATGATTGGTATCAGCTATGTGACAAGTTCCAATAAATAATGTTTCCCTGCTGTGCCTTTATAGCTGGTTCTAAATGGTCAGTGAATTCCTCCACTATTGCAAAGGATCATGGAGAAGATGGATTAAAGATTAATGGACAAATGGAGGCAGGGCATGTGGAAACCCGAGTCTTACGAAGTCCTTAGAAAAAGTGTTTTGTCTTCATCTCATCCCTTTGGATTGAGGCATTTGTCTCTGCTTCCAGCCCAGTGTTGTAAGCCTACTCTTTGTGAAGGACCTAGTGTCCTTTGTTTCTTCTCATTATTCAGATGGGTATCGAACATCTCTACTGACCAGCTGTCCCACAACTTATGGATCTTGAACTGCTTGACTTTCCTCAGCCTTGTGATAGTTCTTAGCTAGAAAAAATTGTCCTCTTTGTACATATACAAATGAAGCAGGGAAGAGGGAAAGGAAAGTAAGATTTTGACAGTAGAGTCCAGAACACATCTGGAAAGCAGGAGATGTAGGATAAAGTCTCTTCTCTAATAAGGAGTAGATGATTTATGCACAACAGAATTAATTGGGCAGGGCAAACTGTGAAATTTGCCCTTCAAGTATCTGGGGAGTGACATAATTTAAAAACAGGCTTCCCAGCAGAGTATTTGGGTCACAGACTTTGGGGGTTGGCATTTCCAGGAAAAGCTGGGCTGTCACCAGTACCCAAAGCCAGAGGAAGCTCCCACTTCAGAAACCTGAGGCAGCAGGTATCTGCACAGGGATCTGGAGGACAAATGTCTCTATAGTATTTCTCATGATGGCTCACCTGTCCAATGTGAATCATGAAACCACAAATAAAGGTCCTGGAAAGGCCTTTTAGAGGCCACTTAGTCCATGCCCATTGCTCTATTAATCAACTCTGCTTTTGTCCTTTTCCTGTCTTGTTTATTCCTGAAGATTTTTAATGTTGAACAGATTGGCAAAATATCATAACATAAAAAGATGACCAACTACATTTCTTTGGGCTTTTATAGGACACTGTTTAATTCAAGAGCAAACAAACTAGTCCCTTTCTTTGATTAGATTGTAGGCTAATTTGAAAAGGTACACAGTCTAATGTTACACCATTCTTAGAGCTGGTTGATAAATTTGATTTAGTGCTTCAGGAGCTCCTTTTGGAAAAAAAAAAAACAGTGATGTAGAACTGTTAAGGGAAGACACTAAGCTAAGTATCATAAATTAAAGATAAATAACATCCCACAGACTCCAAGTTGAGAGGAGGAAGCTATCATGTCCTGGAGATCAATGTCCTTATTTACCCTGTCATGACTGCAGATGACAGTCAGAAGCACACAAATGCATTTCACAAGAAGATACGTGAGGGCTGCATGATTTCCAAGTGCCTCCTTGGTGAAACTCTTGCAATGCTAAGCACACAGGTAAGGTAAAACACATTTATCTGTATAGAAGTACATCTTGTAGTTGCCCCAGCAGACATAATTTATCATTTCAGTGATAATTGAAAACAGAAGAAATAGCTAAATAGAAGTCAAAGCACATGTGTTCATGGCAGCACCCTGCAACTAAATTTCAGTGCAGGTTATTCCTGCAACTGGGGAAGAGGTCAAGTGTCAGCACTGAGAAGTCACCATGACTGAAGGTCAGCAAGACAATGATGGTGGAAGCTGATCAGTCCTCCCAGGACAGGCTTGGCAATGTGAGGGACAGGTGGTCCTGGGAAGTGTGTGAGTTGCAGCAATACAGCCATGCTTACTAATCCAGAGACGGTTCCTTGTGAGTAAGGTAGGGAGGAACAAACGTATGTGTAAAACTACTCCCTCTGCAGTAAACCTTAAGAGCCTTTGGAGGAATGTCAGGAGGGATGGCTGTAGTTATGGCTTCCATACAATTCCTGTTATGACAATCTGACTACAGGTGTTAAGTAGCTCTTGTCATTTAGAGAGGAGGAATTTCCCACAGCTCCATCAAAATTCATTTAACTGTTTGGAATTCTGTTTCAATACAGCCAAGATGCTTCTATGGAAGATGTCAGTGGTCAGACACACTTTCCATACGCTCGTTGTCAATAGCAGACTTTCCATTTAGATTTCATTACTGGTGAAACAGAAGAAATGTAGGTTAGTAGGCAAAGAAGTTAAGATTCCTCTCAGTCAGATTTCCTCTAAGACACCTTGTTCATGCACACATCACCTCCAGCCTTTGGTGGCACTGGTCACATTTTCACAGTAGTTGTCTCCAGTATCTGTTACTGAGAGGAAGGCCCTTTTCCCTAGCCTGCCAGGGTCCTTCTGAACAGCAGCTCTGCTCTACAGCATAGCAATAGTTCTCCCCACTTTGGCATTGTCTGCAAACTTGCTGAGTGTACAATAGCACATTGTGCCATTAATAGGCCATTAATAAAGACATTAAACATTATAGACCCATCAGTGTGCATCCCTGAGGGATGCCTTTGGTAACTAGTTGCCAGTTGGACTTCATGTTGTTACAATGTCCCCTTCACCACAACTGTCCAGCCAGTTTTTCATTTACTTCACTCTCCGTTTATCCAGCCCAAATCCCACCAACTTGCCTATAAGTGGACTGTGGGAGACCTTGTCAAAGGCCTTGATAAAGCCAACGCTACAATAAATCAGTAAAATATCCAATGTCCTCCTGTTGTCCACTCAGGCTGTTGTCTCATTGTAGAAGGAAATCAAGTTGGTCAGGCACAACTGGCCCTTGGTAAACCCCTGCTGGCTGCTCCCAATCACTTTCTTGTCCTTCGTGTGCTTGGAAATAGCTTCCAGAAGGAAACACATGGTTTTTGACCAAAGGGAAGATAGCAGGAGTATGAACTGACTAAGATGTCAACCTGCTTCTGACATTGCTGCTTGCTTCTCAGTGCATTTTTTACTGCACCTTGGTATGGCTGCAGGCTCCTAGGGGAGGTAATGAGGTTCATTTTGCTGTTCCTAGGAATGAGAAACTGTTAAATACACACACAAGAAAAAAAAAACAAACCAAACACACTTTATGCTGATTTGCCATATAAAGGGCTGATAATGATGTAAGACTAATAAGCTATGCAGCACTGCCGCCTACACAAGCATGCATGGTTCTCTTTTACCAGCTTACCAAGTTTAATAACACTCCTAAACTTTGTGTGGTGCAAAGCGTGGCCCAAGCTCCAGTTCAGTGAAGAGCTTTTAGAAACTAATTCAATAAATATCAGGCTCTTATCATGATTCTGATGTTACAAATACCTAAACCCTGAACGTCTGGTATCAGGTAATAACAGGAGAATCTCCCCTTCCACTTTAAAAAAAAAGTCTTATTTTAAGGAGAAAAGCAAGAAATTCTGACTTGTTGGGTACCACTTTCTTAGAAAACAGTGGGCTGATTCAACTCACTAAACTGGCAGAAAAGTATTGACTCTGTGTTAATTTTCTGCCAGTTTAATGAACTTAAGAACTGCCAGAACTGGTGCAACAGAAGCAGCACAGACTCACAAGTAGTTTCAGAAGGAGGGAAGCAGAACTGCATGTACCACCAGCAGCAAGCTGTTAGATCAACTTAGACACCTCATTTAAATTCACCATAGAAACAGAGCTAGTACAGAATAGCAAGAATGTCTGAAGAGTCAGTTCAGGGACTTCATGAACCAGAAGATTACTCAGATAGACATTTTCTAATAGCCACTGGGAAATCTGTTCTCTGCGAGCTTTTCTAAACCCTTTTCACAGAATCACAGAATCACAGAATCACCAGGTTGGAAGAGACCCATCAGATCATCGAGTCC
>WAAB01016180.1:0-152145 GCA_013389865.1 Piaya cayana | reverse complement strand
GCGTCAACATCCTTCTTGTGCTGAGGGGCCCAGAATTGGACACAGTATTCAAGGAGCGGTCTCACCAGTGCTGAGTACAGAGGGAGAATAACCTCCCTGGACCTGCTGGTCACACCGTTTCTGATACAAGCCAGGATGCCATTGGCCTTCTTGGCCACCTGGGCACACTGCTGGCTCATGTTCAACCTCATGCCTCTGGTGTTCATGGCATCCTGTGGCCATTCACTTCTCATGTTATCAAGCTGTGCATAAAGTGCATGAGCTACTTTTGTTTGTTTAAATGTGCTATGCCCATAAGGGTCCTCTGTTGTCAGACAGGCTGACAGATTCTGTTGCTTCCCCGTATTATTCATGATTTTATAGGTATTTGTCATCTGCCCTTCCTCCACCATCTCTGGTCACACGTGTCTGTATTATTTACACCCTGCACCCTTGGAACTGAACAACCTTTTCTATCAAGTACCATAAGAAAAGGAGGTTGCTGCTCCACATGACAGTCTTCCCGGTAGAAAAAGACTGCTGTTTCCCTCCCAGCTTTTACCCACCCTGCTACTCATCTCTGCCTACAAGCAGAGTGGTCTTCCCCAGTCCACTCTAAGCAATTGCACTCCTGCTCCTCCACTCCCCTGTGCCTCTGTCCCTGTTCCCATTCCAGCCTCTGTGCAGTTTCCTATCCTCCTGGTCCTACTTACCTTTCAGAGTTAGCTGGGCTCCTCTATTTTGCAACAGTCTTCCTTGCCAACTGTACACATTCTGTACAGCACCTCCTACTCCAGCCCAGAGCTAGGGCTGTCTCCTCACCTTGTTACATCCCCCATTCCACTTGTCGCTTTCTATCCCCTTGTCTGCTGCTTCCATTGACTGCACTAAGTTCACATTGATTAAAAAAAAAATAAAAATTGGTCCCTCTCCTCAGAGCAGCCAGATCTTCCTTTTTTCTCCTCTTTTCCTCTAGGTCATGTATCACATTTCCTTTCCAGAACAGAACTTTCTAATTCTGTAATCCCCAAACGCTAAACTTTTCTCTCCAAGATATCTGCCCAGACAGCTGGTACCACAGCCACTGTATCACCAGCTGCAGCCCTGCCACTACCATGCCACTCACAGCAGGTGGGTTCCCTCCCACACAGATCCAGAGGTCAGATATTTGTCATCCCTTGGTTTTCCACTCATTGTCTCTTCCTCATACCAAAATCTCCATCTAGAAATTGTTTCAGATGCTCCCTTGGTGAAGAGCTTCTTTCTCTCTCTATTTCCCCTCAGCTCAGTTTATTCCCCCACACCTCCTCCAACTACCTCCCATTGCTTCAGTTTGTTGGGAAGGACTTCATCCCTGGCTTTGTGCTTCCAGCACTAGTTCATTGTTCAAATGCTGCTGGCATCTTGTAGCTCAGGAGGCTAAGGAGCATCTAGTGCATAGACAGCGTTCCACTCTTGACTGCTTTACTGCATGATGAGGACTTGCCAAGGCTTGGAAGGATGACTGCTGGGTTTCCAAAACCCAAAGCAGGGTGCCAGCACTGGTCTGACACCACTTGTCTTTCCCAGACGTCCCTTCAGTGGCTTCTATATAGCACACCTAGGTGCCAGGAGAGATCTTGCACGGACTCTGCCACCAGTAATGACAGTGCTAATGACAATGACCAGGTGGGATCCATGCAGATGGTAGGGAGGATACACCAAGGACAGGGCCTGCACTGAGGAGACACATCCTCACTTCTGTCCCTCCTCATCTCATCCTCTCCTGAATATTGTCCCCTGAGTCCACCTTAGTGCCCCAGCTTCCACCTTTGTAAGTATGGTGAATGTACACTGTAAGACCCACTACTCTCTTCTGCCCTGGGATGAGGTTTCCTCCAGAGCATATCAGAGGAGTGAAGCTGTGAGGAGATCACTGGCCTAAACCTCCTGGAGACTCATGGTACAAGAGGTATCAAAATACCTCATCAGTGCTGGAACAGAGTTCACTCCTGGGCTCCGGGGAAGAATCCTCTGCAAGAGCTGTACCTTAGTTGCCGTTTCCAAAGTCTGACCTCTGCAAACCAGGGGAACTTCCAATAGTGCAATGAGGGCCCAAGAGCAGAGCTCTATGCCTCTAAGATGTCCCTCAAAAGTGAAGCCTTTAGGATAGCATCCAGCACATATTAGCTGGGCCTGCCAATGGTTAAGGGTACCAACCAAGCCCTGCTGCTGGTCCTGAAGGTACTGAACCTGGTGGCAGAAACAGGCCTTTTGCCCAGCCTCTGTCCTCCTCACCTGGATTCCCCAGGCAACCCACCACCAGCTGAGAGCCAGCACACAGGGTACTGCCAGGCAGGAGCAGACACACAGCTTTCACAGTACCTTCCTTGCCTTTGGGGAGCAGCTCAGTTTGCTGAATGGTTTCCTGTTCACCATGAAAGGTCAAACCCCAGCATCATTAAACACCCTAGGGTCTCAGGTGATTCTTTGTACTCTACAGGTCCCATTTTGCTACAGCCACAAAATGGGATGGAGAGATTTTCTTGAATAATCCCCATTATGAAAGCCTGCCTTCATAGACAAATATTTTCCCGTTTCTGCACAGGGGGAAGGAGGCCAAGGGAAGAACTGCAGCTCTGGGGCTCTTTGATGTCCAGTACTGCAGCCTTGCCACCCCTCCCTGGGGACAGCCCCATCCTGGAGACACCCCCAATCCTTTTGGACTGACCCCATCCCTGGATGCACTCACCTTTCCTCAATCCCACTGATGACTAACAGTGTCCCTCTTGTACATCCCTAAAGGCCATTTATCTCCATAGCCTGGAGAAGAGGAGGCTGAGGGGAGACCTCATTGCTCTCTGCAGCTCCCCCAAAGGAGGTTCTGGTGAGGGGGGTGCCCAAGGGAGTGGGATATTTACTAAGGGAGGGATTGAAAAGCCATGCAGATGTCATGCTTGCTCCATGGTTTAGTGATTGGCTTGCCAAGCTGTGTGTCTGCTCCTGCTGTGGAATAACTCTGGCTCTGGGATTCCAACCATGACTGGCAGGAAAGGAAAGAGGAACAAATGCTGGATTCTGCACCTGGGACAGGTCGTGCTGGGACGAAGGATAAAGTGGGAGAGGAGTGGCTGGAGAGGAACCAGCAGTGGCCCAGGTGGCCAAGAAGGCCAATGGCATCTTGGCCTTTATCAGACATGGCGTGGCCAGCAGGTCCAGGGAGGTTATTCTCCCTCTGTACTCAGCACTGGTGAGACCGCTCCTCAAATCCTGTGTTCAGTTCTGGGTCNGGACGGGTGGACGAGGTGCTGAGGGACATGGGTTAGTGATTGATGGGAACGGTTGGACTCGATGATCCTGGAGGTCCTTTCCAACCTGGTGATTCTCTGATTCTATTCTATGGGATGCGCCGTGCCCAGGGGGAGGTTGGCTGCTGGTGGGCAGCAGCTCGGTGGGAGTCAGCAGAATCCCCTGGCAGTTGGGAGGACAAAGGGCATCGTGGGGCACATCCAGCACAGCACGACCGGCCAAGAGCAGTGACTGCAGGGTTTGGCGTTGCTGCCCTTGAGCGCAGCGTGCAGTCGCGACCCTGGTGATTGAGAGGGATGCGAAGGGGTCCAGAGGAGGGGAAGCGTGGTGGTGAGGGCTGGAAGGCAGATCCTGTGAGGAGGAGCCCGGGTGTTGTGCCTTTGCCAGCTGCAAGGCTGCAGTTCTGCTCAGAGGGGCCGTACGAGGGGCAGGAGAGGCCAGGTGAGCTCCCCGCAGCCCTGCTGCCCCTTGGCCCTGCTCTGAGCTGGGGGAGGAAGGGCCATGGGCTCTCCAAGAGCTCTTTTCCAGTTTAGTGATTCCCACCCCTGCAGGTGTCCAAGGGCAGGTCGGATGGGGCTAGGAGCCCCTGTTCCAGTGGGAGGTGTCCCTGCCCGTGGCGGGGATGGCGTGGGGGGGTGGAAACTCTATGGGCTTCGAGATCCTCTCCCCTACCCCGCGCCCTCCTTCACCCCGACCCCGCTTCCCTAAAATGGCCGCTGCCCCCGCCCCGCTCCCATTGACGTCTCAAGCACCGCCCGGCCCCTCCTTCCCCTCCCCTCATTGTCAGCGCCCGCAAAGTCGCTTGAGCTTCGCACCCCAGCAAGCTCTGCAGCCCGGGGAGGGCACGCGGGGGCTCGCACTGCCCCAGGTACGCGGGGGCCGAGGCGGGGACGGGTGGGGGGGGTTCGCGCGGCGTGCGGGACGGGCCGTGGGGCGGGGGGGCCGCGGCGGGACCGGCGGGGCGGGGAGGAATGCGAAGCATCCGCTTTGTCTCCGTGCGCGGCGGAGAGCGCGGTGCTGCCCGGGGAGGTCGCTAACCCCGCGTGTGCATCGCTGGAGTGCCGCCTTTGGAGGTTTCCGAGCTCTGAAAGCACGGGGTTGCGGCGAATAACCAGTTTCCCCACCCCCTCTCCCCGCGTTCTTCCTTTCCTGTTGCTTGTTTGTGCGGAATTCCTCCTCTTTTCCCCAGCCCCGAACTACCCCCCGCCTCCCACCCCAGCCCACCCGCGTTTGTTGTTTATGAGTTTTTTTGACTTGGTGAATCGCTTCTCGGTGTGAAGGAGTTAATCTCATAACCTTCCTTTTCATAGTCGACAGGTACGGGTGGGCTCGATGATCTCAAGGTCTTTTCCAACCAAATGATTCTGTGATTATTGTCTTTGTAAAAGTTCCCTGTTCGACTGCACCCTGCGTTGCACGTGCTGTCCAAAGCCAAGGAGTCGCAGCCCTTCAGTGGTGTCCTTGGTGACCACACTCCCACTGCACATCTGCATTTTTTTTACCCTTCTAATGCTCCATCTGAAGCCTTTAAACCAATTAAACACGAGTTAAAGTGACCAGCCCAGCTGATCTGCACATTTGAGTTGGGCTCAGTGGGATTAGATGGTAATTGCTGCGTTAAATCTGTTAAAGTCCTCCGCAGAATCCCAGGACGCGGCGCCACTCCTCGCAGCATGCAGTGGTTGGGTTCCCATCAGGTCTGTAGGTGACAGCAACCCTGGGGGGGTGAGTACTTCTCTGAGCAGTCCCACACAGCAATGACAGTGAAAGGGGGAAGTATTTTTACAACCCTAGAGTCGTCTCAGGCATTCAGAGTTTAGGGAAAAAATGCAGTTCCTTACCACATGCCTCCAGTCTCTTGGCAGAGGCACGTATCTCCTGGCCTGCTGGAGGGCAAGGAGGGACAGTATTCCTCAGTGTTTCTGCTCTCTGAGTACAAAACCAACAGCTATGTGCTCTGGTCAGTTAAGGCAACCCGTGGCCCATAGTTCGCTCTGTGGCCGTTTTGTGTCTGTGGCACTCACAGGAGCATAATTCCTCCATTGTGTGGGCTCTGCAGCAGTAAGGACAGCAGAAAACTGCCTGCCTGGTTGACACCCCAGTCCCAGTGCACCGAGAGGCTCGAGGGAGTGAGGGTCATGCGGGATTCTGGGGTGCAGGACATCTTCTAGGGTTGCATCCTGACAGTGGGGGTGGCCTGGGCAGCTGGCCCTCTATACTGGGCCAGGAGCTGTGGGGAGGAGGACGGGGAGAGCAAGCAGCTGTGTTTCTCTTGGATGTTTGGCTGAAAGTTCCTGTGGGCAGGAGTGAATCCAGGGTAAGGAGTTGTGAGGAATCAGAGCAACCCAAGAGCAGGCAGGGCTCAGTAACTAATGCCTATGCTACTATTCTGATCTGAGCTCTTAAGCCCTCTAGTTTTCCCCATAATCCTATAAATGGTAAAGTTTCTTCACTGTACAGGGCAATGCAACTGATTTCTACTTTCTAGGTAGTCAAAATAAGTTACGTCAATGTGAGCTCTTAACTAACCCTCTGGCTTTCTCTAAGGTCTGAAATTTTGACCTAACTGAGAGTAAGTTACTGAATTTACTTAACATGAGTGAGGAAGTGTAGGACCAGCTCTTGTTAAAAAAGAGTACTAGCAAATGTGGCTGTTATGAGAAATGGTCATGTTTAGAAGCTTGTGCCTGACAATCTAGACCACATTATTTTGTTTGTTAAAGTGGGTTGGTGATAACATCTTTGAGCATGACCATACCACAGTATTGGTACTCTGAGGTTGTGTTTGTGATCCATGAAACCTTTCCTTCCCACTGAGGGCTGCAGTCGGTGAAGAACCAGGCAATGTGTGCCTCCTACCCCATGGAGGCTTTTTAGAAAGTGTGGCTGGCCTGACTGAGCCAAATGACAGAACAGGACAATTTTGATAGAATTGTTGCAAATACTCTTTTTAGGAGACTACTTGGATGATTGTGATGATTAGTGCAAATGGGAACCCTTAAAACACAAAGGAAGGGAGAGTACTGGTTGTGGTGGTTATAGCTTTGTTATGTGTTCCCAAAGACTGGTGTACTGTCCCTTTGCCTTGTGTACTGTTTGGATCTGCATGTGTGGAGTAGAAAGCACAAGTGGTGTCAAACACTTGGTGACAGCTGATGGGGGAATGCTGCATGCAAGTACTGCATGTATCCCTGGTGCTGGTGGTCTGCTGCAACCTTCTATGCTGTTATTTCCCTTGCTTTAGACAGGCTGTGTCTGTGGAAGGCTTTCAGTCCTTTAATCTGACCATAGATCAGATCTTTCTCTCCATAGTTGCTGGAGGTGGGATTCATCTCCCTGTCCAGGCTCAGATGCTTGCTAGGGTAAGAGGGGAAAGGAGCCCTGGGTGATAGTGGCCACCCGCTGCAGACCCTGTGGACAGTCACAGCTCTCTGGATTTGAGGGCAGGAGCACTTTGGTGGAAGAACCACAAACGGTTTGCCTTTAATTGTCTGGAATTAGGAGCCTTCATAACCACCCTGACTCTGAGAGGGCAATTTAGGCCTTAATCTTCTTGTGTCTCTGACCTTGTCTTGGTAGGATTTTGCAGTGATGTTCCCTGTGGAGGCCCTACTCTGCCCATTTGGGGCAGTTAGGCACAGTTCAACCCTGTGTCCTTTAACCCTCGCCAGGGTGGCGTGCAACATGCAGGTGCAGCAGCAGCCTCAACCACGCACTCTGGCACAGCACACAGAAGCATAAACACCAGGTACAGGCAGTTCTTTCCTGTAAAACAGGGATGTGATTATTTCAATGCTTTCTTGCAGTGGCTGTACTGGAAATTTAATCTGAGATTCTCATAGAAATGGAATCTGTAAAGGTGAAAGCACTGTTGTAGTACAGGGCTGAAAGGAGAGGCAATGTTTAGAAAATATGAGTTTTAGTGTTATCGTTAGTGATCAGTCTCCTGTGAAGCCTTTTGCCAGGAGAGCTGGGTAAGCTTTGCCAATGGCGGAACCCTTTAGGATCCACACGAATAGCCCCAGAAATCAAATGGATCTTTTATTTGCTTAGGAACAAAGTTGCCAAAATACACAGCTATGACGTGTAATGAAACATCAGCTGGTGGGTTTGTTTCTGTGTGACAATGGGCAGATGAGAGCTCCTGCTCACTGCTGCAACTCTGTCAACTTGGAGGAGAGGCAAGGATTTTCCCATCCTCTCCAGTCCTGGTCTTGGGAAGCGCTAGGTCAATGCAGGTGGGCACTGTGGCTGGAGGAAGTGGGTTTGTCTTGCTCCTCTTCCTGGTCACATTCTCCTCCAGGTGCCCTTTCCAGCTCTGCCTCAGCTGACGCAGACTCCGTGCAGCCATGGGGAGGGAGCTGATCTAGGTGAAAATTAACCATCAGCCTCCCCACACCTCCTTTAACCCTACCCCGATTCCCAGCCTGGCTGCAGAGTTACTTTTGTCTGGCCAGGAGAGGGGAGAGCAGGGTCAGAAGAGGGTAGAAGTGGTGCAGGGCCACTTAAAAAGACAGTAGCATGTGGACTAGTCCCTGCATGTAAACATTTATAGTTCTGAATTTACTTAACTAATTGTTTTTTAAGTCAGAGATTAAGTCAGAGTTTGACCTGCCACACGGCCCAGGCCATAGCATCAAACCTCGCTTAGTATCAAATTAACTCATTTAACTGAGCCATGTTGAGGTTTGCAGTTCCAAATTGATGGTTCAGGGGGCATTGATATAATAAATACAAGATTTTTTTGTCATGAAAACTCATGTTCCTTAGTTGGATTTGTGATCATTTGTCTCAGAAGTAGCAGGACAGTTTTCATTCTGACATGCTGCAGACAGCATTGTGGCCAAGACCAGGCACGTATCCTTGAGCGTGCACTAAAGCCTCTGAAACAGCAGAGCAGCAGGAGATGTGAACTGAGGCTTTCTTAGCTCTAGTAGGAATCGAATTTGGTGGTTAATATTACAAAACCCCTGAAGCTCAGGACTCATTTGCCAAGCTGTATGGCAGGAGAGAAAAGCATCTGTTTCTGTGGGTGATGTGAGGGCTGCCTGCCCTGTGCTGCAGCATCACCAGCCTGCCAGACAGTGGAGGAACGTGCTTTCTGGCGGCACACCACCTTTGCTGCAGAACAGCACTGCTCCCACTCTGGGTGCCAGCAGGCAACATGTAGCAGGTTACCCCATCAACTGCCTGCATCTGCTCCCAGAGTGCAGGAGTGAGCAACAGCAAGCACACCACGTTGGAAGTGCAAGTGCCATAGTAGGAAAAGGTGGACCAGGGGCAGAAGAGTGAGCATGTTGTTGTATCGCATGGATGGACCTGTGTCTGTACACCTCATTAAGTATTCCAGTGTTCTAACTAACCTCTAAAAGGGTGGTTTCATCCAAAGCTGAAAATATGCATTTCTGTGTGGCTGATTACAATGAACATAAGCTCAAGCAACTATTAGCTCAAGTATTTTTCTTTTTACCTTGAATGTTTACTTTTCACATTTTCCTGTGTTGTTGCATGCAATCCAGACGCTTGCAGGAATGTTAAAGAGCTACAGGCTGTGCAGTGTGGGCTCCTGGCAGCAGACCTCTGCTTCCTGGTGGCGCCTGCTCTGCTGCTCTGTGCTGCAGGCAGCACAGCATCTTACAGTTTGGAGTGACAGGTTCTGCTGCAGTGCTGCACCCTCCCTACGTGTTGCAGCAGAATCTGTCAGACTTTATTTTCACGTTCTTTCTTAAAACTGCTGTTATATAAATTGATTTTAAAGGCAGTATCTGGGTTTTAAGCTACAGAACAGGCTTGTGGCTTGCCCATTGGGTTGGTTTGAAAACTGAAGGATGTGTTTCCAAAGCTGAAAGGCAGCTGCAGAGGCTCTAAGCTTGCTCTGATCATCTGATTCCACTGCAGCACTTTGAGCTGCTTGTGCCTTTGAGGTACCTCTGCCTCACGTGACAGAGTGCAGTGGGTTACCTTAAAGGGAAGATCTGATGAAACTGCTTTAGGAACTTGTAGTTACATGTGATATCTTAGTGGAATTTACCAGAATAGAAAGGAGATTCCTGACATAGGATCTGGAACAGAGCTGGGAAAAAAACGTTAATTCCTCAGGTAGTGTGAATTATTTGGAAATGTGTCTGGTTTTACTGGAGAACAAGAATTCCTGTGTTATAATAAATAATGGTTAGTGCCGTGTTGTGAGAATTTGAATGTGGAGCACTTGAGAAATCTTGATGAAGCATCTTCTTGTTCCATTGTTTGTGTACCATTCTGTGTATATATATTTAATATATAATATAGGTAATTTATATATGTGTGTATGTATATGCTGTTGGGGATTGTGGTGTTGCCGAGTGATATTACCATCAGCATAGAGGGATCCTATGTAAAATGGGGGTCTTCTTGTTTCTAAGTGAGATTTGACTGCATGTGCCCTTAAATGCTCTGGATTTTGCCTTCAGGTAGATTTTTGCATTGTGCAGAGCATAGCAACAAGCAGCACAGCTTGGAATAGGACATTTCTTTTTGTCTGAAAGAAACTGTCAGAGAGATGCTGTGAAGCAAGGATCATTGGTGTTGGGGCAGAGCTGTGAAACTGTGTGTAAAGGTGAGTGTGGGAGCAATGCCATCCCTGCTGTGGAGGGAGTGGAGCTGTTTAGGTATGGTGACTGGAAGGTGGAGAGGGAGCTCTTTGGGTGCTTGGTGTCTCAAAAGTGGAGACAGCAAATCAGCTCCTGATAGCTGAGTGTTCAATAGCTATGGATGCGAGCCTGGCTTTAGGCGCAGGCAGAGTAAAACAACAACTGCTGAGTGAAGAAACAGTTGTGCCCTGTTGTTGGCCTTGATTGCCTTATGCCACCTTGATTGCCATGCCACTGTCCCTGAACCAGGGTTGCCATCCCTGTGTATTCTCTGAGCAGCACCAGGGGCAAGCCTCATGCTCTAGCTTTCTTTCTCTGACTAACTTACAACAGCAACATGCTCTTAAGCTCTTATTCACAGATCCTGTCTATTCGCTTTTCCCTCTGGTGCTTATGTTTTGAGCTGTTGTAGAGAAAGGCCCTTCCCCAGCTGCCTCGTTTTTTCTTCCTTTCTGCTTTTTTCAGAGCTCTCTGCACCGTGTGTCTCCCGTGGCTACTTAGAGCATGTGGCTGGGAATGCTCCACCCTGGCCTGGCCCCAGAGCCTCTGGAAACAGGGGACCCATTGAATACCTCTCCCCTGCCAAAACAGGTCTGGTAGCAGTGAGCTGGACAGGGTCAGCAAAGCGGCAGTGGCGCAGCAGTGACATGGGGGCTGTGTGAGTAACAGCATAGTGGTCACGCTGAAGAAGGTTGTTCTGCACCATACTGGCGAGGTGATGTCTGAAATGTTGCAAGTGTCAGTTGGATCTTTCTACAGATCAGGTTGCTCAAAGCCCCATCCAACCTGGCCTTTGAATACTTCCAGGGATGGGTCTTCCTCAGCTTCTCTAGGCAACCCGGGCCAGTGCCTCATCACCTTCATCATGAGAAGTATGTTATGTCTAATCTAAACGTGCCCATTTTTTGTTTGAAACTATTGTGCCTTGTTCTATGACTACAGGTCCTGGTAAAAAAAAATAAAATCTCTTTTTGTCTTACTTATAAAACCCCATTTATACATTGAAAGGCTACAACAAGGTCACCCAGAGCCTTCACTTCTCTAGGCTGAACAACCCCAACTCTCTCAGCCTTTCTCCACAGGAGAGGTTTTCCAGCACTGAGATTGTACTTGGGGACTTGCTTCAGTCTTTCTGTGTTCCTTGGAGGTGAACACAGAGCTCTGAAGGGTTCTCACCAGAACAGAGTCAAGGGGCAGGATCTCCTTCGTCACCCTGCTGACCTTGGTGCTTTGGATGCAGCCCAGGACATAGAATCACAGAATCACTAGGTTGGAAAAGATCTCCAGGATCATTGAGTCCAACCATTCCCATCAACCACTAAAGCATGCTCCTCAGCACCTCATCCACCCATCTTTTAAACACCTCCAGGGAAGGTGACTCAACTACCTCCCTGGGCAGCCTGTTCCAGTGCCCAATGACCCTTTCTGTGAAAAATTTTTTCCTGATGTCCAGCTTGAACCTCCTCTGGCAGAGCTTGAGGCCATTCCCTCTAGTCCTGTCCCCTGTCACTTGGGAGAAGAGCCCAGCTCCCTGCTCTCTACAACCTCCTTTCTGGTAGTTGTAGAGAGCAATAAGGTCTCCCCTCAACCTCCTCTTCTTACTTACTGAGCTGTGCATACAGGTTTCCAGCTCGTGCCCAGTTTTTTGTTCCCCAGTACCCAAAGTCCTTCTCAGCAAGGCTGTTCTTGTTCTCTTCGTGGTCTGAACTAATGCTGGGATTGCCTTGAACCAAATCCAGGAAGTTGCAACATGGTAAATTCTAACTGTCTGTAAGGGACAATAATTGTCTCCCAGAGGTTGGTCTGTCACAGGAACAGGGCCCAGGGGTTCTGACGTCCCTGACCTTGGAGATGTTCACAATTTGATGCCATCCTGAGCAACCTGCTCCAGCTCTTGACACTAACCCTACTTGGAGCTAGAGCTGGACAAAGTTCTGTGACTTTTGGGGCTAAACTCGTTCCATTCAGGATGGGATTCAGATAAATTAATGCATGGTATTAAGCCAGCAGATTTCTTCATTAGCATCTTGTCTAATGCTTGCAGGAATACGTGTGCTTTGGGAGCAATAGCATTTGTCTATCTTCTGCCCAGAGAACCTGTTGTCCATTGTTGCCCATCCCAGTGGGCTTAAGAGCAAATGCAAGCTGTCCAGCAGAACTGCCTATTTCTTGTCATTAATGAAGTATTTCAAGATTATTGTTTTTCTAGCAGCATGAAACTAAGAATTTGTAACAAATTTTCCCCATGATAGTCATGAGTCCCTTGGCAGGCTGGTAGGAGCTGTGAACTTGGAAGACAGTGATATATTCAGCCCTGTCTGTGCGAGAAGTACTGCTCAGCACCTTCCTGCTGGAAATTGTCTCTCACTTCTGACTCCAGACAACTTCCTGCTTGTGTACAGAAGGAGGCAGCTGGATGCTCTGGGTGGTCTTCTCCCTAGGGTGTTCTACTATGTCAGTGCCCACCCTCATCGAAGGAGTTGCTGTATGCAAGTGAATGAGGAATAACTCCAGCCTGTTGCTGGGAAGAGGAAGCAGAGGCATCTCTGCCTTCTCTTTCTGCATTGAGGAGAATCCCAACAGTGCCTACTGAATCCACCATCCAGTCCCAACACCTCAGAATTCTAACTCATGGAGAGCATCAAGCCTTCGCTTAGCTCTCCACACAGAGCAGGGTCTGTAGCACAGTGCATGTGACTGGTCTCTGCCTACCAGTGCAGAGGATACACTTACCTTTTGGACCATTTGCTTGGTTTATGGCACAACACTGCATGTCCCACATGTGAAATGCCCAGTGTCCTTTTGAGATGCTCAGCCTGCAAGTGTAAATATTCTGTCCATAAATTCATCAAGGGTGTAGAGTGGACCATTCTCAATGGCACAACTGCATGGTGTCATAACACCATCATGGCTGCTTGTGTCATCATCTCCCTGTTGTCTGTGGAGCATTAATTTTGAGGCCAATATGTTTAAGTCCCCACAGCTACAAGTGTGCTCTCGCAAAGGCAGCATATTTCTTAAAAAATTCAGACTACGATCTGTTTGTAAGAGTTATTTTATTTATTTTTTTGTTACCTGAGGGTATTTTCAGCAGTAAATTGAAGACAAAAGATTTTTTTAGAGTCTGACAATCCACCCAACTGTCTTCATTGAATAAATCACATTTAAGAGAGTGAATTACACATATCAAGATCACAATATCACATTTAAGTGAGTTAAGCTCCTGAATACCTCCTTTCATTTGACTTCACACTTGCCAGTGAACAAAAAAGGTAGGTTCTGAAGCTGCAAGGCAGGTGCTCATGAGATAAAAAACTACCCATTGTTATAAGAGAGTCCAAGATCCCAGTTGCTATTTGTGGTACAGCCAGGGGACAAGGTTCCTGAGAGTTTGTGTTGGGAGGCAGTGAAGGATTTGGAGATTACTCACAGTGCAGGCATTAGCCAGCCAGCCTTCATTTACATGCACACGTCATTGTGAAATGCTGTACCTGAAGTCCTCCTGGATCAAATGGCAGCAGCAGAAATCCCACAGGCCTTGACTGCCTTGCTGCCTGTGAGTCAGTGCAAGGAGTAGGTGCGGTGCTGCTGGCGACAGGGCTGCCTGCGAGTGCACTGTGCCTTGGCTTGCCTGGCTGCTGCTTTGCCTGCTGCCCTGCTTCATGCCCTGCCTTATGCCCTGCTTTATGCCCTGCTTGTGCCCTGGCCTTATCCTCTGCCTGCTGCTCTGCCTGTGAGGGCCTGGCTCGGCTCCTCTGGCTGCTCCTGGCAGAGCACCCCAGGCACCTCTGGAAGAGTCCTCGAGCTGGCAATGGATCCTTGGTTTTACTACAGCACCCAAGATCCCGCTTTAGAGCAAGGTGTGGATTTCATGGATTGCAAAAGGAGCAGATAGAAGACAGTCCTCTCCCATCACCAGAAGGTTCTCTTTGAGTCCACAGTGATGCTACTGGTGTAGGGGAGCCCTGCACGCTGGCTGCTTGGTGTGACCCAAGCCTGCCAGCCTTCACGCCAGAGGCATTTCAAACAGCTGACCAATTCCTCCATAGCTCCTGCTGTTACCCTGCCATCTGATCTCAGGGATGCTGCTGGTCTCTCCTCTCTCTACCAAATGGTTGTCCAAAAGCTGCTGAATGCAGCATTTCTGGTGCTGCTGAGCTTCAGCACAGCCCTGCCACTGCCAGGCAAGGGACGCAGCCTTGCCTCTGGAAGTTTACAGTTCAAGTCTAAACCCTTGTTTGCTTCAGGAGCAGCGGCAGTGGCACCTGCAACCTGATTTGTCTTCTTAGGCTTCCTCAGGGACTCCACTCCAGGGCAGGGCACTGCAGCAGCACTGCTCTCTGTCCATGCATCTCAGTGTGGTGTCTTGAAAATGGTGCCATCAGCTTCATCTTCCACATCTGTGCTAAGCAGGGCAAATTCTGTGTTCTGTTCTGGGCCCCTCAGTACAAGAAGGATGTTGAGGCTCTGGAGCGAGTCCAAAGAGCAACGAAGCTGGTGAAGGGGCTGGAGAACAGGCCTTATGAGGAAGGTCTGAGAGAGCTGGGGGTGTTTAGCCTGGAGAAGAGGAGGCTGAGGGGAGACCTCATTGCTCTCTCCAACTACCTGAAAGGAGGTTGTGGAGAGGAGGGTAATGGCCTCTTCTCCCAAGTGACAGGGGACAGGACAAGGGGGAATGGCCTTAAGCTCCGCCAGGGGAGGTTTAGGCTGGACATTAGGAAAAAAATTTCACAGAAAGGGTCATTCTATGATTCTATGTTTCTAAGCATTGGATTTGCATCAGGGAGGCTGTGTTGGGTGTCAACTGGGCCAGGGCAAGTTTCTTGCAGAGGAGCTGAGGGGAACAGCAGCATGCCCTGGCAAGGGATCCCCCAGCAGCTTCACAGAGGCTTGGGGTAAAAATTCTACTCATTTGGGGGATTTTGATGATCGTGTTTCTTCTGAGTGGCAGGGCTGTTCTATTCAGTGGGTGGATATCAATGTCAATGATTTATAAAGTGGATCCACAAGAGAACAGTTAAAAGTGGACTTGTGCTTGAATATTTAATTGTATCAGAGTAATTAGTCCTAGATATCTGTGAGGGTTATTGAGTTAACAGGCTGTTAATCAAGATTAATGAAAAATTAAAATTTAGACATAAATTTAAATCTGAATCATCATTTTTAATTAAGGTCACATTTTCTTTCCTTATGCTGCCAGTCTGAGAGTCTTGCATGGTGGTTGCTGGGTCTGGTGAGGATAAGTTCATGGTGCAGAGAGTGGATGGAAGTGTGGGGCAAGGTATGCGGAGAAGGCAGGACACTTTTACCAAAATGTAGCTAAAAGTTGGCAGTTTGTTTAAGCTGTTCTCAAAAGCTTTTCCCTACCAGAGTGTGAAGAACTGCTAGAGGAGCATCCCAAGCCTTGTATCCCCATCATCAGTGCTGCTTTATATTTGTACGGTCCTTGGCATCCCTTGGCCTTGACCTTCCCAGACATCTCCTGGGCATGGATCAGGAGTTCACAAGGACTGTCCTGTTAAAGCAGGGTGACAGGGGCACCTGTTCTGTGGAGGCTCCCTTGGGGCAGAGCATGGAGTAAGCAAGGCTCATGTACTGGTACAGCGCTCTATTTGGCCCACAGGATGCCAGTGCAGTCTCTGAGGAGCCTTCCATCCACCCAGCCTTAGGCAGCAAACTGGTTTCAAGTGAGAAATAGTCTGACAGCGCTACCCACTTTCTTTTTTGCTTTGTGGAGGAGCGTCTGAACTCTTACATCAAATGCACAAATTCTGGGGACACAGGTACTGTCTGAGGAGATGGACAGTTCAAGCAGAGACCTAAGCCAGCTTCTTTTCTCAAACCATACAAGATAGGGCTGAGTGGGACTGATAGCTCAAGGAGACGGACTTTCCAGTGCGTGAAAGGTGGGAGGGTTGCCAAAAGGCTGCCCTGCTAACCTTGAGTTTCCAGCAGCTGCATGTCTCCTCGTACTGGTGTGGTGCTGTATCCAAGTTGGGCACCAGGTGCTGAGGTGGTGCTCCCTGCCATGGGTGGCTGAGCCATGCATCGGGGTGGGAGTGACATGGGAGCAAGCCTTGGAGGAGCAGCCCAGGCAGCTGAGAAGGAGCTGCGCCCCTGTGCCCCACACAGCAGCATGGCTACAGCTTCAGTGCAGCGTGGAGCTACCTGCTGTCTCTGACTGATCCTAGGAGAATGGCTGTGCCTCAGTGACCCCTTCATGTGGCTGTGTGCTCCTGAATGTGGCCCTGTGGCCAAGCCCTGAAAGACAGTATTGTGTCTCAGGCCCCAAAGTCCTCAGAAAAAGAGAACAATTCCTTCACCTGCTGTGTATGTGCATCTCTTCTCTTCATGTGTCCAGAACATGACTTTCCTTTTCCTTTCTTTTTTCACAAAAGATGACCATGTAGGTAGGTGGAAGCCTGGTTCATCGTGGTTTCATCTAGACATGTGTTTCCCTACTCTGCTTATGGGAATTCACGTGGGAAACAGCATCGAGAGCTTTAATAAAGTCAAATACGTCATGTCTACTGCTTCTTCCACTATTCAGTGTGAATCTCACCCAGGTTAACAAGGGTTACAGTAGTTACCAGCACAGCTATGAATTTGAATGTCCCTGTTCTTTCTCTATTTTCATAAATATGTGTTCTTCATACTTCAGGCTTGCCTTTAGCTTGGTTTTAGAGGTGAGAACCTCCCTAACCTGAGATCAGCCTCCTTTATCAGAGTTTAGGCTATTTAGCAGGATTATATATTGCTCTTTATGATGATCAGAACCTTGTTCATTGAAGCTGACAGAAATCTACCTACTTAAAAAAAATATGCAAATTATGTTGTTAAATAATCTGTTGACACCTCTCTCTTGGGTTGTGACATGAGACCAGAACATTCCCTCTGTGAAATTGTATGTTGGTGCCTCCTTACAGGGCCTCCACCTGCGGGCAAGTGTCCAGTCAGAGCCCTTCTGAAATACCAGGCGCTAAGCAGTACAGAAATGAGCATGGAGCTCCCCATGCCCAGCCCCAGCCCACATATTCCAGTTGTCTTGCTGTGCACTGTCCTCTTGATTTAAAATGCCAAGGGCAGGAGCACGTCCCTTGTGTCAGCTTCAGGATCAGGGATTTACCAGCAGACCTGGTTGCTGGGTGGCTTTGGCTTCACCCTGTAGCTCTGCCTCACTGCTCTAATTTTGAAGAATTTCCTTGTTCTGTTTAGTCTAAATCTGCTCCTCTCCAGTTTAAAGCCATTCCCCCTAGTTCTGTCACTCCATGCCTTTATAGAAAATCTTTACCCAGCTTTCTTCAGGCACTGGAAGGTAACTCTAAGGTCTCCTCAGAGCCTTCTCTTCTCCAGGTTGAACAACCCCAACTCTCAGCCTGTCCCCATTAGCGGAGGTGCTCCAGCCCTGGGATGATCTCTGTAGCCCTCCTCTGGACCCACTACAACAGTTCGGTATCCTTCTTACATTGAGGGTCCCAGACCTGGACACAATATTGCGGGTGAGGTCTCACAAGAGAGGAGCAGAGTAGCAGAATCACCTCACTCGACCTGCAAGGTTAGGACAGTTTGAGACATCCCTGAGTCAGCAGGGACAGACCCAGTACTTGGAATACACTTTGTAACACAACTAAAGAAACTTGTGTTGACATCAGGGCCTGTACCTCAGGAAAGGCAACTTGCAAACTTTGTGACAAATGGTCAGGAGAAGAAAGAGGACCCTGGGGGGATTCTTGAACAAATGCTATCAAAGGGTACTGTGAGCGTGGGAAAGCCCTGGCCCAGGTTGCCCAGAGAAGTGGTGGCTGCCCCATCCCTGGAGGTGTTCAAGGCCAGACTGGATGGGGTTTTGAGCAACCTGATCCAGTGGAAAGTATCCCTGCCCATGCCAGGGGAGTTGGAATTGGATGGGCTTTAAGGTTCCTTCCAACCTAAACCATTCCATGATTTTGTGATTCTATCACCTTGAGCAGATGAGCTCAAGAGATTTGGAAAGTGCCAGCTTCTTTCTGGAGCACTGCTGTATGTTCTGAGGGCCAGAGAGCCATTGCTGTGGTAACTGATTTTTTAATATACTGTTTTATTTTGATGAGATGTCCAAAATGATGTTGATAATAGGCCATGGGACCAGTGGTGCAGCGATGAATTGAAAGATCCATCAGGACTGGTGGGGAAGCTCAGGGGCAGTGGGTTGGTGTTCACTGTGATGACCTGCAATCCATTTTGAGCGAATCCAGTAATGCTGTGGTGGCTTTCAGAGGTGCTCCCTGGCAGCAGCAGGCAGCTTGGACCCTACTCTTCAGGATGATGAGCAGAGCTATGGCTTTCTTCTGAAATACACTTTGAACTGTGAGGACAGCAGCCCTGCTGGTGGCCAGTGTTGGAAAGCTGGGAGCCCACACTGTCAGGTGGAGCACTGGGACAGCTGGGACTCTGACCAAGGATGAGGTGCATCATGTGGTTCTTGGACTTCACTGTTGAACAGCACTCCAGAAGATGCTGGGTGCTTGTTTTCTGCAGTCTCCCCCCATGGCTTTGCCCTGCAGCTGCATTACTTTCTGGCCTGCAAACATCGGTGCAGGTGGAGCTTCTGTTTGGCTTGTGCACTCCCTTTCTGCAAAACTCCACTCTGTCCTTTCTGGGATGTGGGAGCTTGCCGAGTTGCGGTTCTGTGCCAGGATTGGGCAGGTACCCACACATGGACTAGTTGCCTGCCTGTCCTTTCCTTTCTGTCTGAGGCAGAAACCCAACGGTTCAGTTGCTGCAGCAGTTGAGGGCAGTTGGCAACCACAGCAGCAACCCAGACTGTGCTTGTGCTAGGAGTAAGTGGGCTGAAAAGCTTTTATTTTAGCTCTTACAATCTTTATTAGTTGGGTTCTTCCAGGAAGAAAGCCGCAAGCATCACCAGTTTTTTTTGCTACTGGCTCCATGAGCTCGTTTTTTTTGGAGGGCTGTTGGAGTGATCTCTGTTTTCTGCAATGTTTGTAGGAATCCATGTGGAAACATCCAAACGGCTTAGCCAGTCTGCTGGCCAGGAAAGCTCATAGCAATCACAGGAGCACTCCTGTGAAGGAGCTGTCTCAGATGTCCTTCCACCTCTGTTAGGAAAGTGGTGTGTACTCTCTGATAGACAAAGCACAGAGAAATATGCTGTGCCCTATAATTTTCATGCCACCAGGCGTGTGTTGGTGTCCATGTGGGGCTCGGGTATGTGAGGGAGAATGTGAAAGTTAAAGCTGGCTATGCCTGATGAGCAAAATGATGCAGAACTGGTGATGAGTACTTGAAGCTGATCTTACCAGGTGTATCCTACCAGGAGTGCCTTTACCAGCTCTGTAGAAGTTGCTGGATGATAAATTCTGTGGGTTTATGCTTTCAGGTGCTTAGCCCATTTGAACTGTGTGTCTTGTCCCACGTGCAGGCTGTCCTGTCTGACCTGGATAGGTACCTGGGATGTGGCAATGAAGATGATAAGAACTCCACTGGATGAGAGCAGAGGTTTACCTGCCCCCATCCTATCTCCAGCAATATTTAGGAACGGACTCCTGGGAAGGAGGGTAGGGACAGGGAAAGCGTGCAATGATAGAGCCAGAGGATTGTCCCAATCTCCCAAGGTTTGGCTCACATACTTGCTGAACTCAGAGTGGATCCCTGTTCCCGTATGTGTGACCTGCGGGGATTTTTCTTCCATGAATTTGTCTTGTTGCTGTTTTATGAACCCACAAGGACTTTCAGCTTCCCCAACATCCCACAGTAAGGAGTTCCTCAGTGTTAACACCATGTCCAAGCAGAAGCAGAGCACTGAACAGAGTGAGCCCATCCAAAGAGAAGCATGAGGTGACAGGATAGGGAGAGGGAGTGAAAACAGCAGCAGGAACTGGAGACAATACCACTGTCCCAGCCTTCAGCACAAGTGTTGACAGAGGAAGGTGGAGGAAATAGAGCTGTGCTTGCAGGGTCAGAGTTGTGGTGGCCAGATGAAGAAACTAGAAGAGCAAGTGAAGGAGGAAGCTTGTTAAAGTGACTGTGTGGAGGAAAGGTCTGAGAAATGCTTTTCTGTGCTAAATATCTGGGGAAAATGGAAGTTTGAGAAGTGGAGAGAGGTAGACTGAAGCCATGGGGGAGAGAAGCAAAGGAGTGGGCACTGTAGATCAGAGCAAGGTGTCCATCCCTCAGCATCCTAGCTGCACAACTGGCCAAAAGCAGACATGAAAGACTGCAAGAACAGCTGATATACAGGATGATTTCCTGCCCTGTCCACTTCCAGGGAATTCCTGAGTCATGTGACTTTGTGCTCTTTGCATTTAATAATCTTTGAAATTTTCTTCCATGAGTTTTCCTAATAATTTTTCTGGATCTGTATAAGATCTTGGCATCCATAATACCTTGAAAGTGATGATTTACATGTTTTTACTGCTTCCTCTGAACCTCCCCACAGTCATTCCAGCTGATGCCCATCACTTTGTGTTTGTGCATGGCAGCAAACAGCAGCTTCCTCTGCTCCTCTCTAGGTTTTTATGGCTCTGTATGAGTATCCCCTCCCCCATCAGTTGTCTCTGTCTCAGGTTGGAGGGGCCTGTCCTGGGCGAGTTCCTTACATGCGGTCTTTCTGACAGGGCCAAGCCAGCAGCCCACGGCACTTGAGACCAAGCAGCAGCTTTCTTTCCTGCTTTACATTCCTCCTCTAATGCTCCATGTGTTTGCCCTGCTGTTACCATTGAACCAGTGCCTTCAGAAATACTGGAGAATCCCTGAGAAGTTCAAGACCCCTTTCCTTGAAAGGGGCAATGCTGGATAATTACAGATAAAACCAATGACAAACGGGTAGAAAGCAGACAACAGTCACATACTGCCTTGTGGGCTGGGAAGATTTGTTGAGCCTGAGGCTCTCCTAAAGTTTGGATCCTGTCTGTTCAGCTCCAAGTGACACCTTGATGCTAGCATGTTATGGAGGTAAGGAGACGTGATGGTGACAGTTGTGGTCCCTGAAGCCCTTGCAATGCTGAGCATGATGGACATGGGAGGGAGGAGCAAAGGAGGTGGAAGCTCTCCGTTTCCAATAAAGATTACAAAGGCACCACTGAGTTGGGGCTGCTTTTCCCATGCCATCTGCAGGACGCTGCCAAGTTTGTGTCTCACTGGTGAGATCCCTGTATAGTGTTTGTGAAACCAATTGTGACAGTGGATTCTGTTTCTGAGGACAGTACTAGTAGTAACATGGGACTCTGAGTCAGAGAAGAAAAGCATCTTCCTCAGCTTTGCTTCTAGTGCAGGATGGGGGGAAACCATATCATGAAGAAGAAGGCAAAAAGGTAATTCTTGAGACCTATGATGTGATGAGGTCCCAGCTGTCCCACCAATTCTTCTGCTTGCTTATACTACATAAAAATGTGTTTCTAAATTCAGATGTAAGGCAAATGTAGAGCTTGTCACAACAGATAACCTGTCTGCTGTGTGTGCAAGACATTTTTTGATACCTAGCAGATAGGAGCAGCACTCTGAGGAGCTTTGAAAGTATTGACCTGCTTCTGATTAGGAGCTCTGGAATACAGGTAATACCCTCCTTGCCATGAGGTCCCTCAGGCAAGGCTGCCGCCAGCTGCAGAGCTCTGTCTGGCTCCTGTGCAGGTTAACACATTGGTGTGTTGCTGGAAAGAAGATGCTGCACCCATTCCCCCAGTGCTCAGACCTGGTCTGAGTGAGCCTTCACTTGCATGTCCCTCCAGTGTAAGGCAAGGAGGGCTTTCAAAGGGGAGCCAGAGGAGAGCTTGGACAGCTTTGTACAGAAAAGCAAAATCTCTGCTCAGCAGGGTAAAGCAACGGTGACTGTGTTTGCTCAACCCCCAGCACTGCTCAAAGCATCTGCTGTGATCAACTGGTGGCTTTATGCTCTTTCACATTGGCCCTGCCAGCTCCATATAGAGAAATACCTTTTGTGATGCTGGGAGCAGAACAGCACTGAGGAGCTGGGTGACTGAGAGGAGTCTTGGCTTAGGGTCAGTGTGACACAGTGATGCGCCAGATCCTCTCCTGCATCAGCAGAACCTGCTGCAGGTTCCCACACTTGCTAAGGTGTTCTTTGATTTTAGTTTCGTTGGATGTTGTGGTTGCTCTGGTTATTTTTGGCTGTTGTCTCATTATTTCATGTCTCTGGTCTAACGTTGTATTAATCAATAGTCTAAAAATTTCCAGATTGTTTAGCTTGTTCTGACTTTGAGAATTTCCTCTCCCACTAGATGCAGACTTTTCTGAGAGACTTCATCCCTTTAAATACAAATGTCCCTAAAAGCCACATGGAATTCTACCTTTCTGCTGAGTGGGACCAGATTGCTCCTTTCCCCACCCCATATACCAAAACATGTCATCTGCCCCTCTCCAGATGCCCCAGGAGGTTGTGAGGTGTCCACACCTGACATGTTGATGACACCTCATGGACTTCAAGTATCTTGATTTATACCTTTTTTTTTCCAGAATGATTTTATCCTGTTCCCACAGCTCTGTATCATTGTGTGGGGCAAGAACCAGGTGCTTGCAGGAGCTCATAAAAGGCAAAATCAAATTAAGAAATACTTTCCTTCCATTTATCTTTAACTGACTGAAGACTCTGTCCTCAGTCTCCTCATCTACTACAGTTTGTGACACCCACAGCCTTTTTCTGTGTAAATGACTGAGAAGTTCTGCTTTACAAATGAAGGATGACACGCTGGACTCCTCCCAGCCCATTCCACCCTGGGGTGGGAAAGAAAAATCCTGCAGATGCTCTCACCACATTGAGCTGTGATACAAGCCCGAAATGTCAGCAGCATTACTGCGTTGGAGCATGACTCGTTCACCCTCCTGTGCACATGTACACAGCACCAGAAACCTTTTAATTAAAGCTGCCTCTATGTGCACACAGGGCAGAACCCAATACCCCCACCTCAGCTACACTGCAGGGAAAGCACGCCCTGGAACCAGGGCAGAGTATGAGCAGCAACAGCTACTCTGCTTGGCCACCTGGGACTGCCAAGGGAACTTCTTGCCACCCCAGGTTTTGCTGATGAACATCTCCAGCACTGTCCTTGTGCCCAAAGTGGCTGTCAGCCTTCTAATGCAATTTGAACAGACTTTGGAGATCTGCATCCCCTAAGGCTCTCTTTCCCCAGGTGTGTGCTAATGCTCCCAGTATTGTGCTCTGCAAAAATTAGAGTTCCCACAGGTATTCTGAGTATGAATGGAGCAGAAAACAGAACAGGGAGGATCTAAGCTCAACACTAGTGTCCACATTAGGTGGAGAGAGCAGTGCAGGCATACACCCCATCCACTGCAGCACGGACAGGAGTCCTTCACTGCTCCTCCACTGAAATGAGACCACCCTTCAGCTGCAAAATGCAGAACTCCAAGCCTGTGTGGGCTCAGCAGAGCAAATGACCTCAAGGTCTCCAGCTATAGTGGGGCAAATTGATATTCTTATCTCTGATTAGAACTGTGTTTGAACCTATTGATTTTCTATTGCCTGTAATAAGTATTGCTCTTTGGGATCTGCTGAAAACCCTACAGCTTCAAGAGTAAAGGAAGAAATGTGCTTGCAGCCCAGAAAGCCAACCATATCCTGGGCTGCATCCAAAGCAGTGGGACCAGCAGGGCGAGGGAGGGGCTTCTGCTGCTCTACTCCACTCTCAGGAGACCCAGCCTGGAGCCCTGCATCCAGTTTTGCAGTCCTCAGCACAGGAAGGACGTGGAGCGGCTGGAGTGAATCCAGAGGAAGCCACGAATATGATCTGAGGGCTAGAGCACCTCCCATATGAGGGACAGGTTTGAGAGAGTTGGAGTTGTTTAGCCTGGAGAAGAGTTGGTGTTGGGGAGAACTTAGAGCAGCTTCTGGTACTGAAGGGAGCTCCAGAAAAGCTAGGGAGGGGCTCTTGATGAGGAAATGCAGGGATAGGATGAAGGGGAGCAGTTTTCAGCTGAGAGAGGGGAGATTGAGATGAGATCTTAGGAAGGAATGTTTTGTTGTGAGGGTGGGAAGGCCTGAGTTGCCCAGAGCAGTGGTGGCTGCCCCATCCCTGGAGTGGTTCAAGGCCAGGTTGGATGGGGCTTTGAGCAACCCGATCCAGTGGGAGATGTCCCTGCCCATGGCAGGGGGGCTGGAACTGGATGGGCTTTGAAATCCCTTCCAACCCAAACCATTGTGTGATTCTAAGAAATAAGTTAAAAGTCAGCGTAGTCCAAAGCATAGTAATAGTAATAACTCTCATTCATCTTTAGGGCTGGGTAAGGCTTAAACATGATGTATATGATGTGACATTGCCGTTTTAATGATGAGTCTGTTGAAGTCCCTGACCACATGTTGCATCATCAATATAAAATAATGTTGCATTATCAATATAAAAGTGCAGGCAATAAGATAAAAGAAATAAAGATTAAGTGCAAAATGTGCTCATGAGAGATAGCAGAGTCCTCCAGCACTGGACAGACAACTGTGGCACCTGGTAACATTGTGTTCTCAGCACAGTGCAGGGCACAGTGGGAGCAGGTACCAGCAGTTATTCCCATGTGGGCCTGTTAGGGCCATCCTGAAACCTGGAGCAGTGGGTGCTTGTGAGACTCCTACCAACACACAAGTCGGAGCAATTAACAAGACATGGAGGGTAAGATGCTTATGTACATCTGGAGAAGAGCCATCCCAAGGACCACTGACAGAAATCATCTAGATCAACTAGAGTAGTATTTCTCAAGTAGTAGTCATTTCATTGCTGTTCATGTAATGAAAGATGGTTATGTCAATTCAGATAGTGTTTCAGCTGGCACAAATACTTCTAGCTGGAGGTTCTTTGCCTCTGTGCACAGCTCTGTGCAGGCAAGATCATAAAATTGCAGTGGAAAATGTTATCTAGCCATGCTACTAAAGAGCTGTTTTCATAAAGCTGTAGGTAATGATGAGCAAAAGTGAGTGTGCAGAGAAAATTAAAGAACATGAAGGACAATCAAGTGTTAGGAGAGTGCTGGGCGCTCTGGGATTCTCTGGACAGTGAATTCTCAGAGATGTTTAATGTGATGCTGTGGCCAAAACCACACAGTCAAAATAGCCCTGGAGGATGATTGGTAATGAACAAGGGAGAATGCAATTGATAATGAAGGGTATAAATAAAGTTAGGAGGTAAATGCACTTGGTGAGGAAGACTAGAAAACTCAGGGACAAATCCATGGGGAAAATTAGAATTAGAATGAGTCATTTAAATAGTGAATCTTGCTGAATTCCCAGTGGTGTTTGTAAATCAATTACTGCTTTGAATCAGTAACATTGGGTACCACATTTCTCTTGGGAAATGGGGTTTTGGCTTAATGTGCCGTAATAAAGAACCATTTGATCAGACAAAATCTTTTTTGCCTGTAGGTGTTTACCGACCACACATTTTACCATGACATTTGCTTTGAATAACATATAGTTTGAGATTTCCCAGGCTTCCTCTGTGTATCATTGGAAAGGCTTCTTTTTCAAGAACTCAAATCCAGACAGATGTCATTTCAGCCCCTAGTTTTGATGCCTGGCCCCTTGGAGAAAGGGTGGCATCAGGGGAGACGTCTGCCGTATGGATAGCTGAGCCCATGTCTGGATTCCTTTCATCACTAGTAGGCAGAGCATGATCCCTCACAGGGCGATTCTTCATGTATGGGAAGTCCTGTTTCCCTGGCAAGATCGGATGAAGCCATAAGTGTCTGTTTCTCTTTGAATCTTAGAATCATGGAATGGTTTGAGTTGGAAGACACCTTAAAGATTGTCAAATTCTAACCCCCCTGCCACAGGCAGGGACATATTCCACTGGATCAGGTTGCTCCAAGACCCGTCCAGCCTGGCTTTGAACGCTTCTACGGATGCAGCAGCCACCACTTCTCTGGGCAACCTGTTCCAGTGCCTCCCCACCCTTATTGTGAAGAATTTCTTCCTTATGTCTAGTCTAAATTTTCCCCTCTCCAATGTGTAGCCATTCCCCCTAGTACTATCACTCCATGCCTTTGTAAAAAGTCCCTCCCCAGCTTTCTTATAGCCCCCTTCAGGTACTGGGAGGTCACTCTAAGGCCTCCTCGTAGCCTTCTCCAGGCTGAACAACCCAAACTCCCTCAGCCTGTCCTGAAGGCGCTCTCTCTCTCTCTCCATCTCCCTAAGCAGTCAGACTTGAGTGCATAAATGCAGAGTCCAGTGCTGCACACAACGTGATGCAATTGCTACTGTCGTACTTCTCAGTATTTCCCGCTAACCCGCAGAGGGTCTGCCTAACATCAGCTTCTTCTGTAGATCAGATTGCTACTGTGACCTTTTAAACCTTTTCTGTGTTTCCAGGATGCAGCCTTAAGAGCCTTTGGTCTCATTGTGACAGGGACTCATCTGGCTCTGTCTGAATGAACTGTCTGGAGCAGATTTGCTACTGCTGCAGGTTTTTTTGCTATTTGTGAAAATAATCGTCCTCTCTTCTTCCTGTTTTTTTGGGGTGGTTTGGGGGTTTTTTTTTTGCTAAAAATGTGAACTAGAGCTCAGAGAAGAAAAGCTCACTTTCCCTAAAAACCAGAGAGAAATCTTCAGTCCATACACCTGTGTTGGAGAGCTCACTACCTTTACAAGCTGAGCAAGTTATTGACACCTTACATTTCTTTAACAAGTCCTGTTTAAACATCCCTCAACAATATTAATTGTGTTAATAGTAGTCCCAATGTTTGAATGCTGCTCCATTTCTTATAATATTGTGATGTCAGTGACAGGGTGGAGAACCGTCATGAACAGCCAGTACTTCCATTCAGGGTGGAAGTACCCCGGATCGTCTCTGGGTCAAGCCTACACTCAGAGCGTGACCAGCTTAAAGCAGCCACTACATCTAAGGAAATATGTTACATTGGCTGATTCCCCTTGATCTTACAAACGTGGACTTTTATTTGTAATGCTGATTTGATAAGATTCTGTTTCCAAGCGCTGGTGTTAGTTCTGGCTATCTTAGAAGACCTCTCATGAATGCTTTCTCTCCACATATTTTTTTGTAAGAGATGGTTTATGTCTTCTCCTTCTCCCTGTTAAACTGAGTAAATTGAGCCTCTTTCATCTCTTGCAGTACATCATGTCAGCTCAAGAGGTATTGGGAGGTTCCAGGGCCACCTGTGGTAGAGCTCTGAGTATCTCCAGGGATAGAAGTCCCACAGCCTCTCTGGGACCATGTGTCAGTCTTTGACCACTCTTATGGTGTGTGTCGGGGTGGGGGTAAGTCCTAGTATCTACTTGGAATTATTCTTCTTGCAACTTATATCTTTTGCTTCTATCAGTGTGTGCCTCAGAGGAGAGCCTGACTGTCTTCTCTACACCCTCCCATTGAGTAGTTGCAGGCAGCAAAAGATCTTTGACTTCTTCAGGCTAAGTAAACCCAGTTCCTTCAGTGTCTGCTTTTATGTCCACTGCTCCAGCCCATGGCCTTCTTTGTAGCTACTGCTGTACTCAGCCCAGTATATCTGTGTCCTCCTTGTACTGGGCAATCCCAAACTGGACACTGCATTCTAGATGTGGCCTCACAAGAGCAAAGCATAGAGGAAGGATCACCTCCCTCGACCTACTGGCTGCACGCTTGCTGACACAGCCCAGTCTCCTTAGCCAGAAGGACATTCTGCTGACCTCTTTTCAACTTTTCCTCCTCCAGAACTCCCCAGATCCGTTCCTGGGAAGCTGTTCACTAGCTATCATCCCCAGCCTGTCCTGGTGTGACAGGAGCAGGACTCAGACTTCCTTTTGTGGAGGCTGCTACCCACCCTTTTCCCCAGCCTGTCAAGTTCCCTCTGAATCAGAGCCCGGCCCTCCAGCTTTCTCAGCCATGCTTCACCCCACCTCCCAGACCAGGGTCATCCACGAGCTTGCTGAGAGCATGTTCCATCCCACCATCTGCCGTTAATAAAGACATTAAATATCATGAACCCCTGAGGGACACCACTGGTAAATCTTTCAGGCTATTAATGACTGAGTTCAATTTTCTACTTCATTCAAAGTTTTGAGTGTTTCCTCCTAAATCAGGTTCTGCTTACGGAGATCAGTGACTCAGTCCAAACATCCCTCTTCTACTCTTTATGACCCATGAGCTGTGACAGTGTAGCTAGAGGGCCTTGATCCTGACACATGGCTCACCTTGAGCTCCTCACCCGTCATTGTCCTGTACAGACACAAGTGTATGCTATTGGCCATGGTCCAGACTGCACAGGAACCTGATTTAGGAATGTGGTTTGGCAGAGCAACAAGATGAGTAGTTCCCCAGCAATACTGGGTCCCTTCCCAGGGATCTCTGCCCATAACCCCTTCCTTCCTGGCACGGACTGCACTGAACCACTCTCCATCTCCTCCTGGGGCAATTGTTTCTTCTGTCTGCAGAAGCCTGTCTTCAGGGCAAGGTCATTTATCTGCACTCAGATGCTCAATGAGTGTGATCCTCTGCTGGCCTCCACAGTGAGGCTTCCCTGTGGCACCACGTATGTTTGTAGTCCTACTTCATTCAGGTAGCAGCTGATATTGCTGAAATATTTAGGGCTTAGAAGAAGAGGGAGGAAAGGGAAGAGTGGCCTCACTGCCTCTGTCCATCCACTTGTGGAGGCAACTCTCCATTTCTACCCCTTCCCGAGGGAGACTTGGGACTGATCCCAGCAGCAGGGCTTACTGTGGTCTTTCCATGGTGAGAAGCCAGTAACTTGGGAGCACACACAGTCCCCGCTCTGTCCTGAACTCTTGTCACAGTTCAGCCCACCCTGCTAAATTTCAGCAGCTAAAATCGTGCAGCTGAGATCCCAAAACCCTTCCCCTCAACACCCTGCAGGGAAAGGGGAAAGTGAAATCAGAGGAAAAAGACTTGTGAGTTGGAAACTAAAACTACAGCCTTAATTAAAATAACGAGAAGAAGAAGAAGAAAAAGAAAATAATAAAATATAAACAAGTATCAGAGATTGTGCCCCCACCCCACCCCTCAATGTCTGTAGTTGCCACCAGTGCTGCAACAGCAGACGTGAGGGAAAGGGTCCAAGGCTGGGAGGGAGCTGGGCTCAGGAACCAGATTCAGGAACTGATCTGGGATCAGGCAACCAGACAGACGAGATCCTCACTGGATGTTGACTATCACAGAAGAGAGTGAGGCCTAGTGATAGGTCCATTTATCCAGAGTGTGATGTGTATGGGATGGGGTCATCTGTTGGTCGGTTTGGGGTCTCCTGCCCCATTCATTCCTCCTCACAGGTGCAGCCCCTTCTGCCAGCTCAAGGATGCCTTTGTTCAGTGTAAGCGTTGGCCTTTTTGCACACTGTGCTATCACTTTAGAGAACAGTCTCAAATACATGTAGTTGGCTTTGAAGTTACTTAGAATGACTAAGTTAGGAGTCAGAACTGTCTCTGATTTAGCTCAAGCCTCAACAGGCCTGCAGGAACAACCAGTCAGAGCCACAACCTGGACACCAGTGCTGCACCTCAGCCTTTACAGCTCTGTGCTACACAGCTGCATCCTGAGTGAGAGCTTGGCTGCAGCTGTGGCCAATGCTGGGTTGGGGACAGGGCATTGTTCTCAGGGCACCGCAGAGCTGTTTGGCCTCGATGCCACCTGCGGGGACCAACGCAGCCCGTCCCATGGGCGGGCAGCCTTGCAGTGCTGCTGTGGCGGCCGCAGCACCCCTGCAGGGCATGGGATGGCAGTGACAGAGGGGACAGGCAAGTGGCCAAGGGGTGCTTGGGGCTCCTCATGGGGCTCCTCACGGCTGCTGAAGGTGTGCAACACTCAGCACGCAGGTGGGTGACCCCCGTGCAAGGCAGTGCCCTGGAGACCGACCGTGGGGCGGTGGGTGTGTGGTGGGAGCCCAGGACCCTGCCCAGCAGGAAGTTAATCACCTCCGCCATGGGCTGCATGTCGGGTGCTGCCGTCTCCTCACCAGGGCTGTCTCCTCCCCACGTCCTGCTCTTTGCATCTTGGCGCTGTGAAATAGGAAACTCTTGAGTGTTTCCTTTTCAGGAAGCTCCACAAAACGGCTGGAGGCCATGTCCTGCTGCCAGGCAGGCAGCCTGAGCAAGGGCATAGGTCAGAGAACGGCCGTTGCCTTCCTTCCCGCAAGCCTGCAGTCACACTCCTACGTGCTGGGACGTGCCTCCAGCCCAGGAGAGGGCAATGACAATGCAGGGATGAACCTGTAGCCCAGAAGAGGGCAGTGTAGTCATCAGTGGCAGCAGAGAGGAGAGGCGCAAGTATTTTCAACTGCTCAGTTCCTGGGTGGGTGAGTGGGCGGCAGCAGAGGGAAGCGACAGCTTTCGAAACAGGAGGGAGAAACTGGGAACGCCTCTGGCATGGCGAAGATTTCTGCTGAGCAGCCTGTGCTGCAGGAGAAAGCCTGGCAATGATGGGCAGTGCTGACAGGCAGCAGCTCCCTTTATGTGGGAACTCTCACCCCCCCCTCAGTGGCCATCAAATGGCTGGCGGTTGTGGTTTTTGGTTTCCAGGTCTTGCTTATGATTCCTGAAGTCTCATTGCTTAAGGCATCTTTAGGAGACTGGTGCAGTGCTGGAAAGAGAGATGTCTGCTGTGTGGACTTGTCCAGGTCACCCAAGTCCAGCGCACACAGGAATCTCCACAGACCAAGGGCTTGCACATGGACAGCTTGTGCTGACTGTTGGGTGAAGATCTGCTGGCTGGGCACCCACCACCAGTGCAGACCAGCGCTGGGTTGAGAGTCTGTCATCTGTGCAGACCAGCAGACCAGGGCACTCCTTCCCTTAGCTGTTTTTGGAAACCCTGTATCACCAAAGTAAATGGACTGTGGCTCTTCTCCACAGTTTCATTTCTCCTGATTTAGCACTCAGAAATGTGTTTAATGAAAAAGTTATTTATATAAATGTTTATAGTCTAACTTAAACAGTGAGAATATTTATATTCTGAGGGTTTATATTGATTTTAAGCATTTCTTCTTTCAGGGTGAGTTTGCCTCTGTTCAGTAATGTACCAGGAATACATGAAGTGTTAACAGACAACACTATTCACCAACAAAACTTCCACCTAAAAGGAATAAGAAATAAACATGGCAGAATTTACAGGTTACAAGGAAACCTCAAACCGGCACCTACGATTCAAACTACAAAGTCTTAGTCGCCGCCTTGATGAACTGGAGGAAGCAACCAAAAATCTGCAGAAAGCAGAGGATGAGCTGCTTGACCTCCAGGACAAAGTGATCCAGGCAGAAGGCAGCAACTCCAGCATGCTGGCTGATGTTGAAGCCCTTCGGAAAAGAGTGCTGAAGATCGAAGGCAAGGATGAAGAAATTAGGAAGGCCGAAGAGCTTTGCCAGTTAATGAAAGAAAAACTTGAAGAGGAGGAGAGCCTCACCCGAGAGCTAAAGGCAGAAATTGAACACCTTCAGAAGAGAATGGCAGAGCTGGAGAAACTGGAGGAGGCCTTTGGCAGGAGCAAGAATGACTGCACGCAACTGTGTCTTAGCCTCAATGAAGAAAAGAACTTGACCAAAAAGATATCTACAGAGTTAGAAATACTTAGAGTGAAAGTGAAAGAGCTGGAAGCATCTGAGGACAGGCTGGATAAAACCGAGCAGAGCTTAACAGGGGAGTTAGAAAAACTGAAATCCTTAGCACTGAGCTTTATCACGGAAAGAAAGCATTTTAATGAAAGAGAAAAACAGAATGAAAAAATAATCCAGGAGCTAACACAGAAACTAGAACAAAACAATAAACTAAATAGGGCAGATCAATCTAGAAATGCATCCAACTTGCTAGAGAGGTCATCAAATAATCTCCTGGACAGAAATGATTTGAGAATTGAAGATGACTTGACTTCTGCGTTGCCCTCTAAGGAGACCAGGAGGAAGGGCAGCATGGATTACCTGAAACATGTAGAAAATGAAACCAGGAATAAATCAGAAAACCAAAAGAACAAAAATCAGGAAGACAACAAAGTGAAAGATCTCACCCAAGAAATCGAGAAACTTAAAACTCAGATCAAACGTTTTGAATCTTTAGAAGAAGAACTTAAAAAAATGAGGGCCAAAAACAATGACCTGCAAGACAGTTACCTGAGTGAACAGAATAAAAACAAACTCTTAATGGGTCAGCTAGAAGAAATAAAAATGCAAATAAAGAAACAGAAAGATCTGGAGAATGGAGAGGTCGAAAATGAAGATATAAGCTTTTCTAGCAGGGGAAAACATGACAGACCCAAATACCGTGGTGTCACCACTGATTTGACAGCTACCAAGCACAAACCAAGGGAGCTCTCACCACAGCAGCGGCGGGAAAGAACAAGGAACAGAGATTTCTCTGTCAGTAATGACAGCTACAGCCATGGGAGTAGGCAGGCACCCAGTCCCAACCTAATGAACAGAAAAGCAGCAAGAGCATCTGGTCCATCTGCCCTTTCAGACACTGCTGTGACAGACACAAAGAGACTGGAGGAGAAATCTTTGGTTTCCAGTTTTTCTTCTGGTCAGAAGGAAGGCTGTGTCACACAGAATGAGGGGAAGAGAACAAAAGAGCAGCCATCCGTCCTCAGCCGATATCCTCCTGCCGCACAGGAACAGAAATCTTGGAAATCACCTTCCAAACCTGTTGGTGACACAGGTCTGAGATCCAATACTGAAAAGCCATCTCAGGTGCTCTGTGGCAACTGCCAAAGTAGTGCTGATGCACGGGATGAAAAGTCAAGCAAAGGAGAATCAGTGGCTGCTTTGGGTGAGAAGCTGAAAACCTGTCAGGCAGAAGTCAGTGACTGCTCAGGGGACACGCTGTCTGTCAAGGGCAATCACACTGCTTCCAATGGCACAGTCTCGGCATACAGGTACCACCTCACCTCCCAGGTGTCAGCGTTGGACTCCACTGGCTCTAAAGCAGAAGCAGTAAACACTTTCTCTGCATCGCACAGACAGCCAGTGGAGGGGAGAACTAAAAGAGCAATAGTCTCCCAGGAAAAAGAATCTGCAGATGTATCACTTGAAAGTGCAAAGCCTTCCACACTAACAAAGCATTCCCATCACTCCAGGAGTCAGGAGGACATCCTGCATATTCTCACAAGTCTTGATAAAAAAGACACAGGGCAGTCTTCAACTTCAGCAACAGATCATGTTAATGCTGGCTTAAAAACGGACTCCAAAATCATCCAGACTAACCAGGAAAAACTTAATACAGATGAAGAATTGGGAAGAAGCAAAAAAACAACCCCTCATTCAGAGTCTGAGCCAAGAAAGAAGGTCAGTTCCAAGCAGTTCTCCAATTCCAGGGGGGTCTTCAGAGCATCACTTTTTGAAAATGACAAAATTTCTGTAAATGATGAAGATTCCACCAAATGTACAAAACTATCTGATACCAGCACTGGAGAACTGAAATCCAGAAGGTCATTCAGCCCAAGAGAAGCTCTGAGATCAAAAGCTGTCATTAAACCTGCAATTGTTGAAAAGGATATGAAAGCAGTCATGGGAGGGACTATTTCTGAGGCAGAGTCAGAAAAACAGAAGTCTGTTGTTAAAATGGTAACAAATAAAATGATGAGCAGCATCACCATCTTCCCTTCTGAGCCGACAGCTTCAAGGACCAGTGTAGACACAGCAGCAAAAGAAAGACATGTTGCTGCCAGCGACATCAGAGTTTTTCCAAATGAACCTTTAACAGTAACAAACAATGTCCCCACACCCTTTGAGATATCGATTAATAAAAGTTCTCTGAAATCTGAGAGTGACAGAATTGGAGAGGCAATGCCAAGAAGTAAAGCAGAAACAGTGGTCTCCAGGAGCAGCATTATGATAAAGACCTCTGAACTCATGGAGAGGAACAGTGAGCTGCCTTCAGAGACAATCAGCAGAAAGAGCCATGGCTCTTCAGATGCAACTTCATCTGAAGCAAAACACATCACTGTGAGAAGTTCCTGGAGAACAAGGCAAGGCTTACATTCCCTGGAGAACTCTCAAACCAAAGTGGAGAAAAGTGCAGCTTCCAGTACTACAAATGTATGTAGGTCCTCAGTGGACCTCTCAGGAATGGAAAGGAATAGTGCAAGAACAAACTCCCTGGAGCAAACCTCATCCAGGACCAGTGCCATGGCTGATTCCTGGAGCACCCCTGAGCTGGGATCCCGAAGGACCAAAAGTAACTTAAGTGCATCTGAACTGCTAACATGCAGGAGCTATGCAAGTGATCCTACAGCAGCTTCTGCTTGGCACCAGACCACGCTACCTGTAAGTATCTCATGTTAAACACATTTGTCTCTCAGTTCATAAGATTTTACAGGTTGCCTGTTCATTTTAGGATGCTTGATTTGAAATTCTTACAGCTTATTTCTTGAACTCTGCCCCCTCCCTGTTCCTGCTGTCTTCAGTGGAGCATCTCGTATGTGAAGTACCTGATTTAGACTTCTTGAAATGAGATCCGTCTGCTTGTGTTTTGTAATGCCATACGAATAACTATATAGTAGCATCTGCTCTTGGCAAGATCAGAGAGGGCATAGTCGCAGCTTACATAGGATGTGGTATGCTATTCAGAGTGGCTTTGCATGGCACTGTCAGCTTGGAGTAGTAATGAAAAAATGATGGCAAGGAGCAGGTTTTAATAGGGTTGTGCTTCAGGTGGAGGTGTAGCTCTAATAGCAGCTGAGGAGATGCAGCTCCTTTGGGTAAAAGCTGTGTGGTTTCCCCATGTGAAACCAGAGCCCAGAGCTGGACTCTGGGCTGGAAATTTTTCCTAGGCAACTCCTAAACAGGTGAGGGGTGGCTGTTTCCTCAGGGCTGCTCCCTCTTGGGAGCCACCTGGAAAGAAGCAAGAGCCATGGGGATGGCTATGCTCTTTTCCTTTGGTGGGTACCAGTGAGGGGAGTCTCTCAGTGCAGGGCTGGCATGTGCAGACAGTGTCTGGTGTGCTGTACTTGCCACCAGAGCTGCAGGTTCTAGCATATTTCTAGCATATTTCAAGTCCATGGTGCCATAGCAGTCTCTGTGGCAGCCCCTGCCTCTGCTTATCCTTCAGAACTGCTCTAAGCAGCCACTGTCATTGTCAGTCTCTAGGAAGATCCCTGTGAGGAATCTGACCAGGCTTATGGTAGAGGGGAGACATTCATAGCTGAATGTCTCTGACATTGACAAGGGTGAGGTGGTGAAGATGTGGAAGGAGTTTTACATTTACAAAACTTCAACTTCTGTGGCATTAAGAAGCACAGAATCTGCACCATGGTTTTGCTTTGTGGGGAGTCTGTTACCTGGTGTTAGGAAATGCAGGTTGGCTTTCCAGCTATAAATGGACACTAAGAATACATCAGGGACAAAAGGCTGCATTCATCAGCACCAGTGAGCGACCTGAATTACCTGTACTGAAGAGGACAGCTAGGAATGGTATCACTCATACACTGTGTTTGAAGCAGGTGATGCAAATCATGGGGACAGGGGCTTGAGGAACTCCACTTCTGTCCCACCAGTAGGCTGGGAGATTCCAAGCCAAGATCATCTCCCTGGCCAGGGTCACTCATGGGTTACAGAGAGTCTGTACTTCTCTTCCATGAATCCAGGCAGAACTGATGTGACCAAAGTTGTCCTGTTGCATAATGGCAACTGATGTGCTTGGGGAACAAGAATGATCCATCCCTAGGAGATCCATGCCTGAGTCTCCCTTTATGCCAAGAGCTGGAATTCACAGCAGCCACAGGCTTGAGTCTCGGAGCTGAAGAGGTCTCTACTCACAGCAGGGCTCATGCATGGTCATTTATGGAGCTCTGCAGAGTGGGCACTCAGATATTCCTTTCCCAGCTTGCAGCACACCCCAGGCTGAACCGTACTTCCTGGAGGGAGTCTCAAGGTCACTGTCAGATTAGATTTGCCAGCTCTGCTGTGTGCATGCAACAGCAGCAGAATTGCACCTCACTGAGCAGCCTGACATCTGCAGTGTCCTCCCGGTATCCCTGATGAATTGGCTGCCTCCTAGCTTTGCCCGTGTCTGCAGTGAAGAGCAATCAGGGAAGAGGCTGTGTGGCTGACACAGGGCCATTGAGAGTTGAGTAGCTCTGCAGCAGATTTTAAAAGAAATTCACCCTAACGCCACATTGTCACAAATCTGAATTCTTTGTCATAAAATATGTATATTTTTAGCTTGTGAGCTGGGAGCAAGAAGTTACCCTGGAAGACTGCAGATACACAGATACCAAGTTTGGTGTATTTGGCAGCTCACATTATTTCATGTGCCCTTGATAAAAAAACCGAAGTTTGAAGGGTATCAAAAACCTGCCTTTGAAGGGTGTCTTTGGGCTTATAATGTGTCCTGTCACAAACAGGCTGTTTTTACTGAGATCTGTGTTTCAGTTGAAGATGTAGCTGTTTCCCCGTCAGAAGACTGGCACTGGTCTGTTCTACCTTTGCACATTCAGCTTCCTCAGTCACCTCTTCCCAGCTCCACTATTCAAAGTCCTTAAGAATTGCCTTAAGAATCCTATTTGGGAAGCACAGGGTCTGTGCCGGTTTTGCCAGAATATGTCTTCAGCCTGGAGGAGAGAAGGGTCTGAGGAGACTTTATAGTCACCTTCCAGTATCTAAAGGGGGTTACAAGATTATGGCAGTGGAGGTGGGGGTGGCTTTTTTACAGGGGCCTGTAGTGACAGGGCATGCGGGAATGGGCTTAAATTGGAGATGGGAAGAGTTAGACTAGACAAGAGGAAATTCTTCAAGGTGAGGATGTTGAGGCCTTGGCCCAGGTTGCCCAGGGAGGTTGTGGCTGCCGCATCCCTGGAGGTGTTCAAGGCCAGATTGGATGGGGCCTTGAGCAGCCTGGTCCAGTGGGGCGTGTCCCTGCCTATGGCAGAGGGGTCAGAACTGGATGGGCTTTAAGGTCCATTCCAACTCAAACCATTCTGTAGTTCCTCTCTTTCATGAAAAATTACTGATGTCTGACCACTGGCTGACGTACCACTGGAGGCTCAGTCCCTGCCCTTTGACAGTCCCTCAGGACAGACCCAGACTGAGTGCTGGAAATGGTTCTTGCCAGGAGATGCCAGGGCAGAAGGGGCTTTCAGCCTTTGACGTAGTATCCATCCCCGGTGAAGGACAGGAGGTATTGGCAGTGTTTAGCAATACCTGTGCTCCTTGCAGCACTCTACTGGGAGTCCCCAGGAGCAGGTGGTGTGTCATCCTGAGTGCTGCTCACTCTTGTGCTCACTGGCAGCCATCGCAGGCTCCCAGGAAAGACCTGAAGATATGCAGGACCTCGAGTAGTCATTTCATCGGGTTTCAAGTTTCAGATACCGCAGTCAGTCTTTCTCTGGTGGGACGTTTGATTTCTGAAAATGTGCAGTGGCCCAGTGAGTTCAAAGGCACTGGCGGGCAGTGTGCAGGCAGCATTGTGAGGTGAATACATGTGATTCATTATTCTTGTGGCTGTCACCTTGATGTGACTGGAGCTGAGCTGGGTGCTGTATGAATTAGCTAAAAACCTAAAGATAGGCTTTTTTTCCAGTGAAACCATATGTTCCTTATTGTGGGCAGATCTCATGGAAAAGTCTCCCTGACAGTGTCCAGGGCTGTGCTGCGTCTCGTCCTTTCTTTCCTTTGCTTAGGGACTGACAGAAAATGCATCCATCAACTTGTTACCCTCACTGACTCTACATAAGCTCCTACTCAAGCAGCCAGCTCCATACATCACTGTGTGTTTATCTTTCCTTGGGCCTCAGTAACTCTGTCCGAGGGCTCCATTCTCGTCTTTGTGAACCTGGGGGTCATAGTCTGTTCTGAGCAGCTTCCCTGGCGTTCGCTCCCAGCTGATTGTCCTGCAAGATGCCATGGAGTGTGCTGAGCTCCACACCAACCTGGCACTGTTGTAGCACCAGGAGGTACTGATCTGCATTGCTACCGTGTGCTGGGTGGCCAGCCTGATTGCCTTGACTCAACTTTTTGTCTACGAAACTCTTTGAAACTCATGTGTCTGGGTTGGTAGCAGAGTTCATGGTACCTGGCAGCAGAGGTGGGACTGACACTGTCAGATTGGAGGACCTCTGTGCTCACTCTGTGGCCTCATCTCTGAAGACGATGACTGTATCAGAAATACAGAGATGCCCATGCCATGGTAAGCTGTCTGGGTCCATCAAGATGACTGCAATTCATAAAAAGAAAATTATCACCTAACCTTTTTGACCAGCCTGTCCCACCATGATTATCTCTGACCTGTGGTTCATTGGAAGTCCCTGTGTTGTGCCTTTTCATTGAGGTGCTGCTGCTGTTCACTTCTCACTTCTTTTATAGGGCTTAGATTGTAAGGTAGAGGTCAGGTCCAGTGTTAGCTGGATGTCATCCACAGTGGGGCTAGATCAGGGCAGATGTTTGCCCATCCAGAACCATGGGATCTCACAGCTTCTTTCTGAGAACCTACCAAAGCCCAGTGGCCACCTCAGAAGTGTTTTTCTGACAGGCACAGGCTGCTGCCTCTCCCCTACCACAAGGCAGGGCCCAAATTTCTTCCACCAGTAGAAGAAAGCCTGCAGCCCCTTCACAGGGCTGTGCACTGCATGTTTCCGTGAATACCGTGCCATCCTTGAAGTGAGCAGAGCCAATAAAGCCTTCAGGAGCACAGTGCAGCAGCTGCAATTTGCCCAGCAGCCAAATACCTTACTGAAGTTATAAGTTCAACACTGGATGCATTTTGTTTCCGATGTTGACAGGGTGGTGCCTTATCGTGTGCTGGAACCTGTGCATAAGGAGGTTTTCCAGCCAGTGGCAGCAAAAACAAAAGCTCTGCCATCTTCCTGGGGAGTGGAGGCTGACAGGGGCTCCGTATCCCTGTACTCCACAGCAGCATGCAGCCTTCATAAAAGACAAAAGCACCTCCACCAGGAGTCAGAATCCCAGGGAATGATTCCATAAACATTTCTGCAGACATTCAGGAAAACACAAGTGAGTTTAAAAGTGCCAGTTTGATGCCAGTAGCAGAAAAGCAGGGCAGGACACCGCCCCACACAGTCTCACTGCCACAGAAATGGGAGAATCGGGTTGCTGGGCACCACTCCCAAACTTAGCTAATACTTTTCAAAAACTCCTTCAGTCTCTGACCTGTGGGGTTTTCTTGAGCCAGTTGTCCCTCATGGTTACAAGCAGACAGGTCCTAGTGAGCCATGCAGGTTGGTCTGTGCAGGGGTCACTGCTGGACAGCAGACTCATTGGATGGTTTAAAAAAAAAAAATCTTGATGTATGTAAGGGAGGACCTAAGCAGAGGCAGCCTGGTGGGGCTGTGGAAGGCACTTCAGCACCTTGCCCTGCAAGCCCAGGACCAAAAATCTAACATTATTCCAGACCCCTTCATAGTCCCTAAGTCACAACCTTCTTTATTTTCCTTTGCACAGGATGAAAGCAAAGATTTTGTGCCTAGTTCCAGAAGGAAACACCACGACTCTTCAGAGTACCTCTCGCAGGTGGACACACCAGGGAAAAGGCCAGGCACTAAAATGGAGCTGCAGGACCCTGAATCCAAGCCCCCATTGATGGGTCTCCAGGCAGAGGAGCAGGTATAGGAGCTCAAGGACTAACACAGGGTGTTACAGGGCAAGAAGTCAGTGTCTAAACCGACCTTCCAGGAATGTAATTCAGAGAGCTTGTCCAAATGAATGTAAACCATTTAGGAGAAATCCAGTCTTCAATTAGTACTGCCCAGAGGCAGAGGCTGCTGTATGACATCAATAAATTATTTTACTCGTTGCCTACACTGGTAAAAAAGTGCTACTTGATTTTTCTGTTCTAAACTAGTCTCAGCTAGCTTTAAGGCTAAAAAATTTCCCAGGAATAAGAGGCACTGCATCAAGTCATCCCCTGGTCAGGATTGGAAAAAATACTGAAGAGACAAATCAGGGCCCCGGACTTTCCTGTTTCAGTTGGCTGCTGCACCACTGGGATACTTGTCAGATGCTACATACTTGCTTCTATCCCACCTAAAACACCTCTTTCTGGATACACAAAGTGGAAGACAGTCCAAATTAGAGTGACCATCACTCACTGCCTGAAATATAAAAAAACGTGTATTCCAGCCTCTTCACATGGGGCACCCTTCAGAGGAGTCAGGGGGGCCAGGCAGCCAGTAATTTCTAGGTACACACTCATGGTTATGATTGTATAAAAGACTGTTTTTTTCTCGTGGCAGTCCCTCTTTTCCTGGGCAGCTGCCTGGAGCAATGTGCAGATGTCCATTCATGGATCACCTGCAGTAGGAAATCTCTTCAGAGCTCAAACCTGTTGTTAGTGTCTCTTACTGGACATGTACCAACGTTGCTGAGTGTGGACACGACAGCAGCAGGACCACAACCAGGCGGCTGAGCACCTGGCACAGTCCTACCTCTCGATGATGCTACAAAACATTAAGAACTCAGAGAGACATGGTCCCAACTGAGCTGTTCAGGGTGGCATTTAGGGACAGGCACTAGTTGCAGTGGAGAGCAGTGAACTGGCACTATCTGTTGGTGGCCTTTTGGAACATGAGCGATGGTGTGTGGTCACCAAGGTTGTTACCAACAGTGATATTCATCCGGTCAGATGCAGACTCCTGTACCTGAGGCTGTTCTGTGCTTCCTTTGTCTGCACAGACTGGGTCAACAGCAAATAAAACTCCGGATAAAGTCAGATCCCCCTGATACACAGTGTCATTTGAATCTTCTGTCCTGCCCAGACCTCCACTGGCTGTACCAGGAGCCTGAACACCTTGCACATGGAGACATGAGATCAGCTCCTTTTCCTCTATTCTGTCAGGAGTTGTGCACCTTATCTGCCAGGTGTGGAGGTGGGTGGGGGGTACACAACAGCATAAAGAAAGGTTATAAGTTCACTAAAGGGCACTCATAATACTCTCCCCCAGAGCAAAAATGCTGCCAGAGGCAATTGGCAGGTCGTGGCCAGTTTGTGATGCTGCCTGGTTGTGTCTTACAGGGTGCTTCCCGTACCTGCCGGACAACATCTCGGAGATGAGTTGTATTCCCTTCCACGCAATGAACACGCTGCACAGTGGAGCAAGAGGCAGGACAGCACCAAGTTCATGGGTGTCATCTCTCCAGAGGCTTCAGTGAGCCTGAAACCAGTGTTCTAATGCAATTTGCAAGGTACAGGAGCTTTACCAGTCAATTCTTTTTCTTCATTGCTGAAGAGGCAGCTGCAAAGACTTTGCTCAGGTGACTCCCACTTCTCATCTCTGTACCTGCAATCTTAATCTTCTCCATAGGATGACAGGTCTGTCTACATATAGAAACCCTGACTGCATAGCTTCTCTAAGCAATGGTACTCCCTGGACAAGAGAGAACTTTTCATTAGTCACTTGCATTTAGACAAGATCCCGACAGTTTCCCCTTGAATATGGCCAACCACCCTATGACAGCCATCCTTCACAGCTGAACACCCGCAGTTCCTAGGAGGGGTTAGCATTAGCATTCTCCTAACACACCTTTGTTGGCTTGGGTTGTGGTCACTTCAGTACCTGTTTTCCCAGCACCTTTTGTGTCCAGGCAAGAGGGAACCATTCCCCAGACGTTGCTTTACACAGTAAGAGGGAAGGAGAGCAGAAAATGTTATTTAAAAGCAATTACTGTCAGTCTCTGCAACAAGCTTTGCATGACCTACTCATCACCAGCTAAGATCTTGCACCAAGAAGTCATCTCCGAGCCAAACCAACAACAGTTCATACAGCACTGACTTCCTCCTGACTTTGACTGGGGTACTTTTTACTCGAAGTTTTCTGTCTATTGTGCTCTGCAGGCAACAACTCCGCTGCTTAATCTCAGCAGCTGAGCTCTAAGGAAGAAGAAACAAGGGTGTTTCTTCACATACAAGCAGAGTGTGCTTGTTCCTTCCAAAACCAGTGTGGCTACCTAGGCAGCCTTGATGTGTGCCCTTCTTTAGGAACACCCCATCTGTCATGTCTGGGACTCAGTTGTGGTCAGGAACTGTTTGCCCTGCAGCAGTATGTTATCCTATCAGTGCCTACAGGCCACTGAGTGCAGATGGCATTGCTGTGGGAGAGACAGTGCTGCCACAACTTCAAGAGGTGCTCAGGTGTTGGATCAGCATCAGTCCTGAGCAGGGTGATGGCATCTGGCTCACCCAGTCAGAGCTCCTTCTTTCCTTCCCATCACTCAGCTGCAGGGCTGGCCCATGGTTTTCCTGTCCTGTTCACAAACATCACTGATGCCCTAAGGGTTTTCTTCTGCCTGTTGGAAACATGTCCCTCTCTGCTGAGAGCAAGGAAAAGGCTGCAGCAGGGAAAAGGTCCTGTTCTGGAGGTGCCGCGGGAATGGCTGCAACCCCACAGCTCCCATGGCTGAGTTGCACCCCACACCCATCCCCACGCCTCCCCTTCAGAGGAGCAGCCAGTGCAGCAGCACATGGGACTACCCATGTGCACACACTTCTGTGCCGTGTCCCCTCCCTGTCCCTTGGAGTTATACGCCTCAATTCTGAGAGGCAAAGGAATCAAAAACAGAGCTGGGTGGAAAATATCTATGAAAACATTTATATAAAAAGGAAATTATTTTGTTTTGTTAATAAAGATTGTTTGGAGAAAAGAAAAATATTTTGGAAAAAAAAAGTGTTCCCTTTTGCAATTTTAAGCTGGTTTCCCAAAGTTACATTTTTAACCTTTCATTTTATTCTTTTGTATTTCATGACATGTTTTTGTGTCAAGTTGCGTAATGACAAAAAAGATGCTTTTAAATTAGTACAAAGTGGCAGTGCTAGTAATCTTAAATTATATTAAAATAAATCCTATTAACTGCTCTCTCTCACACCTGATATGGCAGTGCTGGTAAAGAAGGGGATAAATATATCCACAAATATAACAGGAAGAAAATTTTAAGCTCAAAATCCTAACTAGAAGTGAAGGGAACTGAAATTCTGAAGTTAAGTTTGGATTTCCAAACCACCTCCCCCTGCCCCGTATTTATCAGGAAATATGGAAACTCGCACAGGTTTTGTAATTGAAACTGCAATGGAATTTTTTATTTTTTTAAATCGAGCCAGTGTAATTGCAATATCGCCCTGAGCATCCTGCCCTGCGCAGACTTAACACTAAGGTGGGATCACCACCACACAACACAAGACATTCCAGATAACTGAATGGCATCTGCTCCCCTTCCGTGTGATCCTGTGAGCTGTACAGTGATGGTAACCAGAATGACAGCCTGACCAGACGTGCTGCATCCCAGCAGGGTTCTTGTGGGGCTGGCTTGCTCTGCCAGCCTCAGGATGCTCCATTTATTTGTCCTTTATTTCCATGTTAAAGAAAACATCTTGCTTCAGAACTGACTCAGCTGCCTCAGGGCTGCTTCTGTCTATCATGTGGGATACGCTGCTGCAAAACTGCCTCCAGGCCAGTGCTGCCCCAAAGCCTCCTGCAGGACCTGCCTGCTGAACCTGGGAGCTCATGTCTCAGCATGTCCCTGCCTCTCCAGAAAGCAATGAGTTACCTCTGCTGCAAAGCACTTCTCCTGCTGTGTAACATCCTCAGTTACCATCACCATGGCAGAAACACTGCCAACGACCCACCTGTCACTGCTTCAGTCTCTGAGATGCTGCATGTTTGGAGGGAACCTCCTCCTGTGTCACCGTCCTGGGCTGGGATGTTGGTGTTAGAAATAGCCAGACAGCACATCCACACTGCCAAGGATGAGGGGATTTTGAGTAGCAACTGCATGGCTTTCCTCCTCCCAGTAAGGAGTCCTGTGCTGCTGCAGGACAGTAGTCTACATCCCACTGGATGCTTGGATGCCCATACCCATCCACAAACCCTCTTTCTCATGGTCTTGGCATGGATCCATCTTAGCATGGTGCTCCCAAAGATCCTTCTGAGGCAGCTGGTCTCAGTCCTGGCCATGAAAGCTCTGCATCCCTAAGACTTGCTGTACTGGGTTAGCTCAAGCTGTACCTACTCACAACACTGGCTTACCCGCCGGCTTTTCAACCCCACAACTTGCCTCAATAACACAACTCTATTTGAAGTGCAACAGAAAAGACCACCAGCAGCAACAGCTGTTGGTTTTTTCCCTTCTATCAACCAGGATCGGGCTTTTCCTTAGAGGTCTTCACCCTGCTGCTTGGTGGGTTCATATTGCAGGAGCCTCAGCAGCACTGAGCCAGGAGCGCAGCTCTTCTGGCTCTGCTTTCCTCAGGTGATGTCTCTCCGTTCCCCTGCTGCCTCAGACCTTTATTCACTATTTTGCAGCACATACCATGAACTCCTGCTCAACTCAGCCTTATTGCTTGTAAATGAACACAAATGTCTCTCTGGGGTTTTAACACAATTGAGATTAAATTCAAGAAAGACGACCCTCCTCAGAAATGGAGAGGGCCCTCTAATCACAAGTGCAATAGGAGTTGATTGTATTACTGAATTTCTAGCAATGACTTCAGGAAACACAATGTGTTTTACTCAAATGGCACACTTTTTTGAACAGCTGTAAGATAGAGAATATGTGTAAATGTTGCTATCACTGGAGAAGTATTTGTAATTTAGCATATAACTATAGCAGGCTTGTCAGTGGGCTTGGTGATGACACAAGGCTGCGCATCAAGTCCTCAGGTAGTTCCAAAGTTGTAAGTGTATTTGCTGTACAGAGGAAATGCATCAGTGCTCGCACTTCCCAAGGAAGTGGAGCCAGGGTCCTTTTCGGAGCACCAGCAGCTTTCCCCAGAATGGCTGGCATCAGCAGTGTCATGAAGGGGCTCCTTTATGTCCAGGAACACTATGGCAGTGCAACACCTCTCAGCTGCTCGGGGAGCACAGGGTGTCAGAGCTGCACAGAGCAACCGCCATGTGTTGTCAAACTGCAGTGCAGCGGGGCAGCATGTAGCCCTCCTGCTGACAGCACCTCCAGGAAAGGAAAGGGGTGGGCACGCTCGGTGCTTCAAGGGACACTTGACATGAACAATTTCCTAGTTACAGGTCAAAGCAATAGTTACATTGGTGTCATCTCTAACATAGTAGACCTCATCTTTGTCACTTGCACATCACTGGAGTGGTCACAGCACTGTTCCAGGGCCAGGTCTGTATGTGAGGAAACCTGAACCCATTGTTTGCAGATGCCTCTGACAGTCGGTAACCTAAGGACCCAAAGGATCATCTTCCTAGGCTGCTCAGCATGCAGGGCAGGCTTCTGACTTGGGGAAGCAGCATACCAGGCTGCATGGAATATATTTTTAAGAGAATAAATCTATTTTTTTGTATTTCCAGATACATATTTGGACTGATGCAGCTTAGTTATAAGACAAATAATGCAAGATATCTTATAATCACAGACTCATACAAGTTAAGCAAATTTTCCAGGGTTACAGTATCACCCTAAAACAAACGTTGTGTCCACTAGAGCTATCAGTCAGCACTGTTTCACACTCCCTGTCTTGGCATGCTCAGCAGAGGGAAGCCAGTCCTTCCCTCCTCAGGCTGCCCACACAGGAGATCCAGATGGTGCTCACCTCCTTCCAAATACACAGTGCTTTTAGTCTGCATGCCAAATGTAAAAACACACTTTAATCTGCATGTCTCTCCTGACTCAAATGCTGTCAGCTCTGCAGTATATACCCAATAAAAACTCTTGCCTTTTTACATGTTTGTGATATGGTGTTTATGGCTCTGGTTGAGTCTCTACAGTGTCTGTTACTTGGAGGTGCAGATGGCCCTCAGTAAGGAGCTGTTGCAGCCCCAGGCTGCAGCACTATGTGTTAGTGTTGAGCCTGACTGCCTTGCTTTTAGGTTTTTGCCTACATCCAGGCAGATCCCCTACATCCATTCCTAGGCTGCATTTAAGTCACAAACAGTGCATACACAGCAAATCAACACAACCACTCTCCACTTAGACTGGATGGCCTGGACTTGCTGAGAGTGCGCTGGAGGAACAAGTATTCTTACAGAGGTGAATGAGCTGCCTGCCTTCCCTCACCAGTTAGATTGCACTGGACCCCAGAGACATCGGCCATCTCCTGGAAGAAGCTGAAGGATACAGTGGTCAGTACCAGTGGCAAAGTCTCCTGCACAGTATCTAACATTTTGCAGTCTATAGGTGCAATTAAGCACCTTTCCTTCACAGGATGAGTCCCCTTGTTTATAACTATGGCACCTGGAGAGAAGTACAGTAAGTTGTAAGGACCCTTGGGCACCACACTGTATTCTAGAAAAGCTCTTTTCCTTATATCTTGGGTTTTTTTAACATTTGACTGTTTGGACTCGATGATCTGGTGGGTCTCTTCCAACCTGGTGATTCTATGATTCTATGACTGCAAAACTGGCCACATTTCCAGAAGTTCTGTTAAATGGATTGTTAGTATGGACTGATGTTGTAGGACCATCNTCTATGATTCTATGACTGCAAAACTGGCCACATTTCCAAAACTGGCCACATTTCCATTGTTAGTATGGACTGATGTTGTAGGACCATCCATAGCTGTCATATGAGCTGTTGGTCCCTGAGTAGAGCTTGTTAACTATAGGTACGGTCCTGCAGACATTCCCTCTAAGAAAATGGACTTTTGGCTTGGTTAAGACCCCTTTCTGTTCCAGCTCACACAAGCAGTTTCACAGGTTCCCCTGCTTGCACTGCCTGTATGGTTCCCTCTTCTTTAGTTTAACTAGCAGGTCTCAGGCTTGAAGAGTCCTCCTATTGCCTACAAACAAGCGTATTCTCTAAGTAGTCCAGCTGCAAACTTTGCTGCTGTTTTTCGGCGAGAAGGCCACTGATTCTCCCAGAGGTTCCTGATCCACCACTCACAGAGGTCTCTGGTGTCTTAGATTTTAATCCCAGCAGCACACTCAGAGAAGTAGTTACTCAGGCTACAGGGGTTGCTAACAGTTCTTCTTATCTGTGTTCCCCCCACAGTAAAACAGGAAGACAGTCCTACTGCTCACTACCCTTGTTGTCAGGTAGGGAAGCCCTGCCTGATGCTGGAGCCAGTCCCACTGATCTCTGGCTGCTTTTCACATGCAGCATCACTTCTCACTGGCACAGGGTACATTCCGTGCCTTTCACCCCGCTGCTCCTGTTTGCACCAGCAGCCTGCCTACCATCAGCTCCCCATACGCTTATCCATGTTAATATCTTTGTTAACATGCTTTTTAATCAGACTTATGTCCTTGCTTTTGGCACATGCACGGATGGACACACAAAGGAAGAGCAGATCCAAGCTCTGGCTCCAAGCCTGGTGTCGGCAGCAGAGTTTGGTGTTTTGATCACCCCTCAGTCTATACGAGGCCAGGGCTGCTGCTGCCAGAGTACACCTGTCTTAAAAGGGACAAAGGTGCTCTACACAGGACTTAGCAGGGCTCATGGAAAGAACTTGAAACCAGATTTGATAGGGGAAAGGGACAGACCCAGGCTTGCTGGAGATCAGCATGGGGGTGGCATAGCAGTGTTTATGGCACGATGTGGTAGTGAGGCCCTTTGCTCTGCCATCTTTATAGAGGTAGGGGATGGAGATCCATGTGGCAGCAAAGATTGATGTGTTTGAAACCACAGAAATTCCTAAAAACAGTCGCATAGGAACTGGGGGTTCTTCCCCTCAAAAGGTGGCAGGATCATTAGCCCAGCTCACAAGACAGAAAACAAAAAGGAGGAGCTGGAAGCCATTGTGCAGCAGGAAACCTATGAGATAGTTGCCATCATGAAAACATGGTGGGACACCTTGCACAGCTGGAGTGCTGCAATGGATGGCTACAAACTCTTCAGAAAGGACAAGCAAGGAAGGAGAGGCAGAGGGGTAGCCCTGGATGTTAGGGAGTGTTTGTATGGTCTGGAGCTCAATGATGGCAACATGGGTCGAGTGTTCACAGGCAAGAATCAGCAAGGCAGATGTCATGGTGGGAGTCTGTTACAGACCACCTGACCTAGATGAGGAGACAGATCATTGTAGCTGGAAGCATCATAGAATCACCAGGTTGGAAAGGACCCACTGGATCATCAAGTCAAGTCTAACCATAACCATGAGAAGCCTCATGATTGCTAGACCTTTTTCTCGTGGGGGACTTCAACCCCCATATGTCTACTGGGAATACAATACAGCAGAGAGAAAACAGTCCAGGAGATTCCTGGAGTGTGTGAACTTCCTAACACAGCTGGTGAAGAATCCAACTGGGGAAGGTGCCTGCTAGACCTGTGATTCAGAATCAAGAAGGACTTGTGGGTGATTTGGCACAGCCATCATGAAATGACAGAGGTTTTGATTCATGTTGAAGCAACGGGGGTGGCAGGGATTGAGGAGGTGTCAGCAGAACTCTGAAAGGCACGGGATCAGGCTGTGCCCATGTGTCAGAACATGAGCCAGCAGGGAGGAGACTGGCCTGGCTGAACAGAGAACTTTGGATGTAACTCTGAGGAAAAAGAACATTTTGTGGCCTCTTCGGAACAGCAACTCAGGAGGGCTATGAAGATGGTGTGAGGTTATGCAGAGAGAAAGCTGGAAGGGCCAGACCCAACTAGGAATGAATCCTATTGCTGAGGTGAAGGAAGGAGAATCTCCATCCTTTGCTGGATGTGGAGGGGGATTGTAGTGACAAAGGGTGAGGAAAAGACTGAAAGCTTAATGACTCCTTTGCCTCAGCTTTTAATAGCAAGACCAGTTGTTCTTGAGGTATTCAGCCCTCTACACTGGAAGACAGGGATGGGAGCAGAATGGAGCCCTCATAATTCAAGGGGAAATGGTTAGCAACCTGCTGCACCTCCAAGACGCATGGCAGGGGGGTCTTTGGGGTCAGATGGAGTCCACCAAGGGTATTGAAGGAACCTGCAGAGTGGCTCACCAAGCCACTTTCCATCATTTATCAGCAGTCCTGGCTCACTGGGGAGGTCCCACATGACTGGAAGACAGCAAATGTGACACCTGCCTCAAGAATGGTTGGTTTGGACTCCTCCCAGCAAAATATACACAATGGGGCTGGAGCATGTCCAGCAAAGAGTAATGGAGCTGGGAAAGGGTCTGGAGCACAGGGGTTATAAGAAGTGCCTTACGCCACTGGGGCTNTGCCTACCATCAGCTCCCCATACGCTTATCCATGTTAATATCTTTGTTAACATGCTTTTTAATCAGACTTATGTCCTTGCTTTTGGCACATGCACGGATGGACACACAAAGGAAGAGCAGATCCAAGCTCTGGCTCCAAGCCTGGTGTCGGCAGCAGAGTTTGGTGTTTTGATCACCCCTCAGTCTATACGAGGCCAGGGCTGCTGCTGCCAGAGTACACCTGTCTTAAAAGGGACAAAGGTGCTCTACACAGGACTTAGCAGGGCTCATGGAAAGAACTTGAAACCAGATTTGATAGGGGAAAGGGACAGACCCAGGCTTGCTGGAGATCAGCATGGGGGTGGCATAGCAGTGTTTATGGCACGATGTGGTAGTGAGGCCCTTTGCTCTGCCATCTTTATAGAGGTAGGGGATGGAGATCCATGTGGCAGCAAAGATTGATGTGTTTGAAACCACAGAAATTCCTAAAAACAGTCGCATAGGAACTGGGGGTTCTTCCCCTCAAAAGGTGGCAGGATCATTAGCCCAGCTCACAAGACAGAAAACAAAAAGGAGGAGCTGGAAGCCATTGTGCAGCAGGAAACCTATGAGATAGTTGCCATCATGAAAACATGGTGGGACACCTTGCACAGCTGGAGTGCTGCAATGGATGGCTACAAACTCTTCAGAAAGGACAAGCAAGGAAGGAGAGGCAGAGGGGTAGCCCTGGATGTTAGGGAGTGTTTGTATGGTCTGGAGCTCAATGATGGCAACATGGGTCGAGTGTTCACAGGCAAGAATCAGCAAGGCAGATGTCATGGTGGGAGTCTGTTACAGACCACCTGACCTAGATGAGGAGACAGATCATTGTAGCTGGAAGCATCATAGAATCACCAGGTTGGAAAGGACCCACTGGATCATCAAGTCAAGTCTAACCATAACCATGAGAAGCCTCATGATTGCTAGACCTTTTTCTCGTGGGGGACTTCAACCCCCATATGTCTACTGGGAATACAATACAGCAGAGAGAAAACAGTCCAGGAGATTCCTGGAGTGTGTGAACTTCCTAACACAGCTGGTGAAGAATCCAACTGGGGAAGGTGCCTGCTAGACCTGTGATTCAGAATCAAGAAGGACTTGTGGGTGATTTGGCACAGCCATCATGAAATGACAGAGGTTTTGATTCATGTTGAAGCAACGGGGGTGGCAGGGATTGAGGAGGTGTCAGCAGAACTCTGAAAGGCACGGGATCAGGCTGTGCCCATGTGTCAGAACATGAGCCAGCAGGGAGGAGACTGGCCTGGCTGAACAGAGAACTTTGGATGTAACTCTGAGGAAAAAGAACATTTTGTGGCCTCTTCGGAACAGCAACTCAGGAGGGCTATGAAGATGGTGTGAGGTTATGCAGAGAGAAAGCTGGAAGGGCCAGACCCAACTAGGAATGAATCCTATTGCTGAGGTGAAGGAAGGAGAATCTCCATCCTTTGCTGGATGTGGAGGGGGATTGTAGTGACAAAGGGTGAGGAAAAGACTGAAAGCTTAATGACTCCTTTGCCTCAGCTTTTAATAGCAAGACCAGTTGTTCTTGAGGTATTCAGCCCTCTACACTGGAAGACAGGGATGGGAGCAGAATGGAGCCCTCATAATTCAAGGGGAAATGGTTAGCAACCTGCTGCACCTCCAAGACGCATGGCAGGGGGGTCTTTGGGGTCAGATGGAGTCCACCAAGGGTATTGAAGGAACCTGCAGAGTGGCTCACCAAGCCACTTTCCATCATTTATCAGCAGTCCTGGCTCACTGGGGAGGTCCCACATGACTGGAAGACAGCAAATGTGACACCTGCCTCAAGAATGGTTGGAGGGAGGATCTGGAGAACTACAGGCCTATCAGCCTGACCTCAGTATTGGGGACAATTATGGAGCAGTTTATCTCACGTGCCATCACATGGCACATACAGCATAGCTGGGTGATCAGGCACAATCAACATAGGTTCAGGAAATACAGGTCCTTCTTGACTGACCTGATCTTCTGGGGAAGAGATTATACCCCTATACTCAGCACTGGTGAGAGGCTGCACCTCAGAACCTGTGTTGTTTTGGACTCCTCCCAGCAAAATATACACAATGGGGCTGGAGCATGTCCAGCAAAGAGTAATGGAGCTGGGAAAGGGTCTGGAGCACAGGGGTTATAAGAAGTGCCTTACGCCACTGGGGCTGTTTAGTCTGGAGAAGAGGAGGATGAGGGGACACCTCATGGCTCTCCTCAGTTTGCAGCAAGGAGGTTGTAGTGAGGTGGGTGCCAATCTCTTCTCCCAAGGCACAATTAATAGATGAGAAGAAATGGCCTCAAGCTGTGCCAGGGGATGTTTAGATTGGATATTAGGCAATATTGCTTCCCCACAAGGGTTGTCAAGCACTGGCAGAGGCTGCCCAGGGAAGTGATAGAGTCACCATCCCTGGTGGGGTTCAAACGATGTGTGGCTGTGGCATGTGGGGGCATGGTTGAGTGGTGGTCTGGTCAGTGTGGGGTTAAGGGTTGGACTTGGTCTTAATCAAGATCTTTTCCAACCTAAATGATTCTATGAATTGTTTTAAAGTTCTTTGCATTCAACCTGACTTTGAATTCTGTGTACCTGTCATCAGGTTGTGGAAACATGGTTTAAGGATATGAATACTCTCGCATCCCCAAAGACGTCTTGTCTGTTACACACCACCCAAGCACACAGATGGCACAAAGTTGGGCACAGCAGCTACAGCTGTTTCTTTTCAAAAACACCACCAGATAAAGTGGTATTTTGTATCACTTGTGACCTTGACATTCCCAGGAAAGAGAAGGTCTCCATTCATTCTCCTCAGCTTGCAGAGAGTTCAAGCCCACACCAGTCAGGCCTCAGAAAACTGAGGTAAAGCAGGGTGGAGGGCACCTTCCAGCTGCAGCAGTCATGGTGCAAGCAAGAATACAGCTGGGTCAGGAGGAAATAAATGAGCAAGTAGGAGGCTGAGATTGAGGCTTTGCCATTATAGAGCTCAGCTGGGAGGAGAATTTCCTAACATGCTCCAAGGCCTGCCTGGACTCGCTCAGTTCCAAGTCACTTTTCTAGGACTTCATGGCTGAGATGCAGTACATGGCTCCTATTCACTGACTGTAGCCCCATTGCCTCACTACACCACAACATGAAGACAAATATTTCCCTCCAGCCCCTTGATGGGACGGCCACAGCCAAACCACCTCCCTGGGGCCAGCCAAATGCCTACCTTCTTCCTTTGTGATGCTCCCTTACGCAGCTACCCAGGACTCCCCTCAACCTCTTTAAAACCTGTCATGTTATCAGGAGCACAAGCTATTTCCTCTTGCCCAGGACACATACCCCCACCTCCTCCAGATCTGCTCTCATTTCCCTTGCTCCCTTGTGTGCAGTGGGCAGTGCCTCTGCACACTTAGGGCCAGTCACAGTGCTGTGAGAAAAAACCCTCTAGTAATGACTGAACTCAACCTGGATCAGCCAGAAAGTTGAAGCTGTTAATTTCAAGCTCCCATCCAGGATTCTCCCATGTTGCATCCAACAAAGCTAGGATTATACAGAGTAAATAATGACATAAAAACAAGTAGGCTGAACATGCCAACCAGGGAGAGATGGAGCCTAGGACAAGATCATCTCTTACCAAGATCTTACCAGCTCCAGTAATTCCAGGCCAGATTCCAGGAACATCTTGGCTATCCTGGCTCTGCAGAAGGACCAGCTGCCTTCAGAACTCTGTAGAATTGCCAATAAATTGGAATCTTGTTTTCTTCAAAAACTGCAGCATCTCAGCTGCTTCTGAAAACAGGCGCAGTGCCCAATCTTTGCATATCCAACTACAAGGAAATGCTGGGTAGATCCCACCCACTAGGACACCCTGAAGCCTAGGTAATTAATGCCCTAAATCCGTATCAACTTGGCAAGCGTGCTCCCTCCTGTGCTGACTCAAACCAAACTGCACACTGGAGCACAGAAGGAACACCAAGCGGTAGCAAGTGCCCAGCCCCTCTGGGCCAGAGGGCACACAAAAAACATCAGCGAAAGTGTAAGGCTTCTTTAAGGCAAATGCACTCCATTCTAAATCACATCCTCCAGCATGGACAGCTACAGAAAAAGCTTGCCCCCATTGCTGCACAGGAATTCAGCAGTCCAGCAGGTAAGCTGTGAGCTGTAGAAATACTTATTTTTCATGCCTGCTCGAGACCCCTAAACCGAAGTATCCCCGGTGAATCATGAAAAAACATTCAAACTGAGCAGTTCAACAAGCTTTATATGTGTGAATATGATTTCATGAGCAAGGACAAATTACTAAGGACAGGAGTGTGTTGTCCAAACATCAGTTCTAATTCTGCTCAAGACCTTGAGATTGGAGATATTTCTGTCCTAGAATCATGGCTGAGAGTTGAACCTGCCCACGGGTACATGGGTACACAAGGCTTAACAAAAAAATCCTGAAGAGAACAAAAGGCATATAGGTCTGTGAGGAAGGGAGAAGCACTGAGTACACAGAGCATGTGCCATGCAGCACCTAGGTAAGCGATGTCCATTTTCATGTCGTTGTGGTCTGTATGTCTGTTCTAACTTGGGGTAACTCCAAACAGAATTCCACATCAGTGCAGCTTCCCAGGCCTTTAACCATTTGCAAAATCTAGCACTAATTACAAGATCCTCAAGCAGAGAAACAGCGTGAAGAGAGAATGCTGCAGTAGCTCTGTGTAAGGATGAGCACCACTATCAGGTATCCCAAGGCCCTGCCATGAGGCATTTACAGCTGGGACTTTGCTCAGGTAACTGCAATCTAAACCAAGTGGTTCTCCAAACAGACAGTACCTGCAGAGAGACAGGCACCTGAGACCTCTCCACAAACAACTTGAACACATTCAGGAGTTTCTGAAAGGCACAAATCAATAGATGGAAAAGGTACTTCATCATTCAGACTGGGTTGGCAGGCCAAAGTATCCCTGTCTTTTAAGTGTGAGGACTGAAAACTGGTTGATCCATCCTGGTTCAAGAAAAACAGCCTTACAGTTACTGGGCTGTGGTGATCCAGTTTCTAGAAAAGAGCAACAGAGTAAGACTGTGCTAAGTCCCTTTGTGGAGAGGTGTAATTTACACTACGTTGATGGGGATGAACAAAAAATTTAATACAAGAGAGATCCAGATTGTTGCCCAATCACAGAGCAGAACTACAAGGTATACCAAAACAGTTTCTCAGTGAATGGAAAGCTGTGAGCTGTGTCAGGAACACAGAAGAGGTGAACAGCACCTCTCCAGCAGATCCTTGAGCTGACAGAACTGCACAAACAATGCCTAAGGTCTGCAAGTGTGGCACAATCAGCCACATAACAGTAAAAGATTTGCATGTAGATCCTTTGAGTCCAGAACTCACAGTTCCTGAAATCATTCGGGCACAGCAATTACGAGTTCCTCTGGAGAAGTGCGGCTGTAGGGACCCTGGACTGTGAGCACAGAGGAGGTGCAGATGGCTAGGTGAGATGAACTCCACTCTGAGCAGGTATTTTGAACAAGATCAGAATTCCTTCTGCAAAATATTCCATGGAACGTCTTTGCACTTCTTTTATCTGGCAGTGGTCTGAAATTTGCACTTGTGCAGCCAAGTTCACCTCTAACACTGTGATAAGTGACAAGGGATTTCTGTGGCTCAGCAGCACCTCTGGGTGCTTGTGGACAAGTCACCCTGCTGCTAATTTTTTTTTTTGCTTGTTATTTTATGAAACATGTATAAACCTGACAATATTTGGATGAGAAGCTACAATTACTCCATCTGTGCAAGACTAACAACATCACTAAGGCAAGTCCAGTTGAGGCACCAGTCTCCTCACAAACTCACTGGGCAAGACAGAGAAAAGCTAACTTACAGCTACCCTGAAAATGTCTCTGCTTTGTTTCTTTGAGCATGGTCACACTTGTAAGACGGAAAGGCTTTCATTACCACATCACCACAGTCATGGGTTGGCTGGAAATGGTGAAGAGACATGTTGGACTGAGAATTTAGTTAGTTACTCTGCCTCGTATCTTTGTGGATATGTAAGGTGATGAAAGAGGGGAGATTGAGATGAGAGCTTAGGAAGAAATGTTTTGCTGTGAGGATGGGGAGGCCCTGGCCCAGGTTGCCCAGAGCAGTGGTGGCTGCCCCATCCCTGGAGGGGTTCAAGGCCAGGTTGGATGGGGTTTGAGCAGCCTGATCCAGTAGGAGGTGTCCCTGCCCATGTCAGGGGTGGAACTGGATGGGCTTTGAGGTTCCTTCCAACTCAAACCATTCCATGATTCTATGACGCTGCACACACCAAAGTGCAAAGCCACAGTCACATTCCCGATGTGAATATTTGCATTGGGTATTTTATTTCATTTCTCAGTCTCTGTGGTTGAAGTTTTCCAGGGAATTCCTAACCACCACATTGACTTGATGCCCATTAGCAAATGGAAGCAATGGATGGGGTCCTCAGCCCTGCAGGATCTCTGGCAATACAACCCACACTTAATAAAATTGACAAAGCTTGCAATATATAATTAAAAGGTAATCTGCTGTTTGGATAAGACACATTCTCCAAGTTATATGAACTCCAAGTTATAAAAGGGAGTCACTCTCTTTCAAAAGGTGACAACTTTTGATAGGCATGGTCGGACTCGATGATCCGGTGGGTCTCTTCCAACCTGGTTATTCTACGGTTATTCTATGAACTTGTAAGAGTTTTGGGTATTTATCCAGCTAATGCTGTACCAGCCAGAGCAGAAGGTCTGCAAGCCAAGAGTTCTGTACTGTCCAAGTGCTAAGGGCAAGAATATCAATGGAAGCACTGCCTGTAAGTGTCAATATTTCTTCCAAATAAACAAAAAGTTGCACCCTCAGAAATCAGATACATTGGAAATCACAAAAAAAAACCCAATCGGTGAAAGCAACAAATTTGAAAACAAACCAGCCCTGGGCATCCAATTCTCATTCAGTAAACATTTTAGCAAAAGTAGCTTGGGGAATTGTTACTACCTTTATATGGAATCTGCAGTCGACAAATCAATTAAATTTAGTTGCCTCACTTTATGGGTCCACTTCATGGCTTAAAGACTACATGATGGCCTCCAAAAACCTTGTGGACCCACAGCTGAACTTTGTTAGAAGTCAAGCAAGATGTCAAGAAGTCAGATCAAGATTCATAATAACAAAGGAAACTGAAGCAATCCCAGCAAAGTTGTTCTTCTGGAAGTATGATCCAGTCATAGAATCACAGAATAGTTTGGGTTGGAAGGGACATTAAAGATAATCTAGTTCCAACCCCACTGCCATGGGCAGGGACACCTCCCACTGGATCAGGCTGCCCAAGGCCCCATCCAACCTGGCCTTGAACACCTCCAGGGATGGAGCAGCCCCAACTTCCTTGGTCAACCTGTTCAATGCCTCACCACTTTCATGGTGAAGAAATTCTTCCTTACGTCTGCCCCTCTCCAGTTTATACCCATTCCCCTAGTCCTATCACTGCAAGCATTTGTAAACAGTCCCTCTCCAGCTTTCTTGTAGCCCCCTTCAGGTACTGGAATGTCGCTCTAAGGTTTCCTCAGAGCCTTCTCTTCCCCAGGCTGAACAAGTCCAACTCCCTCAGCCTATTGAAGGTGCTCCAGTCCTCTGACCATCTTTGTAGACTCCTCTGGACCCGTTCCAACAGTTCCATATCCTTCTTATGTTGAGGATTCCAGAGTTGCACACAACACTCCGGATGAGATCTCGAAAGAGAGGAATAGAGGGGCAGAATCAGCCCCCTCGACCTGCTGGTCATATTCTTTTCTATTGAATCTCATGAGGTTCTTACAGCCCCACTTCTCCAGCCTGTCCAGGTCCCTCTGGATGACATCCTGTCCTTTTGATGTGGCAACTACATCACTCAGTTTGGTGTCATCTGCAGACTTGCTGAAGGTGCACTCAATCTTGCTGTCTATATAATTTCTGGGCATATTAAACAGCACCAACCCCCAACAGTACAGACCCCCAAGGGACACCACTAGTCACAGATCTCCATCTGGACTTTGAGCCATTTACCACTACCATCCAACCAGTTTCTTATCCACCAAATAGTCCACATATCAAATCCGTCTCTCCCCAGTTTAGAGACAAGGATGCTGTGGGTGATCGTGTCAAAGGTTTTACAGAAGTCCAAATAGATCACATCTGTTGGTTTGTCTGTGTCCACTGCTGTGGCTACCCCATCATAGAAAGCCATTAAATTTGTCATACAGAATTTGCCTCTGGCGAAGCCGTGCTGGCTGCCATTAATCACCTCCATGTGTTTTAGCAGAGCTTCTAGGAGGATCTGTTCCATGATCTTCCCAGGCACAGAGGTGAGGGTGACAGGTCAATAGTTCCCAGGGTCATCTTTTCTACCCTTTTTAAAAACAGGCACAATGTTACCCTTCTTCCAGTCACCAGGGACTTCTACTGATTGCCATGACTTTACAAATATCACGGAGAGTGGCTTGGCAACCACATCTGCCAGTTCCCTCAGGACTCTGGGATGCATCTCATCAAGTGCCATAGACTTCTATATGTTCAGGTTCCTCAGGCGGTCACGAACCTGATACTCTACTGTGGAAGGGGGTTTACCCCCCGGGTCACCATCTTGTTGTCCCTTGACCCAAGAGGGGTGAGAGGAGCAGTTGTCAGTGAAATTTGAGGCAAAATAAAGTTGTTGAGTACCTCAGTCTTCTCCCCATCTGTTGCTCCTAGGTCGCCATTTTCAATGGCTCCCCTCTCTTAGTGTGCAACCAACACCACTGACCACGAGAAACTGGGCTGTCTTCAGCAGGTGCTGCAGCACAGCAGCTCTGAATGGTCCAGCAAGCAGCAGCACAGCTGTAGATGTGTCCTCACTGAGCTGCAACCACCTCAGGAGCTGACAGTATTCTGAGTGTTCACTCTCCAGTACCTACAATGGCTGCTTAGCAGGGATCAGCTGAGGAACAAGCCCAGAGTTCCCAGAGATAACTGAGAGGGCAGGGTGCAGCAGTCCATAGATGATGGTCATCATCTTCCAGTGAAGACTCTACATCAAGTCTTGTAGTCTCCTTCCTGCCATTCCCATTCCTTTGCTCATGCCCATCACCACCATCAGCCAATACCCACCAGCTCCTTGCACACCTTCAAAAAGGTTGGTAACTGTCAGCGCCTCATCTCACAGAATCACAGAATCACCGGGTTGGAAGAGACCCACTGGATCATCGAGTCCAACCACTCCCACAAAACACTAAACCATGTCCCTCAGGACCACGTCCACCCGTAACTTAAACACCTCCAGGGAAGGCGAATCAACCCCCTCCCTGGGCAGCATATTCCAGTGCCTAATGACCCTTTCCTTAAAAAACTTCTTCCTAATCTCCAACCTAAACCTCCCCTGGCGGAGCTTGAGGCCATTCCCCCTTGTCCTGTCCCCTGACACCTGGGAGAAGAGGCCAGCTCCCTCCTCTCTACAACCTCCCTTCAGGTATTTGTAGAGAGCAATGAGGTCTCCCCTCAGCCTCCTCTTCTCCAGGCTAAACAGCCCCAGCTCTCTCAGCCGCTCCTCATAAGGCCTGTTCTCGAGCCCCTTCACCAGTTTTGTTGCTCTTCTCTGGACACTCTCCAGAGCGTCAACATCCTTCTTGTGCTGAGGGGCCCAGAACTGGACACAGTATTCAAGGAGCGGTCTCACCAGTGCCGAGTACAGAGGGAGAATAACCTCCCTGGACCTGCTGGTCACACCGTTTCTGATACAAGCCAGGATGCCATTGGCCTTCTTGGCCACCTGGGCACACTGCTGGCTCATGTTCAGCCGGCTGTCGACCAACACCCCCAGGTCCCTCTCCTCCTGGCAGCTCTCCAAACAGACCTCACCCAGTCTGTAGCTCTGCATAGGGTTGTTGTGCCCCAGGTGCAGGACTCGGCATTTGGCTGTGTTAAACCTCATGCCATTGGACTCTGCCCAGCGGTCCAGTCTGTCCAGATCCCTTTGCAGGGCCTTCCTACCCTCCAGCAGATCGACACTTCCACCCAGCTTAGTGTCATCTGCAAACTTACTAAGGGTGCACTCAATGCCTTCATCCAGGTCATTGATGAAGACATTGAACAGGGCTGGACCCAGCACTGAGCCCTGGGGGACCCCACTTGTGACTGGCCTCCAGCTGGAGTTAACTCCATTTACCACCACTCTCTGGGCCCGGCCAGCCAACCAGTTCTCCACCCAGGAGAGTGTGTGCCTGTCCAGGCCACCATAGTTTTCAGATGCCTTTGAAAAGGGAATGAAGGTCAGTCAGTTGTCAGATGAAAGGTTGTCCCTGCTGAGCCACAACAACTGCAACAGCCAGAGAAAGTCTGTTTGCATTTGACTGTTGTTGACAACCCACTGAGTACTGTCTGACAGCATTACCCGCTATGAAACCTGCTAAGTCCCGGTCAGAACAAATATATAGTATAACAAAGAAGCTGAAAACAACATAAAACAACTGATGCAGAAGTAGCTTGATATTTGTCTGGAAAAGACATCATTTGACTATTTTATTTTCCATTGGGCCCATGGTGCTCTCCTGAGATTTTTGCACTTTGTTAGAGTAAGCGGGATTACAATCCTCACAGTCAGACACAGCACCATCACCAATCCCAACAGCAAACAACTCCACAAATAGACCCAGAGAGGCTGGAACCCCAGGTACAGAACACAGCACTGATTCACAGAATCATGGAATGGTTTGTGTTGGAAGGAACCTCAAAGCCCATCCAGTTCCAATCCCCCTGCCATAGGCAGGGACACCTCCCACTGGATCAGGGGCTCAAGCCCCATCCAACCTGACCTTGAAGCTCTCCGGGGATGGGGCAACCACCACTGCTCTGGGCAACCTGGGCCAGGGCCTCCCCCACCCTCACAGCAAAACATTCCTTCCTAAGATCTTATCTAAATCTCCCCTCTTTCAGCTTGAAACTGTTCGCCCTCATCCTCATCCTGTCCCTGCGCTCCTTGATCAAGAGCCCCTCCCCAGCTTACCTGGAGCCCCCTTTCTGTACTGGAGGCTGCTCTTTGTACTCTCCCTGGACTTTAATCTACTTCTCAAATCCTCTTCCCATTTCAGCCAGACCAGCCAAGAGACCAGATCAGCTGTGGTGGATTTTGAAGACCCATCACACCTCTCCTGGAACAGGATTTCTCTGGACAGCGGTGCTGACAGGCCTTTACCCAAACATAAGGCAGCGAGATTTAAGTCTCAAATCACTCTGCTCACTCTCCATCACCCTCTGGACACACGTTAGATATTCAGTTCCTGCTCCACTCCGCAACTGGCAGCATTCTGACCAACCTGCCCAATGTCTGTCTCATCCCCTGGAAGGGAAAACAGGGACCAGCAGTGCTGCTGAGAAACCAGGGCTTGAGTAGCAACAGAACATGCCATGGGGAAGGCAGCATTTTCTTAGCCCGGAAGATAACAGACTGAGGAGGAAAAATGATCCCCAGTTACTAAGAAGTAGACACAAGAACACAGCAGAAGCAATGATGCTGAAAGATGGAGAGTCTGTGGCCAAAACTAACAGAGCTATCAACAACCAGGTGCTGCAGTAATGTCTGTGTGTGTATTTTCTTCAGGAACTGTGGGCAATGCAGCTGCAGTGAGATAAGCATGGAACTAGAGGGAGCACCAGTCCTCTAGAAGAACTGCAGATGCAAAGACAGAAGGAAGTTGGGACAGACTGCACATGTAGAGGCATGGGGTCAGAGTGAGAACAGGAAAACTGAACAGGAGAACAAAAAGGGTGAGTAGACACCATGGTTAGACGAGAGAGAAATAATTTGCAGAAAGAGGATGAGAAAAGATGGAAGAAATGAGAAAAGTATAATGCTAAACAGGGAAAGGAGGAGAAGGAAAAAGGAACTGAATGCTGAAATAAGGCTGCTCTGTACCATGAAAGGAAAGATCCATGCATTGAATTAATAGGAAGGAAAATGACTGGAAAAGCAGCCAAACCAAAGTGAGTTCAGAGGCATAATAATGGTAGCTGCAACATCACCTCACGAGCTTAGGAGAAATGAAATCACCAGGTACCCAGAGTGTGCATCCACAGATAGTAAGAGACTCGGTCCTTCCACCTTGCTCACTGTTGAAGCAACTCTGCTTCTACCTAAATGAATGATAGTAATTTTTCCAGTTTTTAATTTTTACAAATATCCAATTCTGATGATTTCTTTTGTTGAAAGTGTTTAATAAGCAGTACGTTTAGCACTCTTAGCAACACCAGCTTTATTTCTAAAGCAGGATGCAAACAGTACAGTAGCCAACAAACCATTTTGGAGGGTCGTGTTTTGCTGCTACTGGTAGGGAAAAAGTTGCATGAAATTCTAATTCCAGACATGGATAGAATTGATCAAAAATATTATTCTTCAAAATGAAACAATAGAAAAAACAAAGAACTTTACATAAATCCTATGCTACACTACAGCTCCTAGAAGGTCTTGTGCAATCACCAACTTGAAATACAGAGACAGGTAGAAAAACCCTAAAAAACCTCCTGCTATATGCTTGACTTCAAAAGGAATCTGCAGAGTCAAAAAAAGTCCCTGCCCAGCTGGGTAGGAAAGGATCCCGTGTCCACTGACACCTCATACAGCTCTAAGAGGTTTTGTAGGACGCCAAGCCACGGTCAGGTATGTTTCAGTAAGGTAGTTCTAATTGATGCATTTCTCCATCACTCTTGGCTGAGTCCTTCCAGCAGACACTGATACAGACTACGTGAAGATCTTCATCCTGAAGTCCACAACACCTGCACGGTAGTCTCATCGCTCCTCTTCTACTTCTGTCACATGTTGGTCGCTTGTTGTGGAGGCACCCCGGGTGTTGGCTGGCGGGGCAAAGTGTACATGGCCCCAAGGAACTGGTCAGCAATGCGGCCAGCTTCTCTCAGTCCGCTCAGCAAAGCACCATGAACAGTGGCAGGGTAGTTGCGAATTGTATGTTCTCCCGCAAAGAACAGGCGAGGAATTGGCTGAGTGAAACAGAGTAGTGTTATGGTTTGTTCACATTTGTTCAGATTCTGCAGCAAACAAATACGTTCAAAAGAATGCTCAAAGACCTCTAATCCAGTCTCCAACACCATGAAGGTGATACACAAAAGACTGTCTACATCAGAAATACTTCAACCTGTCCTACAAATTACCAAGAAAGTCTCTCATTTCACAGGAAATTTCATGTTTGTAATGACTGTAAATGTAAGGAAATATTTTCCAATTATTTGCCAATATTCTTACTTTGCTACAAAGACAATAACGCTCTACTTGGAAAACAGCCCTTTCAGACCCAGATACACAGGGCAGAGCAGTGTCCCCAGCTGTACACCAAAAAAGCATTTGAATATTGTCTCTACAACTATACAGCCAAATTGTTAAATATATTTAAGTACTACAATGTTTCTGGTCCTGAGATTCAGACTCCAAGACAGCAAACAAAAACTTTAGCAATTCACGTAAATTAGCAGTTTCTCTTCAAACTGAGACCTAAACCAACTATGACAGCATCATAAAAAGTAGGAGAAAACCAAACTTCCCTATCATGTACTGTGCAGAGAATCGCTTTATCAACAGCTCTGTTTATTAATGACTTGCATCACTAGAAAAATGACATAATTAAAGCCAAAGCCAGGCATCCTTCTCTGCAAGTGCTTTTGGAATGGCTACTGCTTTAAAAACTTCATCCTCACAAAGTGAACTGTGGATGACTTGTACTTTATTGTTCCTGCTCCAGTTTGGCAGAGACCTTTTGATTCCTTTTCCTCTCACTCTGGCATTCACCCTCTTCCAAATCACTACAACTCACTTAAATATCGTGACAGACAACATAAATACAAAGTCTGAAACAGTACATGTATAATATTACAACTCTGTTCAGACATTATCAAATGGACTTTTTGAATAAACCAACTCTTTTCCTAACAATCAAATAACACCAAACCTGGGAAGGCAGAAATGATGAATGGAAAACTGAATTACTTCACAGGTTCTAGAAATTCATCAGAAGATACCATTTATCTATACTTGGGTTTAGACATGTATGCAAAACACTTAGAAAAACCATCCCGTTCTGAGGTTTTTCCAAATTGAACAGAGAGGTATCTCTCACCTGTGGAGCACCTGGAATGGCTGGCCCTGGAGTAATCGGCTGAGCCATCAAATCATAGTCATTCCCAGATGATCCAGCTGCTACATAGGAGTACGATCCCCGTGCCCATGGGTCAGCACGCCAGCGGGACACCACAGTCTCCTTAGGCTGAGACAAGACAGAAACTTCAGTTGTGACACAGTGCAAGTTCTACAGTCAGTACAAGATACAAAAGGTGCAAACTGCAAGAATAAAAGACACAAAGTCCTCAGGCTACGTTAATGGTGGAATTCCAAGTGATGGCATACACTAAGGTAAATAATTTGTCTTTGGTGGCTTGGTGGCAATACCTTAATTCTTTCCAGTATATTACCAGGACCCCACTGCACACAGCTTCTGCACTGGAACTCAGACTCTGCTATCAGCTGCACACACCATTTCTTTTCTCTTTATGGACAAAATGACAACACACACTTTCTATTACTTCACTTCCTTCCACCCCCAGCTCATCTTAAAGTTTCTTCTGATAAATGGTCTGTAGCTCATCTGGGCGAATGACTGCATGAAGGGCACCTGCACAGTAACCTGCATTTCTCCAACCCATCTGGTTTGCCAAGGTAATGGTCATGATTAAAGTTATTCCACTGAGAGATGCAAAAGTGGGAGCATCACTGGGATTCAAAACGGCATCACACTGAGGCCTAACTGCAGTTGAGACCACAGGACAGCTTCTTAACCTCACAGGCAAACACTAAAAAGGGATGGGTGTGAATCTGAAACCAGTACAGACTCAGTCCAAATACATAACTGAGTTTTAACATAAATCATACTCTGTAAAAATACAAACATCAAGACAAGAACCCCGTCTCCTGTTCTTCGGCATGAAGGTATTTTAATGGAATTGCTCCTGCTTGAACAGACTCTCCCACCAACAAAGAGCAAGAGGGTCTATCTAGTGAGGGCATTATCGGTTCCAGCAGGCACCATATCACAACTTAGCAAGGGAAACCTCCTGGACCCCAGCACCAATAGATAAGAGATGGTGTCCCTGAGGTTGGCCTCAGCAGGACTAATTTGATGCCTTCTGCTGAGTCTGTGAAAAGGCCACAGAGGACTGGGGCCATGTATTGAGGTGTAACTCTTCAGGGGCTTAGAGACCACATTTCCCAATAAGGTCTGATGACTTAATTGAGAAAATCCCTCACCATAATTTTCAGCACTTTATCCCAAAGGTAAGAAACGGACAGATGATCCAAGCACTCACAGACTGCTTCCTGGGAAAAAGGTAACCTCACATTGCCATCTCTGTTGGATGGAGACCACTGTGACAGCCCTGCATGTTAATCTCACACGTGTCTTTAAGGTATTTAATGAATTTCTTAATTCTCTCTAGTAATCACATGAAGCATTGCCATCTAACAGGAAATAAAGCCAGAGAGAAATTTTCCTTCACTGTGTTGGTTTTGCAGGTACAGCCAACCCAGATACAATGCAGGGCAGAATATGGAAGCACTGGTTCCCCAGTTTGAAGACTGTACCAGTCATAACAGCAGCTGCAGTGCTCACGTGCCACACACCACATACAAGAGCCAGCTTTTATTTTCATCCTGACAAGCAAAGGCTGTAATTAGGATTCCCACTGAACAGGGAGGAGGATGGCTAGAGGATAAAACATGTACTACATGTACAGCAGCAGAAGTGGTATAGAATGGGAATCCTCCTCAGCAGAGGACAGGAGGCGCATAGAGGTCAGCTGCACAGCAAGACCGGAAAAGTTTCCATGTGCTGAAGAACACCTGTGGGGAAAAGTGGTCATAGCTAGCTTTGAGAAATGGAAGTCAAACCAGAATGAGAAAGTACGACAGGAACAAGCAGCAGCACAGGAATGAGGAGGATGTTTCAAATTCAAATAAAGCGTTGCTTTTGTTTAACTTTTCTACTTCTCTGTTTTGGACAAATAAAGGTGCTGCACTTGCACAGAAAGCTCCACTTTATTTGCAGAGAAGTTCATCCAATCCAACAGGCAAGATGCAGTTTATCCAGATGATAAATGTCTGCCCACAAGGCAGACTTGAGCAAACCTCTCCACTACCAAGTGTTCACAGTATGTAAGGACTTGAGGCTCACTGAGAGATCTCAATTACCACAACAGAGAACTGCTTTCTCCTTTGAATGCCTGACCAGACGTAGTCATTCCCTATTAGGAGATCATAATTTAATGCACTGAAATATTTTAAGAGTGCAAACAAATTCTCTAAATCTTATATTTATTTACAGTAGAAACCTTATTTCTCCAGATTCTGCTATTTGCTAGTGTGCTTTTTTTTTTTCCACTTGAAAACCCAACTAGAGTGCAGTTGCAGTAGAACACTCCACTCTTGGTTCACTCCAGAATGATTTCTACACATTGCATGATTTCTACAGCATCTGTAGACAGAGGAGTCTCAAAGCTCCTCTCAGAGAGGGATCCCATTAGGAAGTGAAATTGTTTTCTGCAAGTTCAGAGAAGGAGCTGTGGATTTACCAAAAAGGTAAGCCTGGAGCTTCCTTCTCCTGCACTCTCCAGCCTGAGAGGTTCAACTGACTATTTCCAGAATATGAGATCCAGTCATTAAGTAGAAGTCCATGCTTATAGTCAGCTGTGAGGATCTGTCCATCATGCAGAAAGCACAAGGATACACAAGGGTTCAAGAAGACCTCTACAACCATTGCGCAAGAAATACAAATGAAATGAATCTATTCCTCAGGTGAAATACTAAGCAAGTAAACACTCCAGTTCATGCCCAGACAAATGCTCACAGAAGAATGCTATATTAACGTTACCATGTGGTTTTCCTGCTACTGTACCATATAGAAACCCCAGTGGAGAAAAGTTGTTTATGTACAACCAACGTCACTTGTAAGAACTGCTCAGAGAACAGACCAAGTATTCAACCAAGTCTCACACACTGTAGGCTGAACAGTTGCAAGATTTTTCAAATCAATGTCCTAAGTACACAAGCTTCTTTTTTTTGAGTAATATTTAAGGATTGCCTTTACTCCCTTCCTCCCCCTTCACTTATTTTCCAGCTAAACCATTTTCTCTGTGGAGTTCACTAGTCCAGAGCTTTACTATATTTAGAGAAGGGGCAGACTGTGGTAGTATCTGAGCTGGGCTGCCACTAGCCATGGGCAGCTATGCTGTAACCCCAGAAACAAAGGCAAAAAATTAACTGAAGTACTTGACACTCTGGAAGAGGTGGAGTCTTCCTGGGTCTGAAGCAATCTTCTCAAAAAAACAAAACAAACAAACCCCAAACCAAACAAGTCCTCCTCCCCAAACTCGTGAGCCACCAAACACTGGTGCAGGCACCAAACAGCTCAACCCTGCAATCAAGCTACAGAGAACAACAGTATGTTCTGAAATGCAGAGCAGGTACCCATACTGACCTGGGGCACTGCGCTGCTGCCAAAGATGCCTTTGAGGATGGCAAGGCACCGTCCAACAATGACATCATCACTGATATTTTCCATGATCCCTGCAGCTTCTCCTGCTACCAAGGCCAACAAAATTGGTGCTGGGGGGAGGGGGGAAGGAGAGGAAAAACAACTGTATTAGTGAAATCAAATATTCAACTTTTCAACCAGATAAGCTGGACTTGAATAGGCATGGCTCTACAGCTAAGGTATGAAGTCAAAAACACAACAAACCCCAAAGCAGCCCTAAATCCTCCACAATAACGTCAAATGGCCAAAAGTAAAACTAATTAATATATGCTACGGCATTGTTTAGAATTAAGAGAACTGATGTATTAAAAATCAAATCCACACATTTGGGAACTGCATAAAAGTGGAAAGGTTTTCTTTAGTGCAGACATCACTTGTTTGATAAAGGAGTTTCCCCTAGAATCATCTGTGCTATGTTTAAGGGACCTCAATGCCTTTCAAGCAATCAAAATTTAGGGTCAATTAACACCAGCAGAGCAGTTAAGCCACCTATGCAAGTACTTCACACACAAAGTATCTAGATTCCTTCTTTACCAATGCATGCTCACATTAATTAATCTCAGTGGAGTGTAAACCACAAACAGTGGAACCATATCCAGAAAAGCAGCAATTCTGAGAAAAATTCAAAGTCAAATGGACAGATATCAAATAACTCGTCTACCCATGTGATGCTGTGGTGGAGAGGGTTAATTGGATTATAGGACACACAAACAAGTAGATGAGTCATTTCACCTCTGAACAGCTATGGTGAGACCAAGTACACAGTTCTGAGAGCCACAGACTCAGGGAAAATCTTCGGTAACTACAGAAGAGCCACCCAAATAATCAAGTGGCAAGAAAACTGCATTTACAAGAAGTGACTCAGACCCGAGCACAGTTACTTAATGAAAACTCTCTCAGTTGATCTTTCTCCTCCTGGAGATATTTATGAACTACATTTACCAAAGGAAACACTGTAGCCTGAAACAGATATTGAGCACATTGAAACAGGAAATAAAGTCATCTTTAAAAATTTGACTTTAACTTTTGTACAGGGTCCCAAAATGATTATTAAGTTCCTTATATCCTGGTATAGAGGGAGTAATCCAGGCATGTATCTCCATACATCTACTGTTCTTTAAATAAAACCGTCTGAAATTCAGTTGTCGTGTACAGGCTGGAAGATCTGATCACATATTCTGATAACAACTAAGTCTTTAAAATTCTGAAGAAGTTAGAGGCTGTTACCACTACAAAGACAATGACACTAGTCAAAATATCATTAAGACTCTTCAATAGGCAAGACCTCTAGGACTAGAAGCTGTTTATTAGAGAAAAGTGACACAGGATTGCTCCTCTAGTTCAAATCCATTTTCTGAAAGATTAAGCCTCACCTTTTCAACAACTGAAGGAATAACAAAAAACTGGTTTCCTATCAATCCAAAGGCATTGGGAATTTGTTTTTTGTCATTTCAGTACCAGCTTTCCTTATTTGCCATTCTTGATACAATATGATCCATGAACTTCTCAGCAATTATTGAGTCAATGTATTTTTTTCTTGTGACAATGTAGCTTCCAGCGAATTTATTCATGAAGATTTGTATTCAGATGTCCCAAAATATTTTTATGGGAATTCTGCCTTTCCAGGCATGAGGCCTGTTTCACAAGCATTTATCCAGACCTGAAAATGTCACCAGCCAGTCACCTAAGTTAAACAGAAAGCTATAGCTATAGCAGAGCAGCAAGTACCAAAATGCTGCTGAGAAAAAGCTTCTTGTATGGTGCTTCACAAAAGATTCTGTCCTCAGGGCAGTGATGTTTACTGAGCCTTGATACTAAAGAGATCACTGAGCAACCACAAAACTATGGCAGAGAAAAGGCATCATCTTCATCTCGTCTCTAGGATAAGCAGGCAAGAAAAGAGACTGATGTCAGTGGATTTCAGAAAATACTGAGGGTTTCTGCCAGGAGTTCTGCTGCCTGGAGCCTCTCCATCTTTACAGGTTCTACAGCTATGACAACAATCCAACAGCATAGTGGAGCAACAGGCACAAACAGCACAGGCTGCTGCTCAGGAGCATAGCGCTCCTGAGTCTATGGGTTTTCACAGCCACCATCATCTAAAATGGATTTAAACCCCTAGAGGGTTTATGTCCAAGCTACAGCAGCCCACCCAGGTGGGGCGTTGCATCCGGGTTTTGCCCCAGTCACCACCAATCACTGAACACTGCTCATAGACCAGCTGGCCTCTGCCAATGCAAGGCCTCCGAAGAATTTTTACGTAGCTAACAAAGTGCATGCCATGATACCTCTAGGGTTTTTATTTCTGGATTAATAATCTTTCTCCTGTATGTACAGACAAAAACTTTATGGCTACAGAAATACAGAATATGACAGAAATAAATAACAGCTTCACAAATTCAGTCAGGTCTACTTTAACATGTCATAGTGCAATCCTGTAACTGCCACGAGTAATGGGAATTTTTTTCCGATTTCAGTATTTGACTTGTGCTTTAGTATAGGATTTTTTTTCAAGAACTTATGATCTAAGAAATAGCTTTTAATTCAGAAATGCTGTAGAGACAAATAATCTTTTCTCGAATAACTCAATACATCCAACAAAGCAGACACTTAAGACAGCACTGCTCTTAGACAAACAGAACATACATTATTTGCTCTGTTCCTGAAATACTACATAAACATGTTAGATTAGGTTTGTTTCAAAACCTATACAAATAAAAAAGTTAAGTTTTTCAGAACACTAGTGGCAACTACACAGACGCTTAACAAAGCAAAGAAGGTAACGCTATGTAAGTCACCACATGACTTCACAAGAATGCAAGACAAAAATGTAGCCTATAAAATGCAAGTGTCAGAGTAGATAGGTAGCATGGCAACTTAACAGACAGCCTGGTATTCAGCATTAGGAAACATACTCATCTGTGTTCTACCCTGATTTACTACAGAATTACTTGCAAGTCAGTGGTGCTCCCTGCTTCCACTTGACTCCCTACAAATATTATCCTCTTATATCCATACATGAACAGTAACAGCACCTTAAAAAGCGCTCTTTTCTAAATCTGAAACTACACAAAAAGAATATGCACCACAACTACCTTTGTACAGATTCCAGAACAGGAAAAGTTCTCCTCTGCTTGCAGTAGTGCTACCAACATGACCAAATAAATTGACACTTGGATCCCAGAAGACACGATCAAAACACAGCACAACCTAGAAACAAAAAGAATCAAGAATTAGGAAGAGCCCACAGAAAAAAGTAGCAATAAAGACAACTACGCTCACTGATGTTTATCACTGGTAAGGCTGAGAAAGGACCTTGAATATATAATGCAGATCTATAATACATGAAGGTGTACACCTATATTGCCTTCCACAATTAACTACATCAGTTACTATGCTCTCACACTTAAATCTGCTGGTTAAGCAGCTACAGCAGCCACACCGAGTCAATCTATTTCTGATATATAACTACTTAAAAATTGTGTGGACAACTAAGCAGAATTCCTCACTTCTGAATTACTGAATCAGAACATTCCAGCATCAAAACCCAGCAAAACAGCAGTGGAAATAACATTCCTCCTCTGTTCAATCATCCATATCCCATACACATTTAGGACTTCACTTGCTGCAGCCCCTGTTCTGCTGCAGTTTGCTCAGCGACAACCTCACCTTGTTAAGGTTGCCAAACCCCATCCGCTGCACTGCAGACGTTTTCCACTCAGGAAGAGGCGGCACAAATTGCACTGCTGGAGGCTGCTGCTTTAACACACCCAAGGGAAGAGTACAGAGCACAGCATCACATTTGTAAATGAAAGTCTGGCTGGTAGATCGAGTATTTACAGCTATCACTTCACAACCTGGAAAAGGGAGAGACAATCATGTATTGGGCCAGGAGGCAAGAGGATTGGATTAAAAATTAAAGAAATCACAAAAAAACCATACCAAATCAGAAAATATTTTGTTCACAGAGACAGCTTTACACTAACAACCATATAGGTTTTTACACTGATAACTGGCAGGCAAGTGGATGTTACTGGCCACATGGCTCAACTCCAAAAAATGTAATTTACACAGCACCTAAAAATGGCCACACTGGGATGAGCCTAAACATTCATCCAGGCCAGTAAATGATGTTTAAATATATGTATAAATAAACAGCAAGCAGAGAGTGCACCTCTTATTAAGTTGGTCTCCCAACTGACAGCTTCCCAAGCCCAATATTTTGAAGACCAACAAAAAGACATTTCTTCCACCTGTTTTGAGTCCATGTGACAATCATTTGTACATCTAACACCAGACCCTGTGGCACCAAGCCTTAAGCAGTCCAAGACCTCTTACTTCAAATGCTTCAATAAACGTGGACTTGTGAATGGTAAATAGAACTGAAAAGGATGGCAGCAAACCAGCCACAGAAATAAGCAAAAACCCCTCTAACTTCTTCTTACACAATCAATCACAGTAAGAAATGTGGCTGTTTATCCAACTGAAACGTATAATGGCAGTGGTTTTACAAAAACAGTCTTCACACATCTGCTTCCAGAAACACCGAAATATCATTTCCACAATCACACTCTCCCAGAGTGGTTTTCCAGAGGTTTCATTTACCTGATGCTGTATAGCGAACCTGTCGAACTGCGGTGTTCAACTTAATATCCAACCCTTCTGCCAAGGCTACTGGCACACAGGAGTACCCATTCCTCACAGTCAAGTGACTGCCTGTGAACTCAAAGTCATCATCCTAGAGTGAAGATGCATAAAACCCATCCATTTAATAACAAAATCACATAATCCAACAGAAAATATTCAGCAACTCCACACAACAGCACAATTCTTTCAAAAACTTTTTTCAAAGAGTGCATCAAATCAATCTGAAAGCCTTCTGTTTTCTGTCATGTAGCAGCACAGGAAACTTCAACAGATCCTATTACTAGAGATTGTTTGGGCAGTAGCAAAAAGCTGCCTGGAATTTCATCAGCAAATAAGAAGGCAAGAGCTCATTATCTGCATAAAAGCAGGCAGCACTGAAATGTTTAGAAACTCTGAACACAGAGAGGTTTCTCTGAGGATAAAACAAACACAGTTTACGCTTGTAGTGTGTTACTGGATGAATATGTTAATTTGGTACCTGGTCCCAGTGCTTCAGTGAAAGCGTAGACAGGGGTGTAGCGTTAGCAAATTCCAGGTTTGCAAAGTGCCAGTCGAGTATTTGCCTGTCTCTTGATGACAGGTAAACATCACTACAAAAAAGCCAAACATAACACAAAGACATTTAGTTTGCTAGAGGTGGATGTTGCAAATGCATTGCTTTCAGAAATTTATTTACCATCTTTTTTGTTAGAGTCCCTCCTTAGTGCAGGGATAAGAATTAAAAAAGAACAGAAATGGATGTTGATTCAAATATTCAGAGCTCCTTCATGGAAGCTGAATATAAAACCCCAGCAAATTCACACTTTCAAAGTAGAGTTAATGTAAAATATTCTAAGTGAAGCTATAAACTTAACTTTAGATATAAGAATTTATATAAATAATGGCTGAAGTAGCATATACAAAGCCGACAATTAGACGACTAGACAACAAGTGAGTATAAATACACTTTATACAAAGAACACTGCCAAAATCAGCAAGATTGACAAGTACTGACGGGGACTGCAAATCCCAAAGGCTTCCTGAGGTCAAGCACAGGGAAGAGTAAGGATTGCTACTGAAATGCCTCTGAACTAAGAGCCACCATTTTTGTCCAAACTCCCTCTAAACCTCATCTCACTCCTCTTTAAAGCTGAGGGAGCTCACACTCCACGTTTATAGCTTCTTAACCCCTTTATAAAAAGCACTGTGAAACTCAGCAAAAAATAATTAAAAATCCACTTTCCCAAGTATTGATTTTTATAATTTGTATCTTTACCTTGGTGGATTGGCTTCAAGTTCCTGTAACTTCTCTTCCAGTTTTCCTTGTGTTTCTGCTAATTCATCATACTCCTAGTAAGATTAAAAGCTAACATTAAAATTGTGGTACATGTAAAAGGACTCAATGACATCAGATAGCGTCACACTAGGCCTAATCTCAAGAGAAATGAGGGGAAGATCAATGATTTTAGTAGACTCTAAATCAAGTTCATTATTTTTATCCATGGTTTCAACACAGGATGGGGGATGATGTGATTGGAAGCAGCCCTGGAGAGAAGGACTTGGGGTCCCGATTGATGAGAAGCTTGACATGAGCCAGCAATGTGCGCTCACAGCCCAGAAGTTCAACCGTATCCTGGGAGGTGATCCTGCCCCTCTATTTCTCTCTTGTGAGGCCTCATCTGGAGTATTTTGTAAAGTTCTGAATTCTCACATAAGAAGGATATGGAACTGTTGGAATGGTTCTAGAGGAGGGCTACAAGGATGATCAAAGGGCTGGAGCACCTCCCATAAGAGAACAGGCTGAGAGTTTGGGTTGTTCAGCCTGGAGAAGAGAAGGCTCCAAGGAGACCTTACGGAGGCCTTCTAGTACATGAACGGGGCTATAAGAAAGCTGAGGAGGGACTTTTATAAAGGCACAGGATGACGGGGAATGGCTTTAAATTGGACAGGGGCAGATTTAGACTATACATAAGGAGGAAAGTTTTCACAATGAGGGTGGGGAGGCACTAGAGCAGGTTGCCCAAGGAAACTGTGGCTGCCCCATCCCTGGAGGTGTTCAAGGCAAGGCTGGATGGGGCCTTGAGTAGCCTGATCCAGTGGGAGGTGTCCCTGCCCATAGCAGGGGGATGGAATTAGATAATCTTTAAGGTCCTTTCCAAATCAAACCACTCTATGCTTCTTAAAACATTTAGCTCCACATGTTTTGCCCCTTTTCTGTCCAAATATCCAGAAGAGCAAGCTAAACTGCAGAAAAGATTCATATGCTCACATTTCAGGAATTTAAGCACTCAAATCTGAAGAACACGAAGGTTGATTACAGCCCTAGTATTTTAAGCATTCCTATGGAACTAGAGCTTTTTCATATTGCACAAAATGTTATTTCTATTCTTTCTCTCAAGATTATTGCTAGTATCAAACAAAGACTTACAAAGATTTCCAAAGCAGCAGCAGCCACACAAAAGGCAAAGACACGATCTCGTTCAAGCTGCTTTTAGAGTTTTTATTTTTTTACAATTGAAAACACATAAGTATATCTAGGTATAAAGGCACCATTGTCCTTCAAGTCAGAATAATTTGGAGTGTCCAGTAATAGTGACAAGAGCACAAAAGTTGTTAATTGGTGACAAAACAGAAGAGCTACGACTTATGCATACACAAACAAATTGAGCTTCCAAATAAAGGTACAGATCTGCTGTTGAAGAAGTAGCTGAAAAATTAACCTCAGTTCAATCTGATCTGGGTTAGCATGGTGTCTGACACTATCCTAGAAAGAATAGTTCTGAAGGTTTCCTTTGCAAGGCGTATTTCTATATCAGATATAAACCAGGAGGGGACTAACTCCTCTGCTTGTCAGGATCAAGTTCAGTAAATGATAATCTCTGGATAGAAAGAAACTTTTTATTTGTGAAACTGTCTCTTATCTTACAGAAAAAGCATTTCTCTTCAAATACAGATTATATTTCCAGACTACTGTGAGCCCCACCTGTACTAAAGACCAAGCCTGACCTGAAATTCAGCTTTCAAAATATTAAATGCTGTCTGAGACAGACTCATACCTAAAACTGAGCCTTCAACATCTTCATACCTTCCATCATGAGCCGCAAGTACCTAAAGGTACTGAATGCAGCCCTGTTATCAGTGTTATAAAACCCATGGTTACCATCAATCACATTCTCTTGAGAGTGTTGGAGCGGAAAGATGCGGGAACATTTATATTGGTTGACTTCATCTGGTTTCTGAAGTCCCCAGGAGCACCGATTTCAGCGCTATAGATATGTCAGCCTTACCTTGCAAAGTGCAGTCAGATCTCTGTGTTTGCTTTTCACAAGGAACTCTGCCGTGATATCCCGAGGTGGCTTCACTTCTGATGCTTCCTTATACTGCTGGTGAAGTTCTTTAATCTTCTCTTTTAAATTCACCATCTTTTTCAGGTGGAGTAGGAAAAGGGAGAAAATGAGGAAAAAAAAAAAAAGATGAGGGAATGTAGATTTCATGCAAGATGGATCTTCATCTCAAACTATGCCATTATACCCATGGGATTTCCTGGGTTGGGCAGAGGTAACTTACAACTGTACCTCAAAGAAACCACAATATTGATTTCTTACAAAATACTTTGCAAATAACTCAAGATGAGAGCTGTCTTAAGCCACCATTTATGTGACAAACTTCAATGGAGAAGTAAAGATGTCATCTACCACAACCAAAAATGTTTTAAAAGTAGGCCTAAACACACTGTTTCTGCACTACAAATAGGATTTGTAGTAAAGAAAGTGAACATTTTAAAATAACCCACCAAAACCCCAGACATTAAAGACATCTCTAAAGGAAGCTACAACTCAATACTCTTTATCATGTCTGTGTTCTCCTTATTTTTGCCCATTTTTGTGTTTTACAGTCTTCTGCCTAATGTAGGAGAACTATGTAGTTCTCCTCAGAAAGGGGGATTACTGTCTCAGAACAGTGCTTCTAGACAGGTCTTAAATGAAAAGATATGTTTCAGAACAGCACTAATGGCAACTTCATGATATTTCTCCATGGAAGTTTTTGTACATTTTGCTACTTTCTGAGGAACACAATGCTCTCCTCTTGTTCTACATGACATTATCCTACCTTGTTAAGAAGATCTTTCAATTCCTCCTGTGTTTTCACAATTTTTTTCCAGTGTTCAATCTGCTCATCCTTCACATGCTTCTCCTGCAATCTGGAAAACATGAAAAATGAGTCAGTTTACCATAAAACTCTTCTATTATTGAGAAGACTCACTCTCATAATGTAATTAGTATACCCAATAAAAGCATGTCATGGAATATTTTAGTAAATACTTGTACAGCAATTAGAAAATTAACACAAGTATCTGTAAATAAGGGATATTTGCCTAGCTAAAACATGGGTCTGGAGATACCCAGTATTATTTAAAAGCGTATTACAAATGCCACTAGCTTTCAAGTAGCATAAGTGGGCTGTACATACACCAACTCATACCAAGTCAATTCTGCACTATCAGTTACCGTAGTACTGGTTTTCAGGAAGCTTTCAGTAAAGAAGTTTGCTCCATTAACCATCCTTGGCATATCTTGCTTCAATAAATGAGAAAGACTGAGAACTCAGCAGAGCCCAAGCAGCTGCATTAAGTGGGCAACGCTGACCCTAACAGCACTGCAACTGTTCCAGGAAGCTTTTGAAAAATCCTCCACAAAATAGAAAAGTGTACTACAAAGAGAGAAGTCACTTACTGTATGACAACCTCCAGAGCCTGACCAAGGGAAACAGGTTTATTATTGAGAACATTAAAATCCAGCTGATGACTGAGATAGGAGGTGGCTTCCAGCAGACGATTAAATTCTTGCTCCACCATTTCATCTTTCTCTTTTGGAACCTGGGAGTTAAAAGAACAAAACTTGCTTTTTAATAAGCTATTCATAAATAAATAAAAAAATTAATAGCTCACCACAACTCAAACACTCAGAGACACCCAACTGATACAGAGAAAATGTTTAAAGAAACCAGAAGAGTAATACAGAGTGCCTTCTCTAGTACAGTCTAAATACATGCTACCTTACAATAAATTCAAAATGCTCTCGTTCCCCAGATCAGAGGAACAAAAAATGCAGGGTGCAGACAAACTGTTAGAGCAGGGCTCAAAATAAGAAGCATCACAGGTCCTAAACTGGAGTGACACTTTTATGGTCCTGGCATGGTGCGCGTTAAAATGTCTCAAAACAGGCTATTCTGAAATGTGACCCTGCACCCTCACTGAGTGGACAGGGTGGGCAGTGTTCCAGCCGTGACAACGCTTCAAATGTACAACAAAAAACGCAGCTGAGAACAGCCCTTGTAACAAGAAATTCAATACCCTTTGCTCTGTCTGCCAGGAGGCCTGGCCAAAGCACTACAAGAACTAACAATCATGATGACAACTGACTTTTCTCGCATGAGAAAAGTGAACCAATCTGTGGGCACAGGCTGACTGCCTTACTGGAAGGTGTGTTCAAAGCTCCAGAAGCTTATCAGTGGGACAAAGGACCACCCTGATGGCAGGACAGTGCTACACAGTCCCAAGGCTTTAGAAGGCTTGGCATAGTTTATGGAAGAGAAAGAGAGTAACTTGTCTCTTGGAGTGGGCAGCGTGACTAAAAACTACCAACCAAGCTTTTCTAGGATGACAGAGGAAACACTGCAGGACGCTTCCAGAATGGTGGTATTTGACTGTACTGAGGATACTCTTTTAAACAGCATGTGCTGCTGCCATTGTGGTGGTACCTGTTAGGTGATGACGGCTCTATGTGCTGAAAAGACCAAGCACTATATGGTATTAATAACTTTTAAGCCCTGTTTAGGCTGAACAAAGGATAGAGAGAAAACACAGATGAATACAAGGGAAAGATACCCTTCAGAAAGTCTGGAAAGCCTCTTGGATGATTGCTAATGAGAACAAAAAGGTGCTGTTAGAAGTGCTAAGCCTTGTCCCTACCACTCTATCAGATGGCTCTTTTCCAACAGTTAATCACCCCTAACTCAAAGTATACCCAGTGCTGACTGGGAAATTCTACCAGTATCTCACTGCTTTAAATAGGATTCCTCTTCCACTTCTTGTCACTCATTCTGGTGCCAAAGGCTACCTTCTAGCTCTGAAGGTCTTTCCTGACATTTTCCCAGACTGAAACACTGAGATTCACAATTAACAAACGTCCTTCATCTCCGAGTACATACCATAAGGATAACAAGCCAACTTTCCCAAACATCCACTATTCTTGCAGTGAAATGCCTTAGAATCCTGCACGGTTTGCAGGTAGCATCTCCTTGGAGACTCACTGCAACATGAAATGAATTTCCCCATTTCTGATGGATCCAACTTTTTGGGAGATCCTTCAGAATGAAAATCTACGCTCTCCCCAGCTGCCACATATCAGTGACTCATCTACTCTGCAATCACTGCAAGTGTCTCCTTTTCCCTTGGTTACCACTGAAATTTTGCTGTCGCTCAAGGTTATTATGTCTCAAAAATTAAAGATTTCATGACACTAACATAATGCATATTATATCCACTCATAAGAGTTTGGAGATTATCATGTCCGGGGCTGGAATATTATACATAACAGCACAATAGAAGACAGATTACAAGGACTATATGACATGTATGAAGATGATTATTTTTTAATTGCGTATCAGGCTATTTCAAACTTCTATATTTCCAGTCCCATCCAATCTACAATTTCAAGATGTAATCGCATGCTTACATTTCTGCTCATTTGTGTAAAAACTGAAAATCTGTCCCAAAGACCTCTATCACTTTCCCCGATCAATACCGGCCCCCTGCAGAATTACACACTGAAACTACCTCCTTAGCCTGGTCTGTACTCAGGCTTCTCTACACAATCCTCTCTAGTAGTTGCTGCCAGGCACATTTGAGAACACTATAACTTGTAATTTGTACCTATTATATTCAAAGAATCGTACCTATTAAAAAAAAAGATTTGGGGGTTATACAAAGTAGAACAAGTATTTCATAAGACTATTTTCTTGAAAGTACCAGAAAGCTTCAACAAGACCACTGTGCAGAGCAGAAGTGTAAGGAACGTTTCAAATGGCAACTCCCAAACACAAACATTTTGTCACATCCCAGTGGTCCACCCACCACTGATTTCACTTTTGCATTCTTGCTCCACACCAAAAGATGAGGTTCTGCTTTAACATTGTGCGTACATACTACCATGCCTTGTAATTTTTTTAATCATAAAAAAGAAGAGCTAGGAAGGAAAAGGTGTGATTTAAATTACTTGGTTTCTAGGATACTTCCATACACTCAATCCCCGGAAATGTGATTCTGCCTCTGAGGAGACACGGTGGGGATGAACAGGATGCTGCTGCAGCTTCTGGCTCGTGTGTGAGCCTTGTCTCTGTGGGCCTGAACTTGGTACATGTCCATAGTAGAAGTCTCTGTGGAAGAGAGAAGCCCTTCTACTACCAAGCACTGCCTTAAGACTGAGCAGAGGCTCCCCAGAGCCACAGGGCAGGATCCACAGAACAGATTTCAACATTCTTTTCTGGATTAAGAGGTATAGGACAGTTCACCTGAAGGTTGAAAAATTAGAGCCCCAGTTTCAAAAAATTGATGGCAATAACTTCTATAATTTAAGATTCATCATCCAAGTTCCAGCTAAAGCAACTACCAGTACACCAAAGTCCTCTGCAACAATGACACATTGCCCAAGCAAGCAGAGACTGCAATAGGAAAGCCAGAGAGTTGAAACTGGGATGCTGGACACAAGAGTGCAAGAAGAGCTCTCTACATACACAGTGGCCATAGAAGTGAGGATAATGCAAACAGAAGACCTGCTGCTGAACCTGATGGTAATGGGTATGGAAAAGGCTAAGCACTGGATTCCTCTTTGCCTCAGACTTTATGGTAACGTCTGCTCTCAGGCCTCCCGGATCTCTTCTCTCACTGTAATCTCAAGACGCTGTGGAAATGGACTGACAAAAACCTGACAAATTTCACAGGCAAAGCCTTGAAACTGTGTTCGAATATCCCCATGGATCAGGACAGGCTGAGGATTGACTGCTGGGCATCGGCTCAGAAGAAACGAATGTGAGGATCCTGGGAGACAACAAACTGAAGATGCCATTACAAAATGCACACTTCCCAGCAATGTGAAGTTTGGATGAAGGAAAAAAAAAAAAAGGGAAGAGAATTTTGATATTCACATTGCCTGCCTTTTTATAGCCAACATCAATGCCTCATTCAGAACCCTGGGTGGATATACAGACAGCAGAACTTTGCAAAGACTATTCACAATTCCTAAATCAGTCAATTAGTCAATTTTTTTTGGAGGAAACGAACACACCATAAAAAACCAGATTTGAAACTCGCTATTATCATGAGCCCATTCTACATGCAGAGAATTTGATTCTATCATTGCTCTTTGCAAAGTCTTTCTTAATTAGGTAACACCATAGCCAAAGGAGCAGTAGGAAACCTTTTGTGCTGAAGGGTTCCTCCCTACCCCAGTGCTTGCAGCCCCGCTGCTGGTTTCCATCCTAAGTCTCCTATGATAAACAGCATTTGAATGCAGTACTGGAAACACTACAGAGTAATCAGAAAGAATATCCCTTTTCAGACAAATACTCCACTCCCACTGGCTTCTTCTCCAAGTGCCTATCTGGTGAGCAAGAAAAACTCCCGGACCACAGAAGCTGCATATGCCTGTGAGGCTGAGCTGGATGTGACTGATATAATCCCAGAGTGCTGCAGGCAGAACACAGCAGGCTACAGAAAGGATAGCTATGTGGTCAAACTGAAGGTATCACAATGCTTACTGTGATAGTAAAAGCATGGCCTAAAGGTCAAAGTAGATGAACTGTATGTCTTATTGGGTGGTGTTAACAGAAGGAGTCTCTTCAAATTGCAAAGGGACACACTGGCCCCTGCTGTGACAGACTGCATCATCACTTGGGCTGGGAAAGGGGGAACAGCAGTGCTGGTGTGAGTGTGGTATGTGCAGGACTAGCTTCCCAACCTGAGAGCAGATTGACTGCCTGGACTGTCTACAATGCCTGGGCAGCTTCCCCCTGGCTTATTTTAACACCTTGTTCACTTGTGTGCAGGAAGAGTACCAGAACCTGAAAGGGGCCAACAAGAAAGCTGGAGAGGGACTATTCATAAAGGCTTGTAGAGACAGGACAAAGGGGAATTGGTATAAACTCGAGAGAGGCAGATTTAGGCTTGATATAAGGAAGAATTTCTTCACAATGAGAGTGGTGACATGCTGGAACAGGTTGCCCAGGGAAGCTATGGCTGCGTCATCCCTGGAGGTGTTCAAGGCGAAGCTGGATCCATTCTTGGGCAGCCTGATCTACTGGGATGCCCCTGACCAAGGCAGGGGTGTTGGAACTAGATGATCTTTAAGGTCCCTTCTAGTTTATAACAGGTTTGTGCCAACAATCACTTTTTCAGCCCTCTGGCAAGAAGCCCAGGGTCCTCATTTGTCTCCCCTCAGCAGTTACTCTACCTACCATGTTTTAAGACTCAAGAGATATGAACACTTCCAGTCAATACATGTGAGATTGAGCACTACGCTAGGCTCTATCATTCCTATCTCTAATAACATTCCTTGGCACTACAGTAGAAAGAAAGCTAATTCAGTTTGTGAATCCTAGCTCAAGAATATTATTGGTGAACTGTGACATGCATGCAGACAGGTGGCATTGATCAGTCAAATCTTTGAAGAGCAACAGGTACGCAGGACAGCCAGAACGAGCTTATTTCAGGGAAAAGGAGCAGTAGCAACAAGGACCAAAACTCAAGCGTAGCAGAGCAGGCAATTGATTCAAAGAGGAGCAAAGCAGACAATTAAGTAAAATCAGTAATGAATTTGGGAAGAACAAACAGGAACTTAGCTTCCAAGAAACCTCTGAAATTTGAAATTAAGAAATCACGTGGAAAGAACAGATTTTAGAAGAACGGGTGCAGAAATGCAAGGAGATTATTACACGACCCCAAACTGGACACACTCATTACTTCCTCCTCCTTGAAGCTTTCTCCTGCTAGAACCACAGCCTGAGAGATTATTCCTTTTTAAATGTTCATGAAAACAGTATCAGACTTACAGCTTGTCCGTTTGCTTCATAAAGTGGGCATTTTTGTTTGATCTTAGCCAACTCCATATTCACTTGTTTGCTGACCACAGCCATGGGATTTCCTCCTGGAAAACATTTTCTATAGTTAACGCAGTACCCCTGCAGAGATTGTCTGCAATTAAGTAAGAATTCTATAGTTAAAGCTGTTTCAGAGACAAAACATGTCAAATCCAGTCCAAAATTCACTCTAGTGAAGTTGTGTAACACTGCCAAAGCTCTGCTCTTCACAATAACTCTTGCAACAAGGTCAGGAAAAAAAGCCTTGCCCACCAACACTTACAGGCCAGCAAGAAAAAAGAGCTGACAGCAAAAGCAGAGTTCTAGGGTGGCAGCAACCCTACCATGACTGAGAGTTTAGAGCTATCAGCATTTCTTCAAAACACTGGTGTGCAGTGTTTGGAAAACTGAGGAAAGTTGCCACATCTGCACACCAACTTCATGAGCTTCTGGAAGTGGGGCAACATGGATATAGAACCCAAAGAATTCACTCCCTAAAAACTTCATGAAGCTCCATGACAACAAGTGACATCAGTGAATACAACCAGTGAAGATGAATGAGGCACGCCAACTGCACCTGGAAGATTCAAAACTAAACAGATGAGAAAACAATCTAGAAAACTCCACATCAAAACAGGAGAAAGGCAGAAAGCATGAGCTTTAAGCATCCCAAAACACTAAAGATGAAAGCCTCTCTGCAAGTACAGGAGAAGAAAGGAAAAGAATGAACATAAATGGGAACAACACAGAGGACAGGCAACATGGGCTTCTCCCCAAAATTAACTTTGGGAAAGTTTTTCAGATCTACCTTCCCACTGTTCTCTGATTCTGCAATCAATTCAAACCCAGAGCCTTAGTTCAGAGCAGAGGAGCAAGTCCAGCCACCCTGACACCTTCCCATTTTTAGACAGGCAGTTTTGAAGAGGTCGAAATTCAAATTCATAGAATCATAGAATCACCAGGTTGGAAGAGACCCACTGGATCATCGAGTCCAACCATTCCCACCAATCTCTAAACCATGCCCCTCAGTACCTCATCCACAACCTACTAAGAATTCAACAACCTACTAAGAATTTTAGTTCTTCCACAGTTTATTAACAAAACCAGAACAGCCTTTTCATCTTTGCAAACCACAGCCCAACCCCTTCAGTAGCCTTCCCTCCTCATCTCTCTTCCAGAGTCAGAAATATGAAGACTACTCTTCAAACCACCTCCTTCCCTACAGCAATCTTTCCTTCCTTACAGCATCTGCTGCTCACTCAAGGCAAAGATTCTTTTGGAAAGGAAACATCCATAATGAATTAAATATAAAAGTACTACAGGCTTTCACTAGGCAAACTGAGATCTGTTTTACCAGGACTGCAACTTCAATACTCCCTGTCTGGAGACAGTTTCGGTATACAATTTAATGAAGAGTAACCGTAAGACATACACAAAGTTTTGGCAGTCTGAGAAACTCAGGCAGATTTTACTACTGGTTTGATAATATTTTATCCTTTGACTGGATTGTGAAACAGTATTCCACATCAAACATTTGCACATCTTTGCACGGAAGCCAGTACCAGTAAATGGTATCAGCATTAAATAGGAAGAAAAACGTCTTGTTTGCCATTATTTTTACAACTATTTTTTATATCACTTAGAGAGAGGACTTCTTGGGTTCCATTCCCTGTCCCCACAAGTTTTCCCATGTAAACAAACAAACACATTCCATTTCTTTGGGTTCTCTCCTCTCCCAGCTTACAACTCCACTATTTCTTTGCTCTTACTTACTTTGCTTTTAGCTACCCAGCTAATCCCCTCACTAAATTCCTACATCTCCATGTTTAATTTCAGCTCATACTTAGGTGATCCAAGGGAATATCTAATAGAATTACCAAGAAATTCCATCCCTGACCCCAGGCTCAAATGCAACTGAGCAAAGTGGCTTCAGAAAGACTTGCTCAGCAAGTGCAGCAAGCCCAGCGCATATACCACCTTAAAGGAACAGACACATAAAAGAATGCCAAGAAAACAGCAAAGAATTTCACTGAGCACAAGGGAACTGTAAAAATATGGATCTACAACAGTTCTATGATGTGACAGGCACCTGGCTGACTTCAGAGACTGATGACAGTGATGGCGCCAAAAGAAATCCCAGCTTTAGTGCAGGCTGCCATCAAGTCTTAAGATTCACTGATGTAAAATGGTAACTTGCCAGGGAAGGTGAAGTGGAAACACTTTTTAACAATCAAAAATACCCAGCTATTTTGGTCATTAAAGAAAATAGCATATGGTTTCAGAGTTGTAATATCCTGTCCCACAATTTTTCTCCCTCCTCCTTATCTTGTTCCTCCTCCCTCCATATTTTGAAAAACTCACCAAGTCCGGTCACCACCATTGCTCCCAGATCAGCAACATAGTTCCCTTTGCGAAAGGTGGCAACTCTTCCTCCCACACGGTCCTTGTAAAAGCACAGTATATTAAATCTCTGGTAACATTTAGAAATGCATTTCACTTAAACATCAGCACTGAAACTACTACAGAATGTGGTGTAAGTATTCTCTTATTCAGAGGTTCAATAAGTAGAATATACTCTTTTCCAAGAACCTCTATAAGTCAACACTTGATCAATTAATTTGCCTAAGTTAAGGAATAAAATGCTTAAGTTCCATTAAAATAAAAGGAAAAAAAATTGCACAAAATGTGCCTAACCTAGTTTGGACAGATTTCCCTGTACCTCCTGCAGGATCCACTGTGACTCTAAAACCAACCCTTTGCTGTCCATGGATAGACTACGTTAAACAGTAGATTTTCCCCTCCCATTTCCCATCAGAAAATCCAATAGCTATACAGGAAATGATTCAGTTATGCTTGAGAAAACTATACTTCAGGGTTTCAGCTGTTATTCTCTCCTTTGCTCTGGTGAGATGGAATCTGGGAAGCACAGAGCCAGTAGCTCCTGTTCCCTAGCAACAAGTGCGGGATCCAGCAAAATAAAGAGCCTGAAACATTACTCTAATAAAAAAACCTAGGCAGATTATTTTAATTTGTGCTAGAGAAGTTTCAGAAGCAAATGCATTGCTAAAATGAAGTCAGGAAGTAAAACATAAGATAAATTCCAAAGTAATTGGTCAATTTATTTATTTATTTTAAATGGCTATCAAACTGTTCTTAATTTCTTAGATTATATGGAAAAGAATTTCAACTTAAAAAAAAAAAAAAGATTCCACTTAAGGCTGGATATAAAAAAAATACCTTGTTGTTGGAAGAACAATCAGTTAAGTTCCTGCACCATAAAATGTAACTCTATCAACTTTATAGCCTCTTTTAAGCACACAGCAATAAACAAAGAAAGAATTAACGTCAACTTAAAACGTGCAAGAGAAAATGTCCTGCCTGATACTGTATGACAAACCCAAACAACCATTCTATTTAATGGGCAAGTTCTTGAAATACAGACTGGCATTCTGCAATCTAGTGCAAAATCAGTTTCTCATCAAGAAAGAAAGAGGATTCCAGCCTGTTCCTGGTGTAAGGATATAATTTCAGCACCTGACTAAGCAGTAAACCCTGAGAAGGCATGGGCCAGCTGCCAGTGAGGACACACACACTTGTTTCCTAAGGAGAAGGGTTTAGCATTCAGCAATGCATCTGGCTGCCTGCACACAAGCTCGCCCACCCTAAGCATGCTGCTGGGATGTTTCGCCTTAAGCCAGTATGGAATGTAGTTACTGATAAAAGTTTCCACATAGGAATATAACAGCTCAGAAATTCATACCCTGGCTTCCAGAACTGTGACATCCATCCCAAAACTCTGCAACTGTCGGGCTGCCGCCAACCCAGAGACTCCAGAACCAATAATGATCACCTTGCCAGTCTTCTTGGCTAAAGAGAGGGGAAAAATAAGCTATAAGGCCTTATGTGTGAATTACTGCATTTTATGTGGTACCAAGTAAAGTCACATTTAAGAGATACTGAGAACAAAAAGAAGCTTCCTTCTCATCAGCAGTTCTGACTGAAGAAACTCTTTAACAAAACAAATAGCTGCAAAAGTAAATCAGAAGTAATTATGTATGCAATGTGGTAACAGCCAAACATTTTACAATTTTTCTTTATGAGACAGGTACAAGAAAAATACAGAAGTGGTACATCTGTTATAAGGGAGAGAAGACAAGGAAAAATACCACTGATGCACAACTGTTTGAAGAAATTGGTTCTTATTATTATGGTGGGACAAAGCACCACAATTGTATTTCTTTCTGTCCCAGAAGACTAAAACCCAGAAAGGACAAAGTCATTTCAACTGTAAAATTCAAGCATCACATAACAGATGTAAGCAGAGCACTGGGTTTGTCTTTTGTTGTTCACATGAGGAACAGGGATAATTCCATTAACAGTGACAGCAACCACATTATGTACAGAAGGTTTGCAAACACTGTCCCTCTCCAAGTGATTTACTCAAACACACAGCTTCCCCAAGCCAAAATAAAACCAATGGACATCTACAGCTAGATGGCTTTCCAGCCATTTTTTATTTTCTCAGCATCACAATCCTAAAAGGAGGACTCAAAAATTCGGCCTGAGTCACAAAACAACAAAACAGAACTCCACACTGAAACAATTTTCAAGTTTCTTACTTGGAAAGGGCTTCACGCGTTTGTAGATACCAAAGTTGATCAGTCCATGCCTCTCCAGATAGCTGTGCACTCTGTGAACAAGCACTGTATCGCCTAAAGAATTGCAATGTTTTACGATTACTCGCTATGTTCAGCATCACATATGTACTGAAAACATTCACAAGCAAACATGTCACAGCAGCCACCCAGCAAAGTCACCCTGAGCACAGCCTTTCTGCACCCCTGCTGCCCCACTGGAGAATCCCATCTTTGAAAGAAGGCACACATTAAAGTGTTCTGGAAAGTACAAGCTGTTTTCCACACTATCGGGAAGTTTTGAATACTGCCTGAAAAGCTGTCCAGGACATATAATTTTTATTTATTTTGTGTGGAGTAATACCTTGTCTGAAATCAATTGCAGAAATCAGGAGATCTGCACACAGAACTAGAACACAATTTGCCAGTACTAAACCAACCTGTTACTGGAACAGGGAATTCTCATTTTCATTTTTATAAACGCCATCACCTACTATTTTGCACTACTTGACAGTGCATCTGCATTCATTTTGGCATTTTTTCTTCTTAAATTACTCTTTCTTTGTGTCTCCTTTCCACTCCTTTTCAGCTTAATTGCGATCATTTTTGAGAAGGGCAAATGACCTACGCTTGCAAGCAGTATCTCCTCACACTTCTCACGCCTTCTTTCATCACTGCCACTCAGTTCAAGTCTTATGCAACTTTTTAAAGCCTTCCAGAAACTTTTAGGACTAAGAAAATCACAGAGCTGCAAACCACCACTGAAGCTGTAGCAACTTTACAAGGTGTCTGTTAATACACTTGCTGGAAGTTCCTGCAACAACACATTTTTTACCAGCTTTCTGGCATTCTGCCAGGAACATGTGTGTCTATAAGACAAACAAACTAACAAACCTTGAACATGAGCACATTGCAATAACCCTTTCTGTATATGAATGCTCGTGAAGATCCACTAAACAAAAGGACCTGTCAAAAGTCCCCTCTTGATTCTAAGCAGCTTTTCCACAATCAAAACTGGAAAAGAACAGCAACGATATGTACGGGATGGATTTGGCAGTAAAAGACTTGACTTACTATTATAAGGTGCTTCTAGTTGTTGGATAGTTGCCTCAAATGTCAACTGAATCTTTGGGTTATCCAGCCAGAGCTGCAGCTGTATTTAAACAAACAGTAAGATAGATTATATTAAACAATACAAAACAGGTGTTTTCCATGTGTCTGTTGTCACAAAATATTGTTAAGAGATTAACCCCTTTAATGAGTTAAAACTTCAGCAGTGCTATCCCAGCTGCACTAAAATTTGCCTACCACTGCTCTGTAAGGTGCAATACAGAACATTTTAACAACCTACACCACTTCAAATATGTGGAAATGCATCAAGTTTGAAACCTCCCCATCACACGCACAAAAAAACCACATACTGAATGAACACAGGCTACAAAACAGAAACGTCAGAGTGATTGTATGTACAGCTTGCCTTCCACCTGCCCAGCTAGTGCTGTGCACAGCACCAGCCAGGAACTGACTTCTCAGCATCAAATTTCACATTATTTTCCTAAGAGCTACGACAGTGCTTGTCATCTTAACAAGTTTATTTCTCTCAGATATTTAAATATCTAATCTATCTTCACTGACCTAAGACACTGCCATGGACGACACTGGCTGCATGTACGCAAGAATCATAGAATCACTAGGTTGGAAAAGACCACCAGGACCATAGAGTCCAACCATTCCTATCAAACACTAAACCACACCCCTCAGCACCTCATCCACCCATCCTTTAAACCCCTCCAGGGAAGGTAACTCAATCACCTCCCAGGGCAGCCTCTGACAGTGTCCAATGACCCTTTCTGTGAAAAATTTTTTCCTAAGGTCCAGCCTAAACCTCCCCTGGTGGAGTTTGAGGCCATTCCCTCTCGTCCTGTCCCCTGTCACTTGGGAGAAGGGCCCAGCTCCCTCCTCTCCACAACTTCCTTTCAGGTAGTTGGAGAGAGCAATGAGGTCTCCCCTCAGCCTCCTCTTCTCCAGGCTAAACACCCACAGCTCTCTCAGCCGCTAAAGAACATTTAGAGGACAGCTACAGTTCAAAAATAAAGCAGGAGGAGCTGCATGTGAAATACCAATTGTGCCACTTCACTGTAGGAAAAAATCACAGAATAACAGAATCCCAACTGTTTTCCCAACAGAACTTCTTGGCATGGATGGCAATAATTAATAAATAATAATTAATATTTTGAAGTTCAATGTCCAGATCTAGCTCATACAGAGCATCTCACGCCATTTCACATTCCAGAATCAGTTATTTATGTATTTCTCCACAATTCCACTACTGAACTTCACAGCTCCTCACAGATACCAAATTAAAGGAGAAATCATACAGGCATAATGAACAGGAAAGATTAAGGAAGGATTCCCATACAATTTGGGAGTTCACTTGAGGCAAATTCCATCTCTATCACAGTGCTGTCTTCTACTCATTTTCCAAGTAATTTTTAACAATGTGTGATCACTTCTGAGTGTGGAACCAATCACTTCATAGCAATGTTCCATAACAGTAAGGTTCCATTCTCAGTGGGCAATGCAATGCCCATGATCAATATTTTAGTACATCAAATTCATTGTGTATGCATACTCCTATTAATCCTGTTAGTTTATTTTTGTTTAAAATTAATTGTAACTCTCATTTTACTGCCTAAAGTAAATTGGAAATTTACTGTTTCTTCTCAAATTCTGATTTTCAGACCCTCTATGGATGCACAGAACAGTGCAGACCTGAAAAGACTTTAAAGACTTCAAACCACAACTGCCCTGCACTGCCACAACAGAGCATTCAATTTGCAAATTTCTGAATTATCATGGTCTACCTTAACCAACAGGTATTTACCAAGAGCTTTTACTGGCTTGCCTTCTTTTTCTCCATTACTTGGTTGCTTTTGTTTTGTTCTGCAGGGGGGGAACTCATGCAGATGAGCACAGGAAGTGAACCTCCTTTGCTGTCTTTCAGATGGAGCCAAAAGATGACTTCTCTTCAAAAAAACTATTGTGAGCCTTCTAAGAGCCGTTTTCACTTACCACATCATTCATTCAGTTCTTGACTCCAATTGCTACCAGGCAAACTGGAAACACCAGACTGAGTAGTCTAACTACTCTAACTTCCTGGTGTTCAGGCTCTCTTTGACACCTCCCAATCCTTCGGTATCATGCCAGCTATTTGTCGGAGGGTGCACACTGTTACTCACAGCTATTCCAGAACTCTACTGGACACTGGTTTGTATCACCATGTGCTTCATCTATTGTTCCTCTGCTCTCCTGACCACAGGAGGTCCTCTAAATCTAAAGTCTTCCTTGGGCCCCTGCTTAGGAACTTACTCTACAATGAACAGGGACTTAAGACCTACAAAGCAGCTTTTTGAGTGCAGCCCTGCAAATACCCCTTCCAAGCACCCTTTTAAATCCCAGCCATTTGCCAGTTTAAGTAGGAAGCTTTTCTGCTTCTAATGCGCTGGTAAAAGGATTTACTCACTGTATACTCTGGGTATACTGCTTTACAAATGTTCTGGCTAGCCTTGGTCTGTTTTTACATATCTCATGACTTCCCAAGCTACAGCTTCAGTTAATTAGAGGGAGATTTCACAGGAACAGAAAAAGTTATGTTCGCAACACAAAGATGCCTACCATGCATACATTTCAAATTTCAATTATTTCTCTAAGATATTAAGCACTGCATGCCATGGTCAATACACTTGACTAAGTATGTGAAAAGACTGAATGATGCACAAAGCATCTTCCCTCTTAACACGGGTAACAGCAATTTTCAAAATATTTCTTGCTTTGCTGCTATTCATTGTTCTAACATGACCCAAGTTTTCTAAACAACTCTTTAACATATACAGAAGAAAACGCTGGACCCTGTTTGCGTGTTGAGGAACCCAAAAGGATTGTCACAATTTAAAAGCATTATCTGCAAAATATAATATCACTGTTTAAGTTTTATTCAGGTTTAAACTTCAGGTGTGCTTGCCTGAACCCAAGAAAATGAACTCCTCAATTAATTCTTTGAATATTGCCCCTTCTTTCTATACCTTAAGTTGCATGGAAGTTTTGAACTGAGCAGAAATGCTACAAACATTCAGAAACAGAGTTTCATTTCTTCAACATGACAATTTCTTTTATGAAATCAGAGCTGGCAAAGTCATTATTCTGCTCAGAGAATCTGCCACACCACTGCATTGATGATTCAGTATGAAAGCAACTGAACACTCAGCAAAGTCAAAACATACAAACTGAGAGGTCTGTCTTATTCTAAGCAAAAATGTACTTGATTTAATATTATTTAAGTATTCTGCAGGGACTTCTTTAAACTGAGATTGAGTAACAGAACATTTGCACCAGCTTTCTGTTTGTTTACTTTTTTGAAGCTGTATTAGCCAACTCACGTCATTCCGATGGTTATGACCGTGTTTTGTATATTGTAAATACACTAGAGTTGTATTTAGAGTTGCATTGCCTCTATCAAGAACTGGGCAACAACTTTCTTAGCAAGTCAGAGCATGATAGGACATCAGAAATGAAACCCCACTTTCTAAAAAAAAAAAAAAAAAATCAACTGTCAAACATAGTAACTGCCAAAAAGTCTTTGCAAAGTACACAACCATCCCCTCTTTTTTCATCAAAACTTACAGTGCGGTTCCTGATGTACAGAAACACCTTCTGTGTCTGCTGTGGCCCACTGATTATATCAGGGAAGCAGGCAGCTTCTTGAGATGTCATGCGGTCATGAGGAAGTCTGCTCTGGAAAGCTGCACCCTCCACACCTACAACAGAAACACAAATTGTCTACAGGCATTGCAAAATGAACTGCTAAATAGGCCTTTTTAAGCGATCCTTCCTAGCCCATACATCCAGCCCCAAGGCGATGTGGCGGCCAATTTCATGTCATGCTTTCATTTAGTCCTTTTACTTATTTCTACAAGACATGCAGGTTCCTAAGTCAATAGTTATTTGCATTATAGGTACCACCTATGGTTGAAAGAAAAAGCTCTACTACTGGGTCAGGGGGAAGACCAGTCAGAAAAATAAGGGTGTCAGTGGCACAGACCAGTATCATATATAATACACATAATATCAATAAAATGTAACTGCTTTAGATGCTGTCCTTCATTTCTGTGGTTTCTAGTTTCTACCAGAATATGAACAACATTTTGGAACCCGTTTAAAGCCAAGAGATCTACAGGACACAAGCACAATGTCTACTGTCCCCCTCAGCTGCACTTCAAGGTGCCATTTGCACTGAACTCCTCCAGACAGAAGAATCTCTATCATTGTGCATACTTTATACATTCACAACAGGCAGTGCAATGAAATACAGTTCCACTGAAGCTTTTCCTGTGTCCCCTCCTCAAGTATTGCTACAGATTTCTGACTTCACTTTTTAAATGCTCCACATATGAAAGGCTGACGTTTATCCTACACAGGAGACATTTTGGCTATGGAAAAGATTTCATTCATGACATCCACATTCCTATCAATTCCAATACTAGCCATAAAGTAATAATGTAGTTATGTACCCTACATTCTCCAATCTCATTAGAATGCCAAACTTTATATAAAGGAACAAACTAAGACACGGCTGCATAAAGTGCAACATCACAAGTAGATTGCAGAAAGTGAAACTTGCAGGTACAGCAAGCAAACTGAAATACTGAGATGCAAAAAAAAGCAAGAACAATATAAATCTTGTGTGTTCTAGGAAGTGACTTAAGATCAAAAGTCAATATATCCCAAGGGGAAAAAAACCCCAAGTAACGCAGTGAGATTGAGATCATTTGCTGAAACTGGAATTGTTAAAAAAATTATAATAAATATCAAAGACAATATAAGCTTGCAATGTGCTAAGCTAACCAAGACAACGGTTTGAAGTCCATGTGCAGAGGTATACACACCACTGTCTTGGGAAGAGGTACTGTCTTCTTTCAGTTCTGGTGCAACCACTCACCTCATTAATTTCCAAGCGTTTTTACATCCCAAAGGCAAAGAAAACAAATTTAAGCAAGGAAACAGTTATGAAACTAACAAAATTCACAGGCAAAGATGAGAAGATCTAACTGTGTGATGAATGAAGGTAAAGACAACTGTCTGTAACCATTTACAGGAATTTTACCACATGTGAAAATCAGTAACAGGCTACAGAACACTGCAAGGAAGTCAAATGGAACCAACAGGAGGAGGACCTAACACATCAACAACACTGCCTGATACCAGAGTTCAGCTATGGAAGAGAAACAACAGCTCTGCTAGAACTTCAGCTTCTCCAGCAACAAACCTCCCTCAGCCCTTCTGCTGTGCTTCAGACCAACGCTGGACAAGCTGCGCAAACACCTCCTGGTGACCGCATGTGCTAAACTATGAACTCCATAAAACTGTGTATGTGAATCAAGCTAAAGTTACCAGTTCTCTGCTACTTTATTAACAGTTACAAATCTTAACTAAGGTTCTGGATTGTTAGCAAAACACCCAGCAGCATAATTTTCAGATAATGACTGCTTAAACAAAGACAAGAAATACCAAACCTGACTCACTCTCACAGGCTCATTGTAAAACGAATGTGCCTTCTTCAGATACATGCTACGAAGTGCTGTCAGACAGCATCAGCTCCCAGTGAACCCACAGACATGGGCATTTAATTTTGTTTATTGAAAAGCTTTGTGATCCATTTCTTCAAATTGAGAAGTCAGACACTGGAGTTCCCAGCAGCCTTGAGAAGAACTCCATAGTGGGGTTTTGTTGTTTTTTTTAAGGTCATGTCTTTTGTGGCAGTACTCAAACTTTAAAATGTCAGAATAGCTCCATATAACCACCAGCATTTATGAGAAAAACACCACAATGGGGTTTGACACCAGAATTTAGAAAAACCGTAGCTCTTATTAGTAAAGGTACTGTTTTATTTGGCCTAACCACAGGAAGACCTTGTCCTTGAATTTACTTTTGCAACTATGCAGCTCAAAGTAAATTCCACTTCAAATTGATTAAATCCCCCCATCCTTACTGTCTGTGTTTCATGAAAGCAACACATCACAGGGAGCACCAGTTCAGAACTCTATACTCTTTTCTTGCGGCAGGCAACTCTTTAGCAACTACAGCAATGGCTCTGCTGGACTGGACCCTCACCTCCTCTTCACAAACATTCACACATACATTTGCCGCTTCCTGACTTCCAGCACCAGCAATTAACATGATCAAGTTTTTATCTTCTTGCCCACAGAAGAAATCTTGAGGGATATTGCTCATTTAAAGACTTATCGAAACACCTGCATATGATTAACACTCTGAAGAGAAGTTATTTGGCTGCTGAATCAGAGAATTGCTAAAGTACACCCTCAGTGTAAATATAAAATGCAAACTCTGTAGATTTTCAGTCAATGCCTAGCTAAAAATGAAATGGGCAATGCATCCTGAAGCCCACAATCAGGAAGGTGGTAAGATACAACACATAACAAGGCTCCTTTACTTAGACCAGCTAGGATGCACTCTTGGATGAATTTCTTGAAGTTATATTTACTTCTAAAAGAGTAGCTTGGAGGTACAGAATCGGTTCTGGAACCTTCAATTCATTTGCTTAAAACCCTAATCCTCAATCCTCAGTGCTAGTGCAAGTGGCACTGTTGGAAGATTTTCAGTAGCACTCTAATTATTCAGAGTAACGACACCCGTTCTGTGAATGAAGCTAACCGCAGTATCTGGATCTTAATGGCAAATGCAATGCCCAATCCAGCCCATCGAGCAGCAGACTCTGACTCATTCCCACCAGAAAAATCTCCTGGGCTACCCACTGGCACACCTCAAACACAAAGCCTTTCAAAGTAAAAACAAAAACAAAGGAGCAAACAGGTGCTCCATGACATGTTTCTTCAGCAAATGAGAAAAAAAGGTCTGCAATGCAAGAACCCAGCACCTTCTGGATCTTTCTGGGTAGCAGAAACTGGCTAGCTAAAAGTGTCTTTTCATGCACGTGGACTCCTCTAAACATGGAGAGGAGCGGAGGGAGGAGAGATCGGCCTGAGGCATTTCAACGCAGGTTAGCATCCTTTTCCACAGTTGGTACAGATCTCAACTGAAATTTGGAAATGCCCCCCACTTTTCTAACCGGAGGGTAGCCAGCTCCTGTGCCTCTGGCTAAGTTCTAGACAACCACACCCATGCGCACTTGCAAGCATCAATCCCTAACCTGGCGGCTCCTGCTACCAGTGGCAAGCATCAAACGCCACCCTCACCTGATGCTTGGCCGTCTCCATACCCTCCAGAACTGTCGTCTTGAAGTCCTCCTGCTTGCCCTGTGGAAGGAAAGAGGAGAACTCAGGGACCTTACTCCATAAGTTAAACCATACTGGACATAAAGGCCCGGCAGTTGGCGTTTTAGGTATTAAATTTCACCAACTAACTAAAACCATTTTCTGAGAATCCCATCTTCTGGAGCCTGGGTTCAGGGCACCAAACTCTGTGGTCTTCTAAAGTGTTATCTGGAACGCTTTACATCAGACTTTATGGGAAATAAAGAAGTACAAAACACGTAGCATTCCTGGTGGCTAAATACTTAAGATCAACTTCATTAATGGCTCAGATTTGAATAATCAGATTATATTTCTTACTGCCAAGATCTGGTGAAGGGACATCAAGAAACTCTATGGATCTCCAATCACAAGAATTTGATCATCTTCCCCTTGGTACTCCTGAATCTTCCTATGTGCAAGGGGGGATTTTGAATCATTCTGAAAAGTCTCTTACTTTCAAGACAGCCTGTTCTTTTTTTCTTTGCCATAAACCCTTCCTTGAAGTCTGAGGACAGAACTTTTTTCAAAAGGCTCACACCTCTTATTTTGGCACATCACTGAAGTCAAGTGCTTGGCAATACTACTGATTTGTTGATAGTAATATGATCAATACCCAGCATTGAAAGGCATCAGACTTTCAACATATCTGGGGCTGGAAACATAAAGAAGGGCAAAGTGCTCATCTGAAAGATCTGAAGCCTCAAAATTACTTAAATTACTTCAGTCTACATACAAGTCCTAAATAGCTGCCTTGACAGGACTGTAACACAACCAGGAACAGAGCATTTCTAGAGCAGAGATAAGCGCACCAGTGATGCCTGCAGGAACAAAGCCAATAGAGGTCACCTCAGATGCTGCTCATCTTCACAGGAGACACTAGCTCTGTGTTTAGCTCCTAAGCGATAATTCTTCCACAGTTAGATGTCTGCCTGACGTCCTGTCACCACCAGAGACCGGGAAGCCATGGGCCACTACAGAGACAGCCACGTACCGTTTGGCTGCTCCTGTGCCTTCAATAGTCCACACATTGGGACTTCCCAAAGTCCAAACAAACTCTAATGGAAACAAACTGCTGAGGTCATGGTAGTAAAGGGAACAGTCACTGCCTAGAGTACAACTGCTTGAGGCATCATGTCCAAATGGGTACAAGTAAGGCGTGGTCTGGAGCTGAACACAATTGTCAAGGTTAGAGTTTGGAACTGGGGGGATAAATTTTCCAGATGCAACCTGAAGCTCTTAGAGGATACACCAATTACAAGAATTTAAACTGAACTACAAACTGAACACCTAGAACAAGACACAAAGTGAACCAAACATTTTTGTACTTTGATAACCTTGACTAACATCTGGATTGCGGTAAAATTACAGACCTACAGGTAAAATAACACAGGAAATGAAACAAGGAAGACATTTCCATTCAGCTACATCAGAGAAGCAAGTCAGTACTTTTGTGTAACAAACAGTCTACCAGCAAGGAAGTTCAGAAACTCACAAGAGACCACAACAAACAACCATATTTTGACAGGCCTCTGAAGTCCCAAAGTTGGGATTCTATGAATTAATGGATCTGCAGTAGCAAGAGAAAATGTTTCACTTCACCAACACTAAGTACTTTATTTTGCTGGGAAAATGACAAGGCTTGTTTCCATTCTGGGATCGACTAACACAACTGGAACACTAACATTTAGACTCCAACACAGGCCATTAATTTGCAAGAAAGGTTACTGTGCCTTCTGTAAGTTAAGAAAATGAGAAGATGCTTACGCCAGCCTGTGGCGTTCACCTGCATCAGCACTGATGTAGAGGGGACAAAACTGTTCTCTGTTTACTTACAAAAAGAAATCAGCATTTTCCTCTCCTGCTAACAACAGCCAAACCATTTTCAATGTTAGGTCAAAAAAAAAGCATCACTGTTATTGCCAGCTCAGACCCAATTCTAATTCTCTGTGCCCCGTTCGAGCACAGAGGAGTGGTACAAAGGCCTGCTAGTGCAGGTTGCCTGTACACTTTACAGCTGGTGAAGGAACAGAGTGGCAAGCAAACTGCTGATCCATGTTGGCACCAAATGACTGCAGCTGAACACAGCATGTGCAGAAACAGAATCTGCAGAAAGGCTAATGGCTACAGGATAATGGACCATGAGCTGAACAGCAATCAGGAAGAATGTCTATAAAGGAATCCACATCATAGTCACCCACTGTCTTAAAATTGGCACACAATTGCCCCGAGCACTGAATTTAATGAGGAAAATAGAAGTCCAATGAAAAAGAGAGGCAGAGCACCACTAAGTTTGACTATTCACTTGGTGGGAATGTGGACTGCATTCAGTCTCAGACTTCCTTAAAAAACAGCAGCTAGAAATGGAAGATCACCATAAAGTAAGAATACTGACAAAAGGCAGGAGCTGGGAAAAAAAATCTTCAGGAAGCTAGAAAAATGAAAACTTGATTTACAAGGGCAAACAAAAAAAGACCCTTAGAGGATAAAAACAAAAGCAGCAAGCTTCTTAATTCTAAAAGTGACACTGGCACACAGGAACACAAGTCTCAGTCAGTATCGGAAGCAATTTTGGAAGCTCTATGTTGTCAGATAATAATTCTTAAATGAAAAAAGAAGACACATATTTTAAGGAATTACCTTAATCATGAGATACTGCTATGTCTTTTTAAACTGCTTTGCACTAACATGCAGTAGATCCTGCAAACCCAGACTTCTAATAATCTGCATAGCCAATACCTCTGGAATTCCCCACAGATGGAACCCGTCCCAGGTGAGACCAGCATGTTGCCATCATCTCAGGTGTGACACTTAACCCCCTCCTGCTGTTAAGTGTCTGTGAGGACAGACTCATGACACACCAGCTATGGTCTCTATTATACTGCCAGCTTAGCACAGTTAGCTCCTAACAAAAGCTCCTAACCTGTAACACAACAGTTACATGTTCACAGCATCTCTCTGCTTGCCGATTTTAAACACAGAGGAACTTCTTAAGGCTCGCAATGAGAATGAATTAACAATAATACACAAGCTAGCTTCATGGAGTTTGCAAATTTTCCATATGCAATCCGGCTCTGGTATTACTGTCCTATTTAATATTTCTTATTGACCACTTATACTTCTGCTTCAAACAAGTGATGGAGTGAGAAAGCCTCCACTGCTTCTACACATGGTGGACTCTGTCCCTTCTCCTGCTGAGGGCTGTTTGGATTAGAAGTTTCAATGCACTTTAACAGCCAATGTAAGATGACACGATGCTCCTGATGCCTGCATTAAGGAAAACAAAAAAAGAGATCCACCAGTGTCTATGTCTGAAGCCTCTGAACACACATCAAGATGAGCTATTGAATGACAACTTAAAAACGGTTGTCTTCCTATACGCCCACTTAATGCGCAACATAGTATTTCTAGGAGTGAAGAAAGAGATCATGACCAGAAACCTACTTATTCCTAGGCAACTAGATAGAACCTATTTTGAAATCAGTTGTATTTAGACAACTAAATATAGTGCTCACAGACCGCTGCGTGTATAAAGTAGCATGAGTCTGTCACTGCCAATCTTCTGCCTTCCCTCCTTCCTGTGACAAAGCACTGTATGTCTCAAACTGATTTCAGTAATCATTACTGGCGGCACAAAATGACACCTGCGAAATATCAAAAGTATATTAATATTTGGTCTCAAGGATTAAACCCAAAGGGTAAGTTAAATTTAAGAGTAAACCTAGGATTCTTGTTTAACTGCACCTATTAAAAATTCATTTCCAATAGAACATCTACAAGTAGGGGAGAAGATTTTTACCATTGTAAATATTTCAGTCAAGAATATGAGGGACCGTATTCCTTTATCAACCCAAGAGCCAACAGTCCCAAGTGGGGAGAGATTACAGTGGCAAATCTTAAAGATAAAACACCACTGTGGCTTTTATTTTATGTTCTGAAATGGAAGGTCAGTATTGCCATGCTGACATCAGTTCTATGGTCTGCATTCTCAAACCTGCCAGCCAAAAAGAAGCCAAATAAGACCAGCAGAACTGCAGCCAGACAGCTTTTGACACTGGTGATGAGTCAGTTCAATTACTAGATTTCAACTGTTGCCTACAACCAGGGAGCGCACAGATCATACAGAATCTCTCCAATAGCTAAACTTGGCAAACACCTGGTTTTGCTGATAGGAGAGGGATACACCAACACCAGACCTAATGAATGGTGGCGGCTGTAAATACAAAAGCAATAAAGGATGGACAGAGTACTGCTAACACTGGGAATTCAAAAGCTGCTTCCTGAACAATGCTGACCAAAAAACTGTCCAGTGCAAAGGGAAGCTTTATGATTCTGTCAAAAGTAACGAGGAAAGCACTGACATTTCAACAAACAGTATACAACCAGGACTTAAGATCACAGTCATAGTTTAAAAGCACAGGGATCACTGCAGACAAAATCTGTTCTCCTGCACAGCAACTGCCCATAGATCTAACCACTCTCCTCTCAGAGGAACCAGAATGTACAGGAGCAGGAGTGGCAGCTAAGTGCCAAAGAGAAGATCCTGGTCAAGAAGCTTCCAAAGACAGGCCTATAAGGATCATGAGAATCTAGTGTAAGAGGTTTGGCTTAGTTTGGAAATAGATTATACGTATTCCTATCTTTATCAGGCTCTGCTTCTGCGTTTCTCTCCACATATGGGGCCAGCAAAGAAAACACTGCAGAACAATCACTGAAAACCAAATCAAAACCAGACGCAGCTGATGCTGCAGCTGACCCCACTTAATTTCTGGCAATAAAACAGGTAAGTAGTGTCAGAGAAGGCCTCTCTCTCTACTCACCAGATGGCTCCTCTGGCTCGCTTTCATTCTCTTCTTCTGCAGGAGCTGGTGGAGGTGGTGGTGGTAGTTTTTTCTCTTTCTCAGCTTTAGCATTTCTCTCTTCTTCAGAGTAATACTCGTCTTCTGACAGGTTTGCAAGACTCTCATCCATCTCTCTATACTCCACCTATAAAAGCAGAACAGAGGACAAACGTGCTGAAGATGGCTGTCTCGCTACTAAAATAAATACTGAGAGCAATATAATTGATTCCAACTCAAACAAACAGCCCAAGTTACCTCACCCAGTCTTATATCAGCTACTGTGTTATAAAACCCTCAACAGCTTTACAAGTTCCACATGTTTGAAACTCCACTTAAAAAAACCCCAAAGCCTTCAGCACTCAATTTTCCAGCAGTAGGAAACTTCTACCCATACCAAACCCGGTTTATGTGTATTTGTAATATCATCATTTAGTCTCTCCAGATTTCTTCCCCTCCTGCCCCGCCCAGTCAAACTAAGGGCATTAACAAGAAAAAATGTACTTCTCATAATATGCGGCCATAGGAATAATTGAAAGAAAGCAGCTAGTGTACCTCCAACCTCCTACAGGTCAGCTTGTACCAGATGGCAAAAGCAACTCTATATCTCTCAGCAAAAGTTCAGACATTAAGAAAGGGCAAGAACAGGCCCTATTTAAAGTGGCACAGGGAAAGCCATGTACAAGAAAGCTCAAATCAGTAAAGTGATAGCACCCTCCATCATATGCAATCAATCCAATAGTGACATTCCATTCTGTCCAGAGCAATCAGTTTTTCACACTACTAAGCAACTGCAGTATCAACAGGACCTTTTGTGAACTCCCACTTGGAAGCAAGTTACAGGGACCCCACGGCACCAGAAGCATCCAAAACCAACATAAACCAGCTCTATCTTGATCCTCCAAGAGAGCAATCAAGTCCAGCAAAAATACTACACTTTTCCTTAGGTTTATTTTTAACATGTATAACCTCCCCGACTGAGTTCACAATATAAACTTGCAGTTAGGCACCTTGTGCTCACCTGAGCTGACCACAACCCCATCCAGTCTGGCCTTGAACCCCTCCAGGAATGGGGCAGCCACCACTGCTCTGNGGGCGTCTCGGTCAGGGCGCCGGGCGGCGAGGCCCGCGGCGGCTCCTTCTTGCGGGGCGTGCGCTCCGTGGCGCCGCCACCGCCCTCGCTGGACGCGCCCAGGGCCCCCGCGCCGGCAGCCGGAGGCACCGGGGCCTCAGGTCCACCTTCACCACCCGCCGCCGCCGCTTCTGCGGCCTTCTTGCCCCCCGACAGCATGNAGTTAGGCACCTTGTGCTCACCTGAGCTGACCACAACCCCATCCAGTCTGGCCTTGAACCCCTCCAGGAATGGGGCAGCCACCACTGCTCTGGGCAACCTGGGCCAGGGCCTCCCCACCCTCACAGCAAAACATTTCTTCCTAAGATCTCATCTCAGTCTCCCCTCTTTCAGCTCAAACCCGCTCCGGTCGCCGCCGCGGCTCCGCAGCGCGGGCACCGCCCCGAGCACGCGAGCCTGAAGCGGCGCCGCGCTCCGCGCCCCCCAATGGTGGCCGCTCGGCCTGCAGCGGCGGCCGTGGTCCGGCCCGCACCCACCTTAGCGCGCTTGCGGCGGCTCGTGCGGCGCCCCTCGGGGGTCTCGGNGGCCGCCGCCACCGCCGCCGCCACCGCCCGCACAAACGAGCCGCCGCGGCCTCGCCACCTCCGCGTCAGCTCCGGCCGCGCGCGCCTGCGCCCCCGCCCTCTGCCCCGGGCCCCGCCCCCAGCGCACGGCCTGTTGCCGATCGGGAAGAGCGGATTCGTGGCTCTGGCGGGGAACGCAGGCTGGGAGTTACTCGCTCTGCGTGAAGGCTGCTGAAAGGGAGATGTGAGCGTGGGTCGGAAGGGACCCCCCAAGCCCATCCCGTTCTAACCCCTTGCCATGGACACCTCCCATTGGATCAGGGCTCCAAGCCCCATCCAACCTGGCCTTGAACCCCTCCAGGGATGGGGCAACCACCCCTGCTCTGGGCAACCTGGGCCAGGGCCTCCCCACCGTCCCACATTTCTTCCTAAAATCTCATCTCAATCTCCCCTCTTTCAGCTCAGAACCGCACCCCCTCACCCTATCCCTCCCCTCCATCCCTGATGAAGACCCCCTCCCAAACTTTCTTGGAGCTCCCTTCGGTATCAGAAGCTGCTCTGAGGTCTGCCCACAGCCTTCTCCAGGCCAAACAGGTCTCTGAGCCCGGTCTTGTATGGGAGGTTCTCCAGCCCTTGGGTCACTGCTGTGGCCTCTGCACTCGCTCCAACAGCTCCATGTCCTTCCTGTGCTGAGGACTCCAGAACTGGACACAGGGCTCCAAGTGGGTCTCAACAGAGTGAGCAGAGGGACAGAATCCCCTCCCTTACCCTGCTGGTCCCAGGGCTTTGGATGCAGCTCAGGACAGAGGTGGCTTTCTGGGCTGCAAGCACACTTTGCTGGCTCCTGGTGAGCTTCTCACCCACCAACACCTTCAAAGCATTCAAATTTTAGTCGTCTTCCTGTTTTCTCCGGGGGTTGGTTCTGGATTCTTCCCTGTCATGTCCTCTCTCAAGCTTCTATGTACACCACCAGAAAAAGCTGGTGAGGCAGGGAATGGCAAGCTGGAGTCATCAGCCTTTGGGCAGGACACTGCTGATGAATGCCCAGCAGCCTCACAGATGCCAGTGTGGAGAGCACTGCCAGGGATATTCTGTTCTAGTTCCCTGTCCTCAAATATTTCAACATTGCAAGGGTAACAAAACCAAGGCTAGTGGTTCTGTGAAAACCAAAGGCAACTCTTAGTAATTTTCTTGCCTTTCTCTTCAAAACTGGTGATGAAGCAGCAGGGTCATGCAGTGGATCCTTGCAGACAGACCTTGCCTTCAAGCACATTTGTAGTGGCTATGCAGACCCTGCAGGAGGACTTCGATATACAGGGAGGCAGCAGCTGCATGGAAAGATCTAGGTGCAATTTCGACTGCAACTGTTCTAAGACATGCAGGAAGTAGCCAGAGGCTGTAGGTCTGTAAGGCATTCCAGCCATCTGCACAGCAGCATGTGAACAGGCAGAGGTCAGCTCCACACACTAACAAACAGCACTGATGCTGAGAAGCAACTGAAGCAGACCGAAACCAACTCTGAATCCTTGTTAGAGGAACTGGATGAAATCCAGGTGGGAGGACTGCAGAGATCAACTCCAAAGCCATAGGGAAGAAAGCAACAGGCAATTGCTGTAATGATACCGAGATTTCCCACTTTACCCTCCTTTTTTTCTATGTGTTTAACCAAATTTCTGCAGTATTAATTACTGAGTACAACCATTACCTATTGGGGGAGATAAATAGTTTTCTCTGAGCACATTTAATAAGTTTTCCTTAGGTTTACACCAACCAACATCTCCAACTCTAATCCTGATACATTCATTTACTCTTTTGAATTGACAGATTCAAGTTAATCCTCTTACTCAAAGGCCATTTAATGAACACTATTAATATGACAAATATAGGCTCCCCATATTTGTAAAACTGTCTCCTAAATCCATATCTATAGTTCAGCTTCATATTTGCTGGGGTATAAACACAATAAGGCATACAAAGGGCTTCCACAACATCTTGTATCTTGTTGCACCTGAGACATCATCATGTCCATCTGAGAAGGCATTTTTTCCTATGATCAGAAAAGCAAATTTAAACAGTTAAGTCTCTGAGAATACTCTGCGTTCTGAAACAGTGAGAATGTACTTTGAAGACTTCTCTCTGCATAGAGCTGAGCAGAACTTTTTTATATGAGGCAAGGGCTGGTTCAAAACATTTGTATAGCACATACAAACATATATTTAACATTTATCTTTATTTCAACAGAAGTAAATTTAATTCCACCTTTTATCTGAAAAATTTGAGATAATCAATGCAGAAAAATTCTGCAATTATTCACTTTGCATTTCACTGACCTATATGAACAAAGTGTGTTTGGGGCTATTTATATCAGAACAATGACTCAAGTTTTCTAAATATTCCAGCACTATTATTTCAGATGGATTCATACCAATGGAAACCCCTCTATTGAGTGGAGGGAAAAGGCCCTATGAATGAAAGTTTAGCTCCGATAACACTGCCTGAGCAACCAGACACTTCCATATACACAATTTAGGCAAAGAACTACCAGAGATGGAGGAACTGAGGTGTGGAAAAGCTGGGAACCAGTCAGCTCACAGGCAAAAGGGAGAATAGAGAATCAGTAACTTTCTCTAACGTGTTCTGATTCTCCATAACATCCTTCCATACCACCAGCAGCACAGTGGAGAAAAGGAAGAGCCTAATCCCACTATAACACTAGGGAATACCAAACAGTGCTTACTTCCAAGGAAGCCATGGTACATTTCCTCAGCTGTACTTCATCCTTCGTCCCACACTTCAGAAAAAGGAGCTTTTATTAAGTGACATTTTCAATTATGACAGTCATCAATCCAGAGAAAGGCCTGTGCTTGTATTCAGCTTTTAAAAACATAAACCAGTGTTTGGCAAGTACCAGTGTTATTACACAAGAAACAAAGTCCCTCAAACCCTCTTTGCTGTTAAAGAGGCTGAGACTAGGAAGGTTCACAGAACACTGAGAATAGGATCAAAAGCAAGTTCAAGTCAAACACAAACTGAAGAAATAGGTGCTTTGGAGACTATAACTTCGTTGCCCTCCCTTTACAGGTCTATACTATGATATGGAGATAAAAGCCAGTGAGGGGGGGCAAAGGTCTTCACCCAGTATTTCTTCTAAATTAAGTTCCACATTTGTTTTTTTTTCTAAAAAAGTAATTTATAATTTAATATCTGTTTCTGTGGTGCTGTTAACACTGCACTGAACTGGTATTATCAATTTTTAAAAAGAAATTAAAAAGCAGCTCTGAACTTTGCTTCTGAGATGGCAGCACTGTCTCCAAACAGATGATTCCCGTCACTCTTGCTTTGCATCTTTCAAGGCCTGAAGTCTTTCTAAAAGGGGCGGATGGGAGTAATGCCACATTGAAAAGATCCAGTCAGAAACAGGGAATCCTAAGTTATCTTTGTTTAGCTTGATCAAAGCAGAATATAGGTCTTTAGCCTTGCCAAGTTCCTTGGCAAATGCATCTGCTTGAAACTCAAACCGTCGGCTTAATACAGTCAAACAGAATGAGAGGATCTGAGGAGAGAAATATAACAAAAATTATTTCAAAATTCAGCCATATGCAAGTTCCTTATCGTATCAGTAAATGCTACTGTACCTCCCTTCCCACATCCACCCATCACAGTGGCTGTTGAATGATCTCATTGAGGTTTATCCAGGCCACACCTGGAACGGGGACTCCTGCCCGACACCGAGCACTATGCCTACTCATTAAACTGAGACACCAGATAGAGCCCCTAAAAATTTCAAACATTTCCACACCCCCTCCCAGTCAAAATAATATTGTTTAAATAAGATGTAAATAAGATAATACTTCAGCATCTATGTCTTGAAAACAATTTACCTCATTGTAAGGTGAAAAAATGAACTGGAAAATAATCATCAGGCCTATCAGGGTAGGCTGGGTGTCATAGAAACCAAATGCAGTGAAGAGTTCTTTTTGACCAATTAACACAGCAAAAAGGAAGAAACAGAGGAAGGAATTCATCTAGAGAAAGGAAACAGTCTTGATTAAGGCAAGTTTTTCAATTAAGTAAAAAACATGACCTAGTCATATTGCAGATTTGCATAGAAATATCACTGAAAAAAGCTCAAGCATAATACTTTAGAGCTAATACACAAAGACAAACAGGCAGCTGGCCCTAATCCACTTTCTGTGAACGCATGCAATAAAGAAACACTTACTATTTTCTGTCAGTAAGCTAAGAAAAAGCCTAATTTAGGGAAGGAAAATGAAAAGACAAGAAGTGTGGAGGGAGTACAGGATAGAATCCACCTCCTTGAAATTAAGCATTCAGGTTCCAAGAAGTTTAAAACCAAACAATATGTGTCTGTGCTGGTCATACTTCCTATTCCCGGAAACAATCTGCTTCCATCTAAGTTATATGTCTCTGTGTCCAAGCACTGTGCTTGCCCGGTTTTCCAGAGGCAAGAGGCAGTACAATGCCTTACTGAGTTTTCTAGAGAAGATGATCTTTTCAATACAAGTGGCTGTTTGGCCTTCTCAGGGTACCGTGGAATGTGTCAGAACACTGTTATTGAAACACATGCGACAGAAAAAAGAGGACTGGCTGTGACAGCAAAAAATGAGCAGAAAAAGTAATGACATTGCAGAAGAATTTGTGAAAATGCCAGGAATTGAAGATAAAATCTACCTATTAAAGCAAAATAATAATGTCTAGAAAGTGGATCCAAAGACAAAAGGTACATGTGTGGCAAAAGCATCACAGTAGTTGCTAGTTAGTAGGGATCAACACTGACGTCAGAAGCTGGAAGATAATTGCCTTAAAGAAGACAATGATAAAGTCCTCATTGAAGTGTTCAGTTGTGTGGATAAGAAAAAGCCAGTGTGGAAACAGAAAGAGAGAGACGTGAACAGCCTTAGAAAAAGAGCAGAGCATTCCTTGAATGGTGCGCACATCTCAAGAAAGACATGCAGTTACAGAGGGTACACAGGAGGGCAGCTAGGAGAGATAAAGAAAAGCCTGGGGCTTTGGAGTAAAGAAGGGTGAGAAATACCTGCAGCAAAGAAAGATCTACACCAAAGCACACAGGAGACTGCTGATAGTTATTCTGCAGGAGGCATATAGCTGTGCCCTGTGCGTAAAAGAATTTGAAGGGGGAGATTTGGTGGAAGAATTTTTTTTGTACTGTGTGGTGGCCAGAGGCACGTGCATATGAGGAAACAGAGCACTGGCTCCTTTTCTTCCGAGGCAAGGCTGGGCAATCCCTAAAGACTGCCTCAGTGTTCACTCCCATTTGGGCATGCACCAAGAACGGCACAATAAAGTTATTTACAAGTAATCACTGCACAAGGTCTGAGTATACAGTGTAAATAAGTCAGAATGCCCTCCTCTGTCAGATTTCATAATACTCAGTCACATTCCTTCTCAGACCTCCAAGGAACAAGACTGACAGAAGCTCTCAGACACAAAGCTTCCCCATAGATAATGATACACACCCAAAGAAATGCAGGCTGGTAGACAGGACACATCCAGTCCTATCCCTAGCACAGAGAAGGCCCTGATATCCATACAAGACAAAGAAGAGCAAGAAAAATACATCCCAACTTCAGAAAGCTGCTGAGATGAATGCAGGCAGAAGGGCTGCTTTCTTAAGATGCTTTCTACCAACCAGATGGAGCACAGAGGGGACAGAAAGGCATGTTCACTGCAATAAAGCAAAAAAACCCAAAACCTGACCAATTTTTTGTAAAGCATAAGTCTAGTGTGTGAACATAGGCTTACAAATCTGGAAGCAGGCATACAAATCTGGAAACAGCAATAATTACAGAATGCTCTAAGAAATCACCAGCTTCTCATAACTTACCTGGCTGATGATAATATTCTTGACAGTGTGACCTAGTTTCCAGTGACCCAATTCATGACCAAGTACAGCCAGAACTTCTTCATTTTTACATCCTTGCTTTTTGTTCTGAGGAAATACCAAAGCAGAATACCAGGTACAAGTAAACACAACTGCATAAATGTGATTCTCATTATGACTAGGAGCAGGTGTGCTCAAAATCCTCTCCTGTCATCATTCATTTCTGCGGTGCGCCATGCCAAACCATGGATGAAAAGAATTCCATCAGCAGCATGGTTATAGGAAATGGAATCTAGACAGAACAACAATCTGCACAGTGTTTCAGCCCTAGGTTGCACAACACAATTCTGTCTTCTCTTATTCATGCAGGCTGCTTTGGAAAGCATTCCATCCATTTTAACCATTCTATGCTCTCCTGAAGCCACAAGCGTTGTTATAGCAGAGTCTTGCTGTGTAGCTGCACATCAATGGGAAGGACAATGGAAGGCCATCATCCTTGGGAGGATGCACATGTAGGATCCATGTGTGCGCCCATGAGGGCCTCTTGCACCACAATTCTTGCACACAGTAAAGTCAGACAAATGACACACAGAGTCAAATACTTTTCCTTCATAGGAGAGCTCTGATGTGGCTGACCCAAAATAAGGAGAGCTAAAACCCTGAACAGGCCCTTATTCAAACAATTACATGAGGGGAAACAGTGTCTTCCTAAAGCCCCTGTGGATTCCCAGTGGTGTCTTCTATGCTGTCTGCACTATTCATACAGACTCAGAAATTCCAATTAGCAGCTCAGGGATACTTTGGTGTTGAAATAATTTGGTTTTGTGTTACAGCATCTCACTCAGAACCTTTAAAAAAACACAAGAAAATCTCACCAAGAAGTTAATGTAAATAACAATTAAAAAAATAAAGATGAACTCACTTTGGGTTTAGGCTTTGTCTCTTCACTCTCACCATCTTCACCCTCTGCTGGCTCTTTGTTCAATGCAGAATAATCTTCCAGGAGGGTGTCAAAGAGCACTATCCGCTTATTCTTGAAGAATCCATAGAAATAAGCATTGCTATGAGAAGAACGCTTAGAACCTGATGGGGAAAACTACATTTAAGACCATGATCTGAATAAACCTATGCACTGAAGACAATGCAATATTACACAGAACAGGTTCTTCCCATGGAGTTCTCAGAGTTCACAAATAAACTCAGTCGAATGAGTTTGCAGGATAAAGCACATTTTAAAATTATGTAAGTCACTATTATCTCATCTGCTATCTCCAAGAGAGAACTAATTTTTTTCATCTGTAACTTGTAATCACTAAAAAAAACCAAGCAGTCATGTGTCCATCCAGTATCCAGAAGAAAAAAAATTTCTACTGCAGTTTTTCGTTAGAGCAGAAAGAGCACTCTACACAGAACATGCACTGCTCTCCTGGCAAAGGACCTGGGATGAGTGCATCAGTGTGCCAGCAAAGACAATTTGAAACAGGTAAGAGTGAAGATGCTGGAAACATAAGCAGAAGAAAATGAGAAGAACTACAGATTATTAGCCAGTCCCTCACAATTATTTCTGTTTGGAATAGGCAAATCAGGTAAATCATGGACTGTTTCTACTATCAGTATGCTTGGGGCCAAGAAACTAATCTCTTTCCATAGAATACAGACTGTTTCAGTTGATAAAAGAGCTGTTTAGATCAAAGCAGCTGTTAAAACACTTTTTTTTTTCCCAGTGGACAGAAGCTGCTGCAACACCAAGACTGACAGAAGTCTCCGTGAGAGAAGAGGTGGATTGCTCTGGGTTTTGCAACAGAAGATATTTCCAGTTGAAGGCATTTGCCTTCAGCCCTCAGTATAAACGTATGAGCTACGTGAATTCCTTAGGGCACAAAATATCCATTGTTCCATTGCCAGGCAGCCCATTACTGTGCAGAATGCTCTTTCTGCTCTAACCTTCAGCACCAAATGAAGATGGATCAACAGAGGAAGAGCCTGGTCTGAGTACAAAACCTCAGCATCCCGTCCCTTCTCAGTGACAAAACCCGAACAGCCACAGGGTAGTAATGCTCCCTTTCATCTGGATATCATTAAAAAACAAAACCCTCCACTAAGTGTTGGAAGAGAACAAACCTTTGTAATCCACCCACTGCACATGTTACTAAGAAGTCGGTTTTGGAGTGGAAAGAGTCAAGACGGAGTACAGAAAAACACTGGCAAAAATATGCTCACACATCCAGCCTGCAAAGTCAGAAGGAAATAGGGCTGGCTCTTAAGGATGCTAGGAAAGAAAATGGGGGTTTGGCAGCCTCACTTCATGGCAGATCATTGCCTCTAAATGTTGACACACTGAAGCAGCCAGTGCAGTGGCACACTACACTGGATGCCAGAGTAGACAGCTGGTTGTCTCATAGAACGTTGACCTTGTTTAAAAGCCAGGATACAGCCAGCAATGCCTCTGGGAAAAGCTTCTCTGCTTGGCAAGACTCTGCACTGACTCTAAAGCTTGAAAAGTTTCAATTACATTAGAAAAGAGGAGTGTCTTGGGCCACAAGTAGATCTACAATAGTAGTTTTTGGCTGCACTGAAGCAGTTCTGGAAGTCACAGCTTCCAGGCTCAGTAAAACCATCACCCTCTCGACTAACATTGTACTGTTCCACCTCTTTATGCCATCTCATACTGCTTTCACAAAGGCAATAAAACCCCTTCTGATCCTCACAGGTGAGGCAAAGAAACAAAACAAAATTTGGGGAAGTACCTAAAATAAAGTTCAGAAGGGAATAAAATAGAAAAAAATTGGAAAAATAAACAAGTGTGAAAGTCAAACAGAAAAGTGCTCCATGAACACAGAGAGGAAAGGACACAGCAGCTGGCATGCTTCATGTTATAGTTCATGACCTAAGAAAAGAGGACAAGAAATTAATTACTAGAAAGTGAAAAAAATTAAGTATCAAGTTGAAGGTCTTGAGTTTGTCCAGCCACAGTATCAGAAACCGTCCAAGTGAAAGCTCTAAGAAGGAGGAGGTGTTTTTAACTTGCAAAACTTTTTCAACTGTTTCTCCAAGGACATTGAGACAATTGATGCTAAAAACTGAGACTAGTAACAATAAAACACACTTATCCTAATGGTTTAAAGTTCTAAAATTGGGATCTTGACTCCTGTCTTGACTTCTATGTTCCTTTTCTGACTCCAAGGCAAAAAAAATAATATGAAATAAGGAAATGGTACAGGCATTAACATGTGTTCCGCAAGCTAAGGAACACAATCAACTGCCATATTACAGCAACCACAATCAGAGCTAAAAATCCACAAATTCAAAATCAGAGTATTTTTATTAACAAAAAGTCCCAACTCTCACCTTCAACCACGTACACCTTAGTCAGGGGGAAGTCAATGCTCTTTGCCATCGTTTCAATTTGTTGCTTGAGCTCTCCCTCGGGAAGTGGAATGAATTTATCAAACAAAGGTGCAATATAGTCTGCATAGATTGTAACAAGCACCTGCAAACACACACAGGTATTAAAAACAAGACACAAATGTGTGGTCAGTACTAAAGGAGGAGTCTGAATACATACAAAAAGAGGGTACAGTTTCAGACAAAACACGTGAAAAAGCAGAGTCCGGTATGAAGTGTGATCTGTAGCCAGGCTGTCTAGGGGTCATCTCATCCATGAAGACCACTGTTTAGTCTGCTGAGAGTCAGCAATTCCCAAGCACAGTGGAGTGGGGTAGGTCAATCTGCACTCTGCAGCCCTTGCAGAATCAGGGTGAACGCGCTTGTGTTCTGATGTTTCACCAGACTGCAGAAGGCAAAGTCACTCGCAGAGCTGGGAGCAGGGGTCTTATCAGTGACAGACCATTACTGCCACCTGCTCCACCCATGCTGGAAAGCTCTGCGGTGTTTCATGATGAGCAGTAGTGCTGACTGAACCAGGAGATACTCACGCTTCTTCAAATTCCAGCTAACTTGTGAAGCCACAGGGTCTAAAACAAGTAAGAAATTTCATGTCCTGTATTTTCTGCCCTTTCTCCCAGCTGTACATAGGACTGAGGAACTGCCTGAGGCTGCTGGTTCACAACAGGTAATAGCCATGTCCCAGAACCACTACAATGTACCTGCATCTTCAAACTGACAGCAGATGCAGCTCAGATGAGAGAGCCAGGACTGGAATAACACTGTGACAGGCAGGAAAGCTTAACTCTGATTTTTATTTATTTATTTAAAGAAAAGGACTAGGGAAAAGTTTAAATTCTGGTCAATGAAAGTGCAACAGGACATGAAACACAAATGGACATCAATACCAACTTCAAAGTTGTCTTGACAAAGACAAAGTAACTATTAAGACAAAGGTTTAAACCTCTGCAGCTATTTTGCAGCAAGCGTAGAAGAGGTAATCAGCCGTTTTAGTCAAGGGAAGCATCTCAGACTATGCAACACCTGTGGCCTAATTTTAAGCTCTTATGTCTGATTTTTGGGTAATGCCCTGATGTTAGCAGGCAAACCAAAATGGTAAAAAGGATGCAACTCTAACTATGATTAGAGAGTTATGGAATGTGATTATTACCAGACCTTTTCCCTAAACTGAATGCCAAAGGGTAAATATAACACGTTTTACAGCTATTTAGCACATAAGAGATCACTCAAACGCACACCACTAAGGCCTCAAACCCTGTAAAGCTGCAGCAACATTGCAAGGCACCTGAATAGCACCAATTGTCTGGGCATGCACTTAACCTTCACGATAAAAAAAGGAGAGAGAGGAAAAAATAAGTGTGAGCCATTTGGTCTCAAACGCAACCTTTCAGTACATAAATCTGCAGCCCTGATACATCAGGTTTTATTTTCTAGCTTTTGTTGTGTAAACGACCAACCTATGTTTCATCAGTTCCTAAAGTATCTGTAATATCTCAGGAAGAAAACCAGTAAAATTAAAATAAAATAATAATTAAAAATATCTATGTGGACAGCTGAACTGGAAGGGGCAGAGCAAAAACATACGGTTGTGATAGAGAAGTAATAAAAAGATAAATGTGCTCTCTGCCAAGTATGTTCTGGTTCTCACCTTGAAATTCAGGTACTCCTCACCTACATCTCTTCTTTCTACTAAACTGGCTTGGTAAAGATCATAAAATGCACATTCAGAAAGTTTCTCATACGAGACCATACAACATTTGTAAAACATATATTTTAAAGAAAACATGGTAAGAATCAGAGCAGTTAAGGACAGGTATAAATGTGTCTAAGGAAAAAAATGTCACTTTCTGGGCACAGATAAGGGTAGGCCCTATCAGAAAATACTGTAACTTCTTAAAATACTGAAAATACCAGCTCTTTCAAAATTTCAGATTAAACCTTCTATGAAGAAAACAAGTCTTTAAAGCCTCTAAGACTAAAGACTTAAAACATCAACTGAATATCACACGAGGAACTAATATCTCCCCAATTTTACTAACAATAAGGCTGCACTAGGATGATCTGTAAGCGTGGACTGCTTCACTCCAGCTGGCAGAGCAGCAGCTCAAATGCTGGAAGAAGATTTAAGAGTAAACTGCTGATTAAAGCTTGGAAGAAAGAATTGCTCTTCTTTAGAAGTACTGATCAGAGTCTACACAAAGCTTTCTGCTTCAGTCGTTCTGACACACTAAACTGACATTTTAGACACCTAACACCATTTTTCAGAACACATTCAGAGACAAAAATAGGGAACATGTCACCACAAAGGACATCTGGCCTAAAGACAACAAAACAGGAAACACTGTGTAAGTAAGCCAACAAACAAACAAACAAAGTTTGAAAGAACTCAAAGTAGTAATCATAAGCCAGATTTTTTTTTTTTTTAATAGGATTGGTTGGACTCGATGATCTGGTGGGTCTCTTCCAACTGGTGATTCTATGATTTGCCCCCTAAGTAGGGTACCTCTGCTACTACACTATTGTCATGGACTTCTTTGGACCACTGCTGAAAACGGTACTATCCCAAACCTAGTGGCCACACAGAAATCCACTAATCCACACAGATTTTACTTCCGTTACATGTTGGGTATCAATGAAGCAAAAATATGAGTAAGCAACGAATGCACTTCACATAATGTGATCTGTATCCCATAAAAACAGGTTTATGAAAAGATGTTGCAGTCATGATTTAAACTAAGTCACAATTCCTTCCATGCTGCCAAGTCTGAGAAAGTCAATGCAGCTATTGGATATAACTGGGAAACCAGATTTTCCTGCATTAATTGCAGTGGCCTCCCATGTAGCTTTGTGATCATATTTTTGTACCAATTTGGCAAGCCAACACCTGTCATTTAGAAAGGAAGTTGACAAGGGGATGAAGGTACTTAGGTCATGAAAGCAGCTGAAGAAAGCAATCTTGACTGCTTACCCAGATATTCCTAAAAAAGTTCTTGATGATGCACTCCAGTGCAATCAGAAAGTCTGAACCTGCCACAAATTAGGGACTGACTGACCCAAATTTACTATTAGGCTAATGTGACAAGCTTTATTACAGTGCAATGCAATAATTCTTTTCTTTGTTAAGGCGTTCTCTAAATGTAAAATGAACTAAGGTATATGATAGTACCCCTGTAATTTCTTCCTTGGGCAAGCAAAAGTTCATATGTTGAGCAAAGAGACAGCAGAGCACTATGTTGAAAGAGGACAAGAAAAATGCAGACCTCAGAGCTTGTAGTAACAAGAGAAAATATCAAATTATTTTGATGTACACAAAAAGATCCTTTTAATTCAAGCCCAAAAAATGCCAGTTACTAATTCAGTGTATTAAAGCAGCTCTACAAGCAGAAGCAGCAAGGGAAAAATCACTGCTCTTCTCAATACAAAGCAATGCAGTGGAGAATCAGTGTTTGATAACCTATAAGAAAAGGCCAATGGAAACATTTCTGACCAAAGCACATTCTGCCTCGTCTTGTCCCACTGCTAGCAGTTGCCCTTGTGCACTTACTATATTTAAGAAAGGAAAATGCGTCACCTCATCATGCTATATTTCCAGTATCTATCTGGATCACCCCCTTCCCTGGGGGTGTTTAAGTTACGAGTGGACGAGGTCCTGAGGGACATGGTTTAGTGTTTTGTGGGAGTGGTTGGACTCGATGATCCAGTGGGTCTCTTCCAACCCGGTGATTCTGCGATTCTGTGATTCTATTCTAAAACTTTTTTAACGTTTATTTTTCAATTGATGAAGACAGTCAGGTACTAAATATATAAAATATAAGGTATCACATTGATGTGGAAAACTAATACAAGCTTTTCTTTCTGAACAAGTAACTGAGAGCAAGACACACCATCAAAAGTTTGCAGATACTAAAATTCCCAGGAGATTTAGAATTTTCTCCATTTCCATTCAGTTATGTTTTTAAACTTCAGCACAATGCAAGTAAGCCAGTATCTGGAAAAAAACCCAAACATATTCTCATACTCACCAGGGAAACAACTAATGTGAAGAGCCAGGCATAGATGAAGAAGTAGTCTCCCCCTATTTTAATAATGTAAAGCAGAAGGGAAGTCACTGGCAACAGAATACACTGAGTCACAATAAACTTCTTGACAGCGTCCTTAAAAAAAAATCCCAGTGTCTGTAAAGAAAAGATATTAGTCATATTTTCACTGTAAATATTGACATGTACAGTGCCTAATGCCCCTCAGTGGAGGCACAGACACAAAATAAGATAAATGGCCAAACAGCAACACCAGCGTGATAAGAAAGTAAAAGTCAGTTAAGAGAAAAATGAAGAAGCTCATCACTTCCTGTCCTGGGAGCTGTGCCTCTCTACATCTACATGGCCTCCAAGCCCACGCAGATGTGCTTGTCCTCAGCGAGATCTGACCCAAACTCTTATATTTTGTTATGCATTCGTATTTTGTTAGAGGAGTAAAGAAAAATTTAAGTCTATCTGTTCCTTAATTCCTTTACCAATCTATAACCTAGACATTATGGGACTTTAAGAATAGGATAACCTTAAAGAAACACAGCTAGTGTAAAATATTTTGTCTTCAAACAGTTGCTTTCATTCATCTTAACCTTCAGTTACCAGTAAGCTGACTGTCTTAACTGGAAATATATAGAAGTCCTATTAGATTTTTAGATATACGTTGGGTGTCTCACCTCAAGCTCCCACTGACAGTTACTGCTCCAGTAGCAGGTTTTAAAATTAGCATAACTTTAATGGAAACAATACAAATGTCAAAGACCTCTACCTGAATGAATCTGATACAGTGACTCTTCTATGTGATTAGACACCCAACTGGCTCCTTTAGGAACTGTTACTTAAGTACTTACAGCTATCTGCAAGGCACATAAGTGAGTGGGTTATTATGTAAAGATACTTCACAGCAAGGATGTATTAAAGAGCCCATACTATGTTAAAGATATGGAACCCGTCTGGAAAGGAAAAAAAATACTTGTGAAACAGATTTAGAGGCCTCAGACCTCCCTAACTATCAGAAACAACTCAAACGCAATATTTTAGACTATTCTTCACTCTGGTCACGCAGTGGGTGCTCTGGTGACACATTCCTGCTATAAGACCATCGTATCAGCAGTAACACAAAACATACAAATGGAATGCTCCAGAGGACACCGCTCCTTGCCTGCCTTTCATATTCCCGGAACGTGTGGGCTACCTTTTCCACCAAAACAGCTCTGTAACTACAGCAGTCAAACTTGCAGCTCTTGTGCAGACCAAGCAGTGCTTCTTTCCTGAAAATGGCATGGAGAAGCATGAAAAACTCTGTGGGCCATCCTGGACAATGGTTCCTGTTTGATAAAGACCTTAAACTGGTACAAGCCACAAAATACACAATAGTGTGTTCCTCCTTTGTTAATTCCTTAGCTCAGGCCAGTTGCTAAATAGCTTTTTCATTTTTAAGCTTAGTAAACAGCTGAAGAAAGTCATGTTCTCTAACCGAGAACAACTCTGAACAGAAGGATGCTGACAGTGCTGGAATATAGTTCACAGTTGGTCACACACATCTCACGACTAACTAGACCAATCTTCCAATTTGCTTCCCAAAGACTGGAGCAGGAGCTGCCACTGGCACAGTATTCAAACACTGGGGGTGGGGACACCAAACAAGCCCTGCAGTTACTGGGAATAAACACAGATGTCAAGGCAGAACCATGCACGGAAAATTTTCATTGTTGGGCTTCCCCAAAAAGAAAACAGTCTGCTAGAATTTGGTATGAAAATAATACAGGATGTGTCAGGATGTACACACTTCTGTATTAAGGATGATTGAGAGAGGGTGCAAACTGGATCACTGCATTCAGAACTTTTTTCCTCACTTATTTTCTTACTTGTTTTATAAAAAGGAATAAGAAAATCAATTTAGCTATTTACCAGAAACATTAGTTTAGAAACAAACTGCACTTCTTTAGGTGTAGCTCAATCTTCATGCTTCCATAGTGACTGGAAGATGAAACTGGGACACACCAGAACATCTCTACCTTCATCAAAATGAGCCAAACAGCTTTATCTCACATCTGTAACCATACAAATTTCATTCTGCTGTTAAAAAAAAAAAAAAGCCCTTAGATCAGAAAGCCCTGAATCAGAAAGTACTGTAGACAACACTAGCTGGGTCCAAAAGCAGAAAACTGATTTTATGCTCTGGCGTGAAGTGACTAAAGATGTGTCCCAGATTGAGGCTCCTCTCCCAGAAGAAAAATCTGATAACTTGAGAAACTGTTACTGAAACAGTTTAAGCAAAGTTAGTGACAGAAATTAAGAATGCCAGAGCTGATATTAAGTGCAGACCTGCCCAAACCCTGAAGTACAAAATGTTCCTTGTTCCACTGCTCAAACACACATCTCTCTTTACTCAGAGGCATGGGCTCAGGCAGAGACATTCCAGTGCGGCACAGGGACTTCTGCAAGAGTCACGAACTGTCACTGCTCTTATTTTTATGCAGTGCAAGTAGAAATGTTCTTAAACCTTGAAGTGTTCCTAAACCTTTGGTAAAGATATGGATGCACCAGTACATCCAACCAACCGCAGCTACTGAAGGTGTTAGTTCAGTACCAGTGCCAATTACAATACCTGTTGATTGAAGCCATGCTTCTCTTCTATGACAAATGTGTTATATAAACTCCATGGGAGGCCAGTCACTGCACTGAAGAGGGTTGCCAGCAGCAGAAATACCAATGACTGAACAATCTGAAAACAAAATTGTAAATCTGATCTTTACTGATCTGTAGTCACATTATTCAAGGTGTTAAAAATGGATTTTATGTCAGTGGTTTAACTAAAACTGGTTAAAAGATGAAGCTAGATAAATTCACAGATAGAATGTGTTTGTGATGATTAGATTACTGACCCCTGGAACAGCTTACTGTATTAAAATAAAAAAAATACACCAATGAAATAGATTTAAATAACAACTAAGGATTCAGGACAAGAATTTGGACAGATGCCTCATCCACAGCACAAGGACAACATGAGCAGTAGCCGCAAATTTCTTACCCCTTTACTGTGCAGGAAGATCACATCTAGAATTAGTATAAAGACACCATCAAAACAAAAAGTCCCCAAAAACTCAAAGCACCACCTTGTTTGACTCATAGTTTTAAGACTTGTATGATTTTAACATACACAAATATTCTAATTATTAAGCTAATTTAAAAGTCACATACTGTTAGCAAGTCTCAAACTCACTCAGTCACTACATTCACCAGAAACTGTTTCTTTTATGATGTCGTACCTATAGTCGAATCCCACTTCAAGTAAATGGCAAGCTTAAAAATAGAAATTATTAAAATAGTATAATTCACAGAGCAGAAGTTTCCATTAAAATTTAAAGGCTGCTTACCTCATATTCAGGTCCAAACCCAGCACGAGCAGAGATCTGCCCAGACAGATTCCAGAGAAAAGGAATTCCTCCACAGAGGAGAATCATCTTGAAAACAAAACCACAGAGGCACTATCAAACAGACTGTCACCTTATTCAACTGAAATTTCATCACAATGAGGACTGTTTAAAGGTGAATGAGAACAGTTTTATAACCAGACTCTTTGACTCCCTCTGACCTAAGCAGTGCATAAAGAAAGCCTGAAATATCTAGCAATCGTTCACTTTTACTTTACAGAAGTGCAGATCAGGTCAAGCTTCCCCTGTCCTGACAAATATGAGCATATTTCCAAGCCTTTTGCTGCAGACTTTGCTGCTCTGATGGCTCAAACATAAGACATATTTCTCAGAGACCTCCAAACTCGTATCCCTGTGGCTGTGGAATGCACCATTGCTAGGAGGGGAATGCAAGATGCAGCATCCTGACAGCATGCCCTGCCAAGAGAAAGGCAGTAATTTCACTTTCAGTATTATTGATGCTTCAGCCATTTTAAGAAAGCTTCACACTCTTCCCCCTTCATCTGCCTCACAATGCCTCCTGCCATACCAGAATGGGGAGCAGACACACCACCATCAAAGTAATGACCGGGGCAGAGGTCCTGAAGCCAGGGCAGAGCTGAGCCTGAGCCCCCGACCCCAGCACCCCAGGGGCTGGTGGTGTTTGTTGAACAGCTTGACTTCCAAATATTTCACTTTTACTTTCTTAGCAATTAATACATCGCTATATATACATACATGTGAAAAATCAGTTTTCAAGTAGGCAGACTTCCAGTATGGAAAGTACCAGGTTTTTATCCACTTATTTGTTTATTAAAGGGCTTTATCTTATAACATAACTATTAGGGTGAATTTTGAGTGTCAGCAGGAGACAGAAAGGACCAAAGCAAACTCATTTTTTTCTTTGCATGCTGGCTGTAAGTTCCAGAGCTGGAAATCCCAGAAGTACCTATCCCTGAACAAAGACAACTACTAGCATGATGTTGATACTACTTAATTAGCTAAAAAGAAACCCACACAATTAACAGCTGAAATAAACCAACACACGCAAGTAATTCTAATACAGCATCTCCCCTTCAATTAACTTGCTAGGTTAATGAATCATACTTCTAAAAGGGAAGCGTTGCAAAACTATCATCCAATTTTATCAACTTTGGCCATGACAGCCTCTTTCAGGTTCAGGCTGCTCATAAAGCCAATAACGGATGCAGTTAAGCTCTAAGTAGTGAAATCAGACAGCAGAGGCCACCCCACTGCAGCTCTGTTGGAATCTGATAATCCTATGACAGATTCCGAGAAACAAAAAGACACAGCCCAGCATCACGGAAAGGAGTAGTAACTCATCATCACATACACGGAAAGAAACTGCACATACCCATCACATCACTGATATCAGCTTGATTGTAAAATACAGTCATAGAATCATTTTGGTTGGAAAAGATCCTTAAGATCACCGAGTCCAACAGTTAACCTAACAGTGCCAAGCCCACCTGTGGCTCATTACTTGGAAAAAAAGATCAACCCATTCAGCCTCCTTCCACAGAGCTGTAGAGAGCTATGAAGTTTACCCTCAGTGTCCTTTCTCCAGACTGAAGTCTCAGTTCCTTCAGCTGCTCCTCATAATCCCTGTGATCCAGGACCTTCACCAACTTCACTGCCACACCATTTCTAATCCAAGCTGGGATGCTGTTGGCCTTCTTGGCCATGCTGTTGGCTCATGTTCAACCACTGCTGACCAGCACCCCCAGGTCCTTTTCCACCAGGCAGTTTCCAATTGCTCTTCCCAAAGTCTGGAGCACTGCATGGGGTTGTTGTGACACAGGTGCAAACCCTGCATTTGTCCTTGTGGAATCTCATACAATTCCTCTTTGGAATGAGGCATGTACAATGAAATCTAATGAGCAATAATAGCCTTAGTTACAATCACAGCATTTCTGCAGCCTTCAGATCAATAGTATCTTCCCTATAATGAAATATGTTGTGGCCGTGGCAGCATACAGGTACGCACAAAAAGGTTTGTACATTTTATTTGTTTTATTAGGTTCACTGCAGTAAGTGGAACAAGAAGGCAGTATTTTGGGGGTGCACAAACTTTTATTTGAGTCTGAAGCGAACCCACCAGTATCCAGTACAATTGAGAACAAGTTCTCAAAACCCAAGAAGCTGCGTATCAAGTCTGGAGGTGTTCACAGCAGCCAGCAGAAGATGATCAGGGTGAGCTGGATACTCAAGTCCCTCTGCCATGCCCGCAGTACACAGCTGGAACTTCTCAATGTTTTACAAGCTGTTATTATAAAAAACCAATCACCCTAGTTCTCTATCCCTACCATTTGAACTTCTTCAAAGGTAATGACTACTTTATCAGTCAATGTGCTCCAGCTGCTAATTAACTGAGCTCTGAACATTATTCCAAAATTGTATTCTCTTTTCAGTGTACAGCTAACATTACTGACCAGAAGTAGCTCTATAGGCCTCCAAGACTCCTTTTTTAGATCAGTGAATGCAGCTGGGAAAGTGCTATTACCTAGATTTTTTACTGATCTTTAAAACATACCCAAAAAGGTACCATAAGGGTGATTTCCAAGAAAACCTCTTGTCCTAAGATGACAATGGACTGGGGGTGGAATTTCCATTCAAGTGTAATTTTCCCTTTGCAGGAACAAGAAAAACAGGGAAACAAGAGGGTATGCTTTCCTAGGGAGAAGGAAAGTCAACAAGTGTGTTAACAAGGCCTTGGTAAACAGCCTCTCTCCACCTACTTTATAAGCTCTCCAAGTATTGAAAAGCTGCAATTAGATCTCCTTGGAGCTTTTTCTTTTCCAGGCTGAACAACCCCAACACTCAGCCTGTCCTCACAGGAGAGCTGCTCCAGCCCTCTGACCATTTCTGTGGCCTCCTCTGGACCCACCCTATCAGGTCCGTGTCAGTCTTACACTGGGTTCCCCAGAGGTGGACATAGGGCTCCGGAAGGGTCTCATCAGGGAGGTGTAGAGTGGCAGAACTCCCTCTATCTACCTGCTGGTTTCACTCCTTGTTATGCAGCCCAGAATACCATTGGTTTTCTGGGCTGTGAGCACACATTACTGGCTCACATCCTATTTTTCCACCCACAAGTACTCAAAGTCTTTCTGAACAGGACTGCTCTCAATCCCTTCATCCCTGGGTCTGTACTGATGCTGGGATTGCCCCGACACAGTTGAAGGACCTTACATTTGTCCTTGTCAGACCTGATGAGGTTTCCACAGGCCCACTCCTCCAGCTTCTCGAGGTCACCTTGGATGGCATCACTTTCCTCTTGTGTACCAATTGCACCTCTGAGCTTGGTGTCACCTGCAGACTTGCTGATGGTGTACTCAATCCCACTGTCTACATTGTTGATGAAGATATTAAACAGTATTCATCCAAGTTTGGACCCCTGCAGGACACCACTGTTTTCCACTCAGACATCAAGCCATTGGCTGTAACTCTTCAGATGCAGCCATCCAGCCAGTTCTTCATCTATCAAACTGTCCATCTGACAAACCCATGCCTCTCCAACAACATTTAATGGCCAGAATGCTGTGGGGGACCACAACCACCATCAGCCTTGGTGAAGATAAGCACAGACTGCTGATGTGGCCCTTTGTTGAGCAGGGCACTAAGTTTGGTGGCAAAAGAGGCTTATTCCAATAATGTATATTTTCCTTATTAAAAAAAAAAGGGAAGCTGTTTCACCTAAAGGTCTTGAAATAAAGATAAAGCTTCAGAACCTTTTGCCTTGTGCTTGATAGGTACCATTGCACCCTGTCTGCTAACCCACTGCTGGAGGAAGGCTGTATTTTACAGATGAAATATTGTCTCTAAAGTTAGCAAAAAACACAGAAGCTTTTCAAATTCACACAAAAACTGCCTGAAGTTGTACTTAGAACCACAAAAAGACCAACACAGTGAATGAACAGCCACATTGACACAGGTATAGCAACACCGTTAAAGTTCATACAAAATGAAACAAGGAACAGGTTAGGTTGCACAAGAGGGACCAGGAATTGCAAAAGTGAAGAGGGTTTGCATTTCAGTTACGCAGTTACATGACTTACACTAGTTTACAATACTATTTTCATTATCTTTTATAACTGACTTTTTTGCTTCTGCAAGTTTGTCATGCAGTATATATCATACTCAAATGATATTTGTAGCATCAGGCATTTCAGGGTTCCTTTTTGACCCAGTTGCACTACTGAGGAGCAGTGCATTTCAGCAATAAGTCAGAAAAGGTTTCTCTTAAAAACTGGGTATCACACATATAACTCAATGGTTCTGTTTCTTCATACATTACTTGCCCAGTGCAACTGTTCTTAAGCTTCAGAAGCAGCTCATTGGCACTGTTCCTGTTCTCACAGGCTTTTCTTTCTACTGAAATTTTACATAAAAATTGAATTAGTTGTGTTCTTCCAAACACAGGAAAAGGTATATTTGTAACAACTTAAAATAATTCTGATGTTGCTTAATTATGTTACAGTGGATACCATGATTGGTCAGTTGTGCCACTGAAGCACAGTAATACAATGTACCTTGTACAACTTAACACTGCAGAGAAATTATGTGCTGTCTGAATAATTCCTTCTTTTTATACTGCAATCACAGCCACAAATAAGAAACTCTGAATCCTAGGCCTTCCAAATTTTGGTGTTTGATGTAAGATGCTAGCATGCTGACAGGGCAGCTGCACAGCATCACTACAAATCAAAGTACTGCATGGTTTAAGTACATGAAAAGTTTCATGTGAGTGCTAGAACAGCTCAGGTACTTACAGTGCCCTCCACCTCTGAATACAGGCCTGACCAGAAGCTGAAAGTACTTTTGTCCAGTTGATACAGACGAGATTTCTCAAATGTTTCTGAATCCATGATCTGTCCTAATTCCTGTGGTACATGTGTTGTTTTTCTATACACCCGTCTCTGAAAAATTGAAAAAGAAATTAACAGACAATATTTTTAAGGAGATAAATAAGATTTAGAAGTAACACATACCATGATCCCCTAGCCCACCACAGAAAGTTTTTACAAAAAGACCCCCAAAATTTCTAAATTCATATTTTCCATCAAGCTGCAAATATAACACTGAAGTATAATTATTGGTTATAAACATAGACTGGTTTGAGTTTGAAGAGACTTTAAAGATCATCTAATTCCATCCCCCCTGCAATGGGCAGGGACACTTCCCACTGGAACAGGGGGCTCCAAGCCCCATACAACCTGGCCTCAAACACTTCCAGGGATGGGGCAACCACGGATTCTGTGGGCAACTTATTCCAATGCTTCCCCACCCCCACTGGGAAGAATTTCCCCTTTATGTCTAGTCTTAATCCTCCCTTCTCTTATTTAAAGCCATCCCCACCTCACCCTATCCCTCCGTTACTATGTAATCACAAACCGAGTTGCCTACTTTATTTATTTCCGATGCAGCTGCCCTATAAAGCTCACACACACTCATTTCTCCCCAGGATGTGACCTGCAGCACCGCAGTGACCACTGGGCAGAGTCGGAACCTGAGCACCGGATCCTCCCATGCGGAGCCCGGATCCGCGACTGCGCCCGCGCGGGACGCCTCAGCTCTCGGTAGGAACTCGCCACGTGAGCATTTTTAAAGACAAAAAGCCCTTATACAATTAATCGCCTTAGCTCATTTCAGTACATCTATCCCTTCTTGGAGAAAGGGTTCCTACTCTTAGTCACTTCCAAACGCAGTGTCGCTCCGGCCCCGGGAGTGGAGCGGGGAGCACAGGGGGCAGTGCAAGAAGGAGTTCCTGTTACAAAAAGTGAAACATTTTTTAATTTAAACTGAAGTTCATTTTCGTCAAGTAATTGTGTTCTTTGAAAGTTGGACAGAACGACCGCCTGAGAGCACGTTTATTTTAAATCCGTGTTTTCCAGGTACGGCTCATTCTTTGAAGATGCTCACGGCTTGGGCGAGGTACGATTCTGTAACGCCCCGTGTGCAGTGTTTCCCCGTCTCTAAGGCAAAGGCCAAGCCGACCTGGATGCAAAGCTCCAAAGGCGCAAGTTTTGACTGTGGCGAAGTTTCATAACAACATTCAAATCAGACCTCGAACAGTAACGGAACACGCATATGATTTCTGGGAAAACTTGATCCACAGGCATATTAGTGGCGCGCAGCTGACGGAGATCGCTGCTGGAGTTGCCCGGGCCTAACGCAGGACGCTCACTTTCTGACCCTCCAAAACGATTCTCAGAGCCCGATCCGCCGGCACGATCGGTGCTGGGGCAGGGTTTGCGGGGCAGGCCGCAGCCCGGGCCGCGGGGCGATCGGGGGTTCCCCTTTCCCCGGCTCCCGCCACGCCGCACCCGAGGGTCCCCGCGGGGCCCGGACCCTCGTTCCCCCCGCCCCAGGCAGCACCAAGCGGGACTGGACCGAGTTCCTCCCCTGTGCCGGCCCGCGCAGCCCTCACCCACCTGCCGGTGCGCCAGGAAGGCCTCCCAGAGGTACACGGCCCACGAGAAGAGCAGCACGGCGCAGAAGATGCGCCGCTCAGCCGGCACCTCTGCCCACAGCTCCCCCAGCAGCGCCATGGCCGCCGCCGCGCGTTCGCCCCGCCCGGGCCCGGGAAGGGCGCGCGGGGAGGGGCGCGGGGGGCGGGGCGCGCGGCTACTGAAGCGAATCTATGAAGAGGAAGGGACTGGAGCATCTTTCATATGCGGAAAGGCTGACAGAGCTGAGACTGTTCAACCTGGAGCAGGCTTAGGGGGTCCTTACCAAAGTGTGTAAATGGATAACGTGAGAGAACGAAGACGAGGGAACCAGACTTTGCAGCAGCATCCGCTGGCAAGACTCGATGCAAATGGCACAAATTAAAAACATGAAATGCCATCTAAACATAAGTTTTTTTACCGTAAGTGGGGTCAAACAGTGGAGTTGGCTGTCCAGAGAGGTCATGAAGTCTACATCTTTGGAGATATTCAGAAGCTGTATGGACATGCCCTGGACAAACTGCTCTTGTTCATTCTGCTTGAGCAGCAGATGGTGGTGAGAGGGAGGACTAGATGATCTCAAAGTCTCTTCCAATCTAAGCAATTCTATGAGCACAGGGAGTCCGTTTTCACAGCTTTGGCAAGTAAATTCCAGAAAGAGGGTGCCTCTCAACCTTCTGCTTCAGCTCCAAATCCATCAATGTAGCATTAACCAAATCATAGTCAGGGATCACTTCCAGGCCTGGCATCAGAGCACAGGTTAATTAACACTAATCAGGTTAATTAACCAAGTTTTCTCATGGTCCCAAAGATACAGCAGGTGACCTGCTACAACCTTGGTAATCCAAAGGGAACAGCGTGGGGGAAAAGGAGGGTCCTTACACCCCTAGAGACAGCCCAGTTCAGGGACTGGAGCACAGCACCCTCCTTCTGAAGGAAGATGGAAGAGGCTTCAGAGAAAACTCATCCTGCTCTCTGCAGCACTTAACAATGCTCACCCTGTGGTGCTCCTGGACAGACCTGACACTCGTGCCAGAAGTGCCATGCAGAAGCTTGTGTTAAGCCAAAAGCGGTGCGCACTAGCTGTACATTTACATCTTTGCCTACTACTGCTCTTCCTCTAACTATAAATCTGTAATCCCTATTCCGATCAGTGTTTTCAGGGTATTATTCTGACGCAAGCACATCTCATGGTGAAATTGATACCAAACTCCATCCATTTCACTGTTGTCTCAATTTCAGATGCTATGGAGTCAAAATACCTTTTCCATGCTGCATTGCTTACTGTGATATGAAATCCCACCCCATCTCCAACTCCACCTCTCCCAAACACTTTTCAGCTGGCTACAACTAATAACATCAGGAAGTTATTCACCGCTCTTTGCTATCTACTGCCTCCTGCTCCTGCTATTCAGCAGTCCTTGTCTGCATCCATTTACATCTGCCTTCCTTCCCAGAAAGCACTTGCCACTTAGAGATAAGAAAGCATTAGTTACCTTTCCCTTTAAAGGAAGAAGATGCTTCTGATAGTGTGGTACAACATAATGGTTTGAAGAACATTCCCAGACTTCTAAGAGAGTTGTACCACATGAAAGTGTCAGTGCAAATTTTGGGTTCCCTGGTTAGGATTTTGGATGAATAAAACCCAAATGAAACACTGACCAGAGTAATATAGTATTTTTAGATCTGTTTCTTGTTCTTCTGTATTTCTGGATACATTCTGATGCTCAGAATCTGCTTCCCCTCTAAGTGGTGTTTCCCAGTCTCTGTGAGGATGCCAATATGAGCGAGCAGCCATCACAGCTTCTTCCTCATTGAGGGCTTGCTTTTTGTTGGAGCATTTGAGATTCTATATTGTGATCTGTAGCAGTGGAAAGGAAGTAGAGAAAATTTTGGGCAATGTTGTTTAAAACACACCATGAATGCTGGCTGGGTGCTGGAATGAAGGTGGTTGCCTAGGAATCTATCTAGAGAACTGTGTTATAACCAAACTCAGGCAGAAATGGCTTTCTTTGAAGTCTGAAAAAAGCACAGAGAATATTATAAAATAAAACGTAATACTTTACTTTACCATATCTATTCAGTTTCATCAGTCTGATAAATTATCTACAAATGCATAAATTTTTAGCAACATTATCCAATGAACTCAGAATGGTCCCAAATTCAATTACAAGAAAATCACATTAAAGATTTACTGTACAGTAAACAAATGGGTGAAAAACTGTAATTTATTGAAACTCATAACTCAAAAAATATAAGATGCTGTAGTGTACAATATGTTACACAAAGCACCCTTGGGTGCACATTCAAGTCATGTAATAACTTCATTGCCCCCCAAACCCTGGTACCCTAGAACTTGCTTCATATACAATCATGCACATTTACTCTCCAAGAGGAAGCCCCCAGTATTCTGATGTGTTAAATAGCACCAAAATCAGCATAGTCCATTGAAAAAAAAATGGGGAGCTAAATTAACTTGGCCAATACTTTTGACAGATATTATACATTCATGGAATTAAACAGTCTAAACTAACCTAAACAGTGTGTACTGTAACAATTACTGTTCTAATTTGAAGTTCTCCCCATATCAGCAGTAGTGGAGGCAATCTGCTCTAAGCAAAACTAACTACGTACTTCCTACACAAAGCTCATCTGTCTTCTTTGATGGAAATAAGTCTATGAGCGGTGTGGAAAACTTGGATCTTTCAAGAACAACTACTGGTCTTAAGTAATGGAGCTGTTTTAAGGCAAGGTCTCCACAATCCGTTAGTGCCTTGTCCAAGATTGCCCTCAAATTTTCTAAAGAAGGGGTAGATGACGATTCTGCCAACAAGGGTTGGATTTCTGTCAGCTGCTCATGATTATTCTGGGGCATGATTACATTTTTGTCATTTATGAAGTTGTTTAGGGGGGCATCCCCTTGACTGTCTTCCTCTTTTTGCAAGGTTTTGTCTACTGGCAGGTGCTCAGGACGCTCCCACTCCACTACTTCTTCAAAATCATCATCGTCGTCATCTTTTCCCTCACTTTCCTGAATAAACTTCAAAAATGAAGATTCAAATCCCATTGGTTTATATGTCTTTAAGTCAAATGGTTTGGGCACTGGAGGCTTCTGAAATTTGTCTTTCATAGCACAAAGTACATTTCTTTTTGCATTTTTATTAACTGCAGTGTGTTGACATTCCCCTGGGTCTCTCTCTTGGGGCAAGTCTAACTGCATACTGGGGAGGCAAGAGCCATTCTCCCGCTCACTATTTTCAGAAAAATCTTCAGTTTTACATATAACTGTCTCCCTGATGTCACACTCCTCTGAACTGGTGTTCTTTGAACTATGGTTGTATTTTAAAGTGCCTGAATACATAAAGGCACTTGTATCAAAACTCACACTACTTGATGGACATCTTTTTTGGTCTTCATTGCTTACATCCTGAGGCTCACAGTCAGTATTTGGCACAGGTTTTTCACCTTCTTGCACACCCTCAGGATTAGCTGATTTATCCTCTTTAACGCTGACACCTTTTTTATCTGAGTCTACAGCTGATTCAGAGCAGGACTGTTTTTCAGTCATAATGCCACATTTAACACACACAACAAGTTTCTGTAGCCTTTGCTCTATGTACATATTGGTCATCTGGTGTGTGCGCTTATAGTGCCTCACTATACTGCTCTCGAGTTTGACAACAGACAAACAGCCCTGCACCATGCAAGGGTACTGGGTCTGGTTAGACTTCTCTTTGCACATCTGTAGGGCTTCCTCTTTTGTTTTGAAATTAATTAAATGTTTTTCTCTACTTCTGCTAATTCTTTTAGGTTTTTCTTTTAACTGCTTCCCATTCTGCTTGCTTACATCAAAACTGTCTTTCGAGTAACTTTGTTCATTTTTATTTTTATCTTCATCATCTTCCTCTTCATTATGATTCCCAAAGAGACTATTGTAATATTCACTATGTCGGAAATACACGTGCTGAGAGTAGTGACTGTAATTTGTGAAAATTCTATTACAGCCATTAAGGTCACAATGGATTTCAAAATCTTTGTTTAATTTTTCTACATTGGCATGTTCTTCAATGAGGTGCCGTTTCAGCTTGTTAAAGGTACAAAATACAGCGGGGCAATGGGCCTGGTTACAAGCAAATCTTACAGATTCAGCTTCTGCAAGCAGCTTCTGATCCTCTATGGGTTCGTTGTGGAAATCACTACGATGCTTAGCAAGAGCTTTAGAACATAAAAACCGCTTACCACAGTCTTTGTATGTGCATGCATATATTTTTTTACATCTGACAAGTTCTCTTTTTGTTCTTGCTTTGTCTTTTTCTAAGCAGAGCTGTTCCTTGTTGTACTGGTGAACAGTTCTGTAATGGCGAATCAACCCTTTTTGGTTGGTAAATGCCGAATTGCAGCTTTTATGTATACAATGAAATGGTTTGTGGTATTTATGCAATATATAACATAAGTTTCCTTTAGCAACTGTTCTTTTGCTTCCTCTTCCCTGTCTTGCTTCCAGTTCTTCCCTATGACTGTCCAGAGAAGCCATGTTAGATGTTTTTCTTGTTACACTATTGTCTGTCTCTTCACTGGACTCCAAATCTGTCTCAGAACTACAGTCTTCCTTTTTAGGATGACACCGCTGGCCAGAGTGGTCTGAATGTTCAATAAACTCAACACTGGTTGCACAGACTGGGGTTGGAACAGTGCTATTTTTGTGCATGTCATCTGTACATAAACCTACATGATCAAATTTGTCATTAGAACACCCCTTGTGAGCTGCCCTCTCACAGCCAATTTGATGTTTGTTTCTATAGTGAATTCTAAGGTGTGTTTTTCTTGTAAATGATCTTTGGCAAATATGACACTTAAATGGTGAGTATCGATGCTGGAACATATTTAACTGCAGAACCATTTCCTTTGAGTAGTTATGCTTTTTAACATAATGCATTAAAAGAGCTTCCCTGGTCACAAACTCACAGGTACATCCTTGACATTCACAGAAAAATGGTTTAGCTGCCAGTTGAGTTAGGTACTGGCTGGGCAAATTATCTTGTTGCTCCTGAAGCTGAAATTTTGAGGTAGTTTCATCTCCTGACTCGGGGCACTTGGCATCCTTTGATGAGTAGGACTGTAAAGAGCCCAGAAGAGACTTGTGTCTTGAAGAATTCTGAATGTTAGAATTTTTTAAGCTTAGATGTTTCAAGCCTAACATCAGTTCCAACATGTTATCTTCAATATTTGATTCTTTAGAACTGTCATAATAAGATGTTTCTGGGGAAGAAGGACAAGTTTCTTCCTTCAGGCCACCACTTCCTCTAGCATCTATAGGACAATACAAGCTTTCTGGAGAGTCAGCATTGGTATCTGAGTTATGACCTAACTCTGCACTTATGTCTGCAGATTTACTGTCCTGCGCATCATTCAACAGATCGAGAAAGTCTCTAGCTTTCATCTCCATATTTTTTTTACCTTTACATTGATATGGATGGGCTCTGCGAAGGTGTTTTTGCATACTTCTGGAATTTTTGTGTGTGGAATAGCAGCCTTCAAAATTGCAGGAGAGATTTTTATCCTCAAAGCTAACTGCCACATTGGAACACTCTTGTTTAACACCTGCTGGATGGAAAACTCCCTCCTGGGACACAAGAAAACCTGGAACTGACTGACTGTGAGTGATTCTTTCAATCAGTGGAGGAGACATGTGGCCTTGGTTTACTGCAGCATCTGTGCTGTGTTCCCCACAATGAAGACTGCAATTACTCTCACTGTCCAGATCTTCACTGTCAGAGAGAGCTTCTTCCTTAATCTGTGGAATTTCCTCAGATCCTGAAGGATCCAAGTTATTACTCAGACCAGGATTTTCAGATTGTTCAAGTAGTTGAGGCTCTGGAAGATAACTGCATTTGTCTTTAGAAACTGACTCTTCAATCTTTAGTGCTTGCTTCCCTTCTTCACTGGACACCTCGCTATTATGCATTGCAAGGTGATTCTGAAATTCAGTTTTTGAATAATAAAACTTTTTGCAACCAAAGAAGTTGCAGGTGTACGATGCATCTCGGAAGTGCTGTGCCTCATGATGGTAAAGTTGCCCTAAGTCACTGAAAACAATATTACAGCCATTTAGCTCACATTTATAACGAAGATCATCATGTGTTTGTTTGTGATTAAGAAGCTCGTTAACTGACCCAAATCGAGCATAGCAATCCATTGACACACACATGTATGGTTGAGGTCCACAGTGCACGCGTTCGTGCTCCCGCAAATGAAAGGATGTCATGAAGTGTCGGCGACAGAACGCACACTTCTCTCTCCTGTTTTTCATATCCAAGTAGTGTTTTGCGTTCTCATCATTGTTTTGATGTTCAGCTTTCAGATGTACACTTAAGTATTTGAATTGCTTAAATACTCTAGAACAATCTGTTCCGGGACATGGATAGATGTCTCTATCTTGTAGCTGGCAATTTTCTAGTTGGCTAAACGTGACGTATTCCTGGGCGTCATTTTCAAAGTTTTCAGGCAGCTGTGGCTGGTGTGGCTTTTCCTGAAACACTGTGGGGGGGCTGTTGGAAGCTGTTGTCTTTTGTGGTGATCTCTCTTTTTTCAGTATTATCTTCTTTTTAGGTCTGTGTGTTCTACTAGGTGGCATTTTAACATGTTCCATTACATGTGGTACAAAGAATTCCTTTCTCTTGAACTTTTTTGTACACACTGGACAAGTATAAACCCCATCTTCCATATGCATCTTGGAATGATGCAGTATTCGAGCCTCTATACACTCCCTTTTGCAGAGCACACAAAAAAATTTGTATTGAAGCCATCTCTGGTATCTTTCTGAAGAACCAATTGGCTTTTTTACTCTTGCTTTTTCTTTAGGGTGGTTCATTGTATCTTTTCCATCATAATATTTATGTTCTTTTGTTTCATCGTAGTCACTAAAGAAAGTTTCTAACATATCGGTTTCATTGAGTGACATATTACAACTTGCATCGTCCTCAGAATCAGAAGCTGCTTTCCCTAACAGTTTAAGGCAATGTCGCTTTAAAGTCTTCCAGTCCCAAAATTCAGGATCAAATGGCCAATAGGCTTTTAAAGCTAACAGCAGCTCACAACGGAGTGAATTTGGAACCGGTGCATTTTCTTCATCAAATTTTTGATCTGGCTGCATATAGAGTTCTTCCAAAACATTAAATCCACTCAAAGTTGGCTCAAGTAAAAATTCTGTGAGCTGACAAGCTCTTCTAACTTCTAGGTCTTCTGGTAATAGGCATGCAATTGTTTTACATACTGATGTTTTCATTTCGTCACTTCCATTTGATCTAATCTGAAGGGCTCTCACGCATAACAAAACAGACACAGCAAGTCCTGCTTCTTCTGCCTGTATAAACAAACAAACAAACAAACACAACAACGTGACCTTCAATAGCATCAGCAGTACAGAAGTTATTTCTGATGAATATAATCGACATTTCATTTCCAAACACTTTCTGAGAAGTCTATGCAACTTGAGGCACTACCCAACAGGATCAGGAACATACCTAGAAATATTATCCCCATGCTGATTTAAAAGACCCAACATATTCCAAGTCCTACATGACAAAATGGAAAGTTACCTTGTTTCAAATGCATACTCTTCAGCACAAAGAACCTGAATTTGTGAACTATTTAGTCCTTGTAAGTAAAGAAAGGAAGCAGTTAAGATATTCAGAAATAGAATAGAGATATGCAGAATATTCATATTCATTAATAGAAAGAGGCCATGTGGCCAACACAACCACATCCACACCACCTGGGATAGTAATGATCCAAAGGAACTAAGGACAAGTTACAAGAATTCACAAGCTCATGAACTCCCTCCACGCAGCCCACTGGAAGACAGCAATATTGCTAGACAGCAATAAGAAACCTATTTCCCCTGGGCAAGACATTTTAATATGGTTTAGCAGGAAACCCAGGAAGAACTGTTATACAGTTAATAAGGTGTTATGTTTTATACATGAAGCACACATTCACGCACATTTTAAAAGCAGAATTATGCCAACCTTAACAGAAACAAGGAGCGACCACCTCTCTGCAATCACTACCAGAATTAATCTTTGCCAAATTAGACTGCTGGACTCCCCTCCATGATCTGTCAAAAGGACAATCCTGTAACTTTTCCAATCTGTACTTTGACTCTGAACAGGACTGATACTTGCTTTTCAATCAAAACATGATTTGTTTCACAGGATCAATTCGAGTCAGTGAAAGAGACTCCCACCTACGCAAACAAACCTGAAGCTGGAGAGCTATTTAACTGAATCCATAATTCATTTCACGCTCGAACACTGAATTAACTCCTGTCCATAGAAGAATGCAGAAAGATGAACAAATCTAGGAGGGTAATGTTAATTGAAACATCCCTAAAACAGAAGCTCATGTGGCAAATTCTGCTCTACACATGCAAAACTATGCTGTTTTTCCTAAAGGAAGCGACATTCCTAAAGGAAAATCCCATATCTAATAGAAGGTTCATGATCCATATAATACTGTTACTAAAAGAGCTGAAATCCTATTACTATCAGCAGCTTATTTTTCCTCCATTAAAGTATGCTTGATTCATTCACCACTACCCTCCACAAACCTGCTTCCACATTGTAACTGCACAGAGGAAATTTCACTCTAACCCATTCCAAGAGTCAGAAGGGCCATCAAAGAAAGACAGAAACATCCTATTGAGCCACTACCCAGATTGACTATACCTGTCCTTTCTGCTCTGCTTATGAAAAGCAGGTGATATTTGCCACCTGGATAGATGGATCACTGAAGTCTTTCCATTACTCCTCAGAGATCACAAGTTTATAAAAATTACTGTTAAATATCTCTTAAACCTTTCTGCAACATAGGAGAAGGTACAAGTCCAGATGTGATAATATCACATATTTTGAGGAAACAGTGTTTACTCAGAATATAAAAATATGAGACATTTCAGTCAAGTCTCCATCTCTTATGAGATGCTGCAGGAAATTGTTGCTGTGCCTCACTTCTGAATAGGCATCAGATCAAAACAGCTTTATTTGCAAAATCCTGTCCTACTGTAGTTTCAGGGAAACAAACAAACTATTCCACACTGATTGCTGATCAGTTTAGTATGTTGGGGTGACACAAAACTGCAATGGCAGGCATTTTACAAAGATTTTTATTAGTAAGTTGTTTACCACATAATTAGAAAATATGAGTAATGAAATAAGCTATACTTCCTATCCCTTCAGTAGAATTAAGGAAAAAACAAATTTATGTGACCAGTTCAGGCTGTGTGCAAACACTCTGGACTGCAGCTTACTTACTTCAGACTGTATGACTCTTATCAAGAAGAATAAATGCTGTAGTGTTTTGGCAATGATGCCAAATTGACGACACCTCTCCAGAAAGGAATCTAAAGAAGGATCTATTCTTCTCTGCAATTTGCTCCAGAAAAGTGTCAGTTCCCTGCAAAGAATTGAAAGCAGAACATTAAGAACAATGCAGACATACCTATTGTGTACTATAACTGTTAGTTCAGTTGATGCCACAACAATTTAACCATTCCTAAAAAGCAGCACACACTTCAATCAGATCTCCCTCTCTGACAAATGCTCAGGAGCACTGGCACTGTGCCTTACTTCTAAAGAAGCACCAAAGCATGTTGTCGGTTATTTAATGGGGAAGGATACTGGCAATAGGATTCATCTCACTTAATGCAGGCATCTATAGCTTTACAGATTTCCTTTCTAGACAAACACTCATCCTTGCAGAGCCTTTCTATTCACACAGAACTTTAAAATATGAATGAAAAATATCATGAATCACAATGTAAAGTAGCCACTGCTCTCCTGCCAGGCATGGAGCTTCAATGCCGACAACAGTATTCAAAGTTATGTCACTGCCACTCAGTGCTGTAAAAGGTACCTAGAGCAGAACACACTCTGGGAAGTACGACAGCTGGCACATGCGAGCTGAGGGCTTTGTCTCATATCCATGAGCAGTTAAGTCCTTTGCTACTTGTACCATTTATGCACAGAGCGATTCATTACTACCGTGCAACACAGCCCCTAAATGATGCAACCTGTCACTTTGTGTTGCTTTGCCATCACAATGAGTGCCACAAACAAAAACAGCAGTGACAGGATCTCTATCTTTTAATTCACTTGAAAAGCTTTTCTCCCATTCTTTTAGTACAGCAAACTTCCCTTTGCTACATGAGGAGCAGAGCTCAGTTAATGAAGAAGCTTAAGCTTTTCAAATATACGAACATAACAATAAGAGGTTTGCGTTAGGCTGGAGAGTCAGCACTGTACCATCAGGGAGCAGTGAAGAGGGGAAACAGATTTCTCCCTTTCTAGACTGAGTGTGATGTTAGAAGTGAATAGATTTAACACCTAGCAGTTTCCCAAAACCAGTGTTGCATATCTGGTACTTGTCCCAGCACACAGTAAACTAACTGAGCCTTTACTTGTAGAATGCTACACAGAGTTGTGGCTGGGTTAGATGGATTTAGTCACTACAAGTTATGTGAGTCCAGGATCAGAACAGCAGTGGAGGCAGGCTTATGCAGCAACATAAGCATTGCAACACAGCAACAACTCATCTTCTGCTTTTTGCAGCAGCAAACTGTCAGGACTGGTTCAACCAAGAGTATGGCACCAAAGCTCCATCTTCCTCCACACGTGTGGCACCCATCCAGCCTCTTAAAGGCATCCTCACATTCACCTGCTTCTAGCAGCCATGAGTGGGTCTTTTCCTTTGACTAAACTAGAACACTTCCAATCTGGATCATTCCTACTGGTTCACTCTGATGCTGCATAAAGCAAGATCTAGAGCAGAACAATGGGAGCTGGAGGCTGGCAACAAGCAGGATTGCACTGAACAACACTGCCTGCTCACAGTGTCTGCTAAAAGCCAGCCAGGGGTAGCAGAAAACATTCAATCGATGCACTGCTACTCTCAAAAAAAAAAGACAGATGTGATCCAGACAATTTTATTTAAGAATCCTATGGATGAGTGGAACATTTCCAGCACCTATGCCAGGGCCTGCCTGTTGAACCGAACCCGTAACAGCACAAAGGAAGCTGACCTGCAAATTACACGACGCACCAGAGGTACGCAATGAAAATGGCTTAAAGCTTAAATCATTTATTGACCTGAAACACCATTATACAGGCTTATGATACATGCACCAACAAGTTACATTTTATTACTAACAATTAAAATCCAAAAGGCATTAATGACACTGAAAGAACAAGGGCAAGTAGAGTTCAAACCATCAGAAGACGGATCAAGCACTACAGAATAAAACAATCTTTCAACTACAATCCTGTCCTTTTGACCGAGAATAGACCTTTGAAGTGAACTGAGCAATTTGCTGCCCCTTAAAAGCAGCAGTTGGGTCACAGAAAGGAGATCTCAGTTTATGCATTCAATTCGACCAAGTATTTTAAGTGTATATTTATGCTGTACTTAGGTCTATATAACACCCAGCAAGCAACCTCTACCATACCATTGCTCCACATGAGTCTTAGGTGTAGGATTAGGCTCATAATGCACATTGCAGCAAGCCCATTTTAATGTCCTTCCAGCCAGTTCTGACATTTGTCATGCTTTTGACTGAGCTCAGTTTACTAATGCAGACAAAGCAATGTTACCTTATTTCTTTTCCAGAGCACCGATTTCAAATCAGCTCTGCAATGACCTCGGTGATCACCACAGTTTTTATGGAACAGAGGTCTCCTTGGTTTTTTGAACCATAATATTGTATCTGTAATGCATAATCTCATGCCCCATTAGTTAAGCTGGCTGATTTGACAAAAGTAACCCTCCAAATTAAGTTTTATGTCATACCAGCCTCTTGAATTAATCTGCTTTGTCACTAAATAATCACTAGATCTGTAGCTGCCAAAAGAAAGAAGGTGGAGGTCAAGAAAAAAGGCCACTCTGTGAAAAAGCAGTTCACCATTAGGCCAGCAGCGCATCCTTATTTCCAAGCAACGTTACTTTTAAAACAGACTTATGAGGTATAGCCTCAAAAGTGAGAAAGTAACCTGACGGTCAAGAAGTATTGCACCAGATTCACAAGAAAGGAGCCCACCAGAAGATGAATGTCTTCAGTCTGGGCTCCAGCATCCTGGAAGCTTTGATCTTCAGTGGGTACAGACTGCATTGGTTGTGTGTAATTGTCATACAAGAAGTGCTACCTACAGGACTAGCATTTGAATCTGTACACTTATATAATTTCAGTGCTAGACAGGAGACTTCATTCTCCTCTCCTGTCTCAAGGGGAAGCCACCTAGAACTTGAGAAGTTTGTCCAAACAGCAACAGAGGGGCCAACTGCAGCATATGTGTACACAGCAGCATGGTATGAACCAACACCTTCATTTGGACAACCACTAACAGCCATGTAGATAATGACAGGACTTCAGTGTGAGTGACATATACCTGCTATGGTCTTCTGCAAGAACACATTTCTGTTGCTAACATTTGAATCTTCAAGCCTTCACTGCACATCACCTAGGCCAGACACTTTTAAAGCTGATGTGGAAGCACCTACAGATATTACAGTTGTTCTACGTTCTGTGTAGACTGAGGCAGGCCCCATGATAGGCCAGACTGGCACAGCAATAAGAAATCTACTGCTCTAACTATTCTCTCTTGACTGAGCAGGCAGGAGAAAATGTAGGCTACATAACAGTCATGGGAGTTGAAAGTTTCATTCAAATTCTAACTACTTTCAATTCAGACTTTGTACTGCAGGCAAATATCTATGCATAGTTGTCATAAAAAGAACTTATTCTGTATCAATAAACACGACATCACTGAAGGCTGGTTTAATACTCTTGGCTATGCATGAAGTCCAACTTTCTTCATCAATGCTTTACTGATATGGCTTTTAGAGCTGCTTAATGAGTATTTTTGGACAGCAGAAAATACTTTTGTTCACCCTGAAAGAATGTTCATTGCTGTTGAAGTTTTGGTGTTGTTTCTTGTTTTGTTGGGTTTTTTTTCCCCCTTTAACAAGGGATTACAGGATAGACTCTGACCTAACTTCTAATGACACGTTTCAGTAGTGATGAGTCCTCTAGGACTTTCAAGTGTGGTGCACTCTCTCCTCTTGAATCTTCTGCAAGTTAATTTCTCTCTACAAGATACACCCCTGCTCAAAACAACATTTCGGACCTGAAACAGAAGCAATACATAATATTTCTGGTCTTTTTGTACAGATGATTGGACCACAATAAACATCAACCATCCTGCTGACACTGAAGTGAAAACTTTTATTAATGGTTTTAAAAGTCAGTAAATTAATGCTGCCACAGCTGACCAAATCCAAACTCCCAAAATGTACTTGAAATGTCTGGCAATGCTTTATCCAGATGAGCATTTAAACAGGACAAAAATACAGATTTAGTCATATCTTGAAAGCAGAACTACAGACCCATGTTGTAAGGGGCAGAAAACAGCTTCCCTGCTTTGGCTCTACCAGTTCCACCACTGCAGATGCAAAAAGTTTTGTCTCTCCAGCCAGGTAAGTTTTATAGTCACAGTTTGGCCAAGATTTACTACTACAGCAACTAGAGTTACAGGAATGACAAAAATACCAAGAGTCTTATGGTGTGGCCCAGGGAGCTAACGGGCACTGCCTCTGCACATTCCTACTGCTTACACCTCTACGGAAGAAGGGGAGAAAAAAGGCATCAGACTCATGGGTCTCAGTATTCCAGAGGAAGAACTGAATTACAACATGCTCTGTCAAATCACAAAGCTCAGGGGTTTATTATCTACCCAGGCAGCTTGATCCAGCACTACTTACAGAGTTACTACACTGATGAAGCACTGCTGTTAAAGCAAACAAATAACAGTGCTGCTTCACGTTTAAAGGATTTAAACATTACTTTTGTCTGATTGCTCTATTACTGCAGCAAAAAGAATGCTTATTTATTTTGTCACAAGTTATTTAGAAAGCACTTTGACCTGATGTACTTCTCAAAGTTAAAGCCACCTTCGCTACATACTTTACATTAGCTCAATTCTCTTGCACTGAAGCCAGTGAGAAACCATTTGGAGGAGGCGTAATGCTTCTTACTTACCAGGAGCAATACACATTTGCTGTTTGAAGCTGATGTGTAAGGTATGTTGTACAAAGAATAAACGCAGTGTTTTCTTGTCCCTCCGATTCCAGATTACATATGATGTCCAGTACTTCTTTGCAATCTACTTTTGCAATCTTAAGAAAAAACAGAAAATTAGAAGAAAAGGCACTTGATTCTCAGAACATGTACATAAGAAATGGCCTCACAAATGCTGATTTAAGTGGCGATCATCGTTCACAGCAGATATAAGCACTCATAGTATCTGCAAATCAAGTGCCACCTCCATGAGGCTGGGGAAAATGGAAAGCAGGCCCATACAAACGGCCATATGAAAGAGGATACTCCTGCACACCACCACCCTCCAACACCCTCTGCTGGCAGTGCCTTTCTGATGCCTTTCATCTACCCTCAGTACTCACAGGCATGAACAGGTTTCAGCCCGAGGGGAAGTAGAGTTGGATACATCTGACAGCTGAAGACTCCCGACTTCTCTCAGTATTCTACTGCCTCCCTCCATTCAGTTAATCCTATTCTTTCTAAGATTACCATTTCCATCAGCACATTTTATAAAGCAAATTGGGAAAAAAAAAAGCTAAGAGATCCAAACTCTTGTATTTGACAGTTTCCACAACTACTCACTGCCATCTCCCCAGTGCTGCAGCAACCGCACATCAATAAAGCAAGAGGCTGCCTGCACTGCTTTGACACAAGCCTGATCATCTAGATTTTGTTTTTTAGAAAAACATGTCAGTGCCTGTAAATATGGGATGTTTCCTCCACAAATTAGAAGACAATGTGGCAGTCTCATCTGCTGGGCCAGGCATCACTGGACAGAGTCCATGCTCAGTTTGAGTTCCACTAAAAGAACAATCACTGAACAACACTACCACTGTTCTAAACGCTACAAACTGAAAACCTACTTATTAGGCTTTCTTAGGCTACAGATTTATAAACTCCAATGTTTTTAATAGCCACCAGTTACCCCTCACTCAGATTCACACTGTAACAAGGCCTGGAACTTCTGCCATGTGCTAGAGAAGCAGGAATAGTATAAACAGCAGCTTCAGGAACAGGCAGGTCATAGAATCACAGAATCACCAGGTTGGAAGAGACCCAACGGATCACTGAGTCCAACCACTCCCACCAGTCTCTAAACCATGCCCCCCAGTACCCCATCCACTCACATCTTAAACAACTCCAGGGAAGGTCTGTGGTGCTTGGAGCAGCCTGCAGCCACACAGCATGGTGGATTTGCTCTCCTTGTCTCATAGAAATCTGTCTGTTTGGCCAAACTCACTCAAGAGTTCAGGACACTAACTGCTGAGTTAGCAAAGTGCTGTTTATGTCAAACATTGTCAATGATCCATCTCCTTTCAGATCTTGCTTTTGTTTGTTTGCTTAAAATATTTAGGACAAAATGTCCAAATGCACAGCTTGAAATCACCCAGCAATACCCAGCTGGTCACTTAAGTGACAAATCAGATGCTTACTAAGCAGTAGCATCTCTACTAAACCTGGAATGCTGACCAACAAGAGAAACAGCTGAAAGAAAGCTCAGTCCACAGAATGAGGAGCACAAAGGGATTTTAAAAGAGAACTGTCAAAGGATGGCGCCATCCTCCCCATGCAGTGCCATCCAACAAGGAGGCCAGTTTACTCTTCATAGCTATTACATAGAACACAGCCATGTATGATTTATCCTGTCTTTGTCTTCCATGTCATTTTAGTTTGAAACAAAAGTTTTAAAGCTACGAAGATATTTCATCTCTTACGTCATCATAAAAATTTCCTACCACTATTGTGACCCTTCTAGCAGTTTTGTAGTAAGACATCATGTTAATATTCCTCAAAAAGGGGCCAGTCAGCCTGCTTCTCTAGAGAGTCTGACCCTCCTGTCAGGAACTGGAGAAAGACTGTGACCTGACTCAATGCCATTTGGTTTCACTTTGGAGACCGAATTCCCCCTGGCTGAGTTTGCACAACACACTCCTGAGTACGTACGTGCAGGCAACTCTTTTGCAGCTATTACTTTATTTACATTGAACAAAGCTGCTACAGCTGCAAGAATCTAGGAACTGCTGCCTCAAAATTTAATAAAATAACATGTTTCATATAAAAAGTATTTTGCTAAGTTTGCAGGGCAAGGAAAACTTAGGTTACGTTCTTGCACTCTTCCAATCAAACTGGAAATTACAGAGAGAAGAGAATGCTTAGTTTAACTTGAAATGCAAGGGAAACTTCATATATACAGCACAGAGTTATAAACACATAGACATATACACACACAGACATCTAGGTATAAGTTTTTATACATGTACGTATGCACACACGTATATACCTTATAGCCCATAGACAGAGAAGTAGTTCACCAGCCTTAATTTTCAGGAGCCCAGCAATCTAACTTCCAAGTCTGACCTAGCCATTCCAATCACTTCCAGTTCCTGGAAAGGGGGGACTACACATGCCCTACATCTTCCAAAACCCACATTCCTTTTCTCCTATCCTTTCCGAGCTCTCTTTGCTCATACTCATCCTTCCTCTAACATTTACTTTCCTTGCTAAGCACTTGCTCTGATTGCCCCATCCTTCTCTAAACTTAATTCATCTAACCCTTACTTATTTTATTACACTTCACCCCTCTTCCCAACCTTACAGTTTACCCACTGCTGGCTACAGCTCCAGCTAATTCAATAAACGGTATTGGTTTAAGACACTGCTTTGATGCCTGGTGTCTTTACTTTCCAAAAAAAGGAGTATAATTCACTGATGGCCATAATTTGATCCAATTCATCAGCCTGTATTCTAGCTTTTATACTTGACTGGCAAGTAAAGACTTGTGAGTAGCTGGGTAAAACGGGCATGACACTTCACAGCCATTAAACTATATTAAAAACTGAACCCAATTTAACATGGTTTCTGTGCCATTTGTCAGTGGCAGCCAGTTCAACAGAAGAACATGCTGCAGTCACCCATCTATCCCAAAACTCTCCAGTGCACAGGTTGTGTCTGCGGGAGCTGCTAATGCATTCACTGCTTCTACAGCACAGCAAACAGAGGGGAATATGGCTCCAACTGAAGAGACCGTCTGAGGAGATACCTACCCAAGACATTTTTCTAAAGAAGGGTGTTGAAAGGAAAGCTTTTAAAACAGTCTACCAGTAGAACACACCAAACAAGCCTGCCCCTTGCTCAGGAAGTGCAGACATGAGAGCTGCTTTTTTTTTAACATGTGAACCTTCTTCCAGTTTCACAGAGACTCATACAAAATGGTCAAGGCTCAAACTTCCATCTCCCCCAAACCCACACAACTCTCACAAGAACAGCAAGACTGATGTGTGAGATCAAGAGGCAACAGAGGTTGTTATGATTGCAATGAGTTTACACAATTATTACTCTGACTGCTCATGGACGAAGATTGACTCCTAAAAATGAGTTCAGGGCTCTGGAGCAACAGCTCTGTAAGGTTTGGGTTTTTTGTTTTTGAACTCTTTACTGGCTCAGAAGAGGAGAAGAGAAGTGATTGCTCTCATACTGCCAGTTGAGCCAGAAGAGACAGCTTTCCAGTTGCATTTTACTTAGAAGGGGAACTGAAGACACAAGCCTTATTTTAAACTTTTAAACACATCTAAACTCGAATGCAGACACAACAGGTACTTTATCTCCACCAGCAGTCAGTGCAGATGGTCTTCTCTACACCAGTCTGCGACAGAGTGTTTCCCTTTGGGAACTCTGCTTCAACAGTTTCATTCTTCAGCTTCAGTTCCTAGTACTGCAGAAATAAATCCTAAAATACTTGATAAATATACATTTAAAAGGGAATATGGGTTACTAACCTCCTTAATGGAGTCTTCATTAGGCAGCATTGAACACACACATGTGATGTAGGCTTGGCGAAAAGACGAAACATTTGCAATTTCTGGAGAATCTGCACACAGTTTTGACAAGAGTGTAGCTTGTGGGATGCAGTTGGACTTCATCAAATGCTTTATTCGCAGCTGCAGAAATGAAGGTCCTTCTCGTGTAATCAATTTATTAACTAGGAAAAGAAAAAAGTCTTTGAAAACAACACCCACTTACAGTCAACACTGAACTGCAATTATTTTATTACAAACTTGTACATGTGTGGTCAGCTTGCTCAGGAAACTCTAGGTATGACAAAAAGTGACAGCAATAGATGGAGTATTCCCTCCCAGACAAACTCCCACCAACTGTGAAGGGAGAGAATGCTGGGCTACAGAAAACAGTCCCTGTCCCCTGACAACAGACAGCATCCCTCAGAGCAATGAGGAATTGTGCCACAGCAGGAGTTAACAGACACTGAGCAGACCACATAGTATTTTGGAAAAGATACTATGAGTTTAGCCAAGATTCAGCATCTTCAGCATTTAATTGTAGCTTCATATTTCAAAGAACCAAAAGTATTTCAAAGCATTACACACTTTTCTACTAGAGATTTTTCCATACAAGTTGTTAAACTCCACATAACACCAAAATGTACAAAAGGAAGTTGTTGAAGATGTCTGTGGTACTCTGGAATAATTGTGTTCAAGGCATGCTAGGCTTACACTCTAGATCAACCAAGACCTAGATCATTATGAGACTTGGTGAATTAATTCAGGAATAAAAATGTAACTTCAGATTATTTGTGCAAGTAGTTAGCAAAGTTTACTTAATCTGATTAAAAAACCTCACAGATTTAGTTTAATTGTCCTCCCAGGTATTTATCATAGAATTACAGAATATCTCAAGTTGGAAGGGACCCATAAGGACCATAGAGTCCAACTCCCTGCTCTGCACAGGGCTACCTAAAACTAAACCATAGGACTAAGAGCAGCATCCAGGTGCTCCCTGAAGCCCAGAAGTTCGGTGCTGTAAACTTCTTGTCAGGGAGCGTGTTCCAGTGAGTAACCACAGGCTCAGTGACAAACCTTTTCCTAATGTCCAATCTGAACTTCCCCTGATGGTTCCTCATGTCTTGTGGCTGGTCACCAGAGAGAGGAGGGTCAGCCACTCCCTCTCTGCTGCCTGCCTTGCAGACTGTGATGAAGTCACCCCTCTCAGATGACAAAATCATATGCTGCAAAAGAGCTAATGGTGCTATTTCCACTCTGACACAAAACTACTACAAAAAGGCTTGATACTGTTCACCAGATTTGTAACTATTTCAAAAGACCCTTAAGAAGTAGGAGGGGTCAATACATTCTAACACTGCATGCTTTAATACACATCAAGCAAGGAACAAACTGTGTCATTTTGTAGAATGAATTATGGAAGTGCCTCAGACATTCTGATGAAAACATATCAGAACTGGTGTTCTGCAGCAGCTATGGTCAATTGGCTACCTGTACAGTCTGCCAGAGACTCTGCATTAGTCAAAAAAGAACATTTGCTTTAGAATAACAATGTACTGGAAGATCCATCACATACAAATATTTTCACTATGTTAGTATCTTTTTAATATGCAAAATGGGCAGCTTAGAAACCAACAGTAAATCAGTTTCTGAAAGAGAGGATTGTACACAAAAATTTTCATGGCTTCTGCACTTAATTTTTTTTTTCCAAACAGAAAAAGAACATGTTCTACAGGCACTACACTGGTGGAGCAAGAGACTTGCAACATGCACCTAAACAGAAAACTCACTTCAGGGCCAATTATGTACCAGGCTCTTGCAGTAAGACTTAGCAGCACTCTGCTAAGTTGCCTGGTGGCCTAGAGGCCATTTGAAGATTCTAATCCATGGTATTGATTTCCATTTTTCATAGCAAAAACCACTAAGCAGTAAACTTATGACAGAGTTGATGCTGACACCTTGCATTAAACTGACTTCAATAGGGAAGGTAAAGCCTGTTGAAAAGATAGTCTGCAAGATCTCTGGTTCCTAGCAAATGAGCCTCCTTTCTCTAAAATCACATCCACACAGGACGCTGCTCAAAGATTTATTAAGGAAAACTCCCACTCCTCTCTGATGCAGGAGAGATCACTGTCACAGCAACAGACTGCTGTTAAGGAAGAACTCTAAGAAGGCTTGCTCACTCAGGATCAATGGAGTCCCCTATTCCAGTGGAGCACTTTTCACAGGTGTCAGTAATGGTTTTCTGTGCCCACCAGCATTCCAAGCAGCCTTGCAGTCCCTATTTGCTGCAGCTCTTGGCTCACAGAATAATTAAATATTTTTCAGGTCCATGAGAAGATTAAAAGAAATACTCGGAAACAAAAATACTCTGTTCACCTGTGCCAAGAATATCTCTGATTCTCCTTGTTTCTCTTTACAGACACACGCAGTGCTGCTCAGACACAGTTTTTACTGACCTAGCAGAGCCATCCAGACAGGACACAGAAGTGCTTTACGAGTTCCTGCCATCAGCCAGACAAGTTCAGAGTGCCAGACTACCAGTTACACTTCTGTCCTTAAGCACAGATGCAGAAAACTTGCTAACACAGGAGATGGACCGGCTGCTGACATGACCAGAGGGTCTCAATTTGCTGCAGTCCTTGGAAGTGGCTGGCAAGTATGCAGACCCTGCTCCCCAGGAGGAAGGTGAGCGCCCTGGCGTGACTCCTCCACATCAGCCTGTACAGAACTCTGTGAAGGAGGCAAGGAACAAACTGAGCTCCTCTGTCACACAGAGGCAAGTGATGATGGTAAAGCAGGATACCCTACTAGGGACTTTCTATCTTAGCACTTGGTTTTCCTCTGAAGTGCCTATTCTTTTCCAGTAGCCAGCCTGCAGCAGCCTCCCTCTCCCTGAAATGGGAACACACTCATTTCACTACCTGTTTCACAGTATTGCAAAGAGTGCAAGTTCTAAACATCTGGATAAGAAATCAGATTGGACTAACACTTGTAATGTTAAATGAAATAGCAGAACTTGTACTAAGTAAAAGATCAAAGCATCTACAATATACCAAAGGAGAACAGGTTAAATCAGGTCTCCTCATCAAGACTGCCAGTTTGGCAGAGAAACATAAGACTACTGCCTCCAGAAACAGCCCCCAGCTCACTGAGCAAGCACAGCAGAGTATGCAACCACCTATAACATTTGTACTAAATTGAGGGCAGAAGCTCTTGTGAGAGGTGCCCACCATCTGTGGGAACCCACTGAGCACCCAGACTTGTGCAACTCTAGTAAAGTGAATGTCTTGACCTGGTGTGCAACATTGTCTGTTTGCATGCTGGGTAACACATCTGACTTTTCAGATGACAACAGAACAGTTGTTTTCCTCTCAGAGAACCTGATTTTGTACTTAATCCTAAACCTGTTCTTTCCAAACATGTCCATGATTTTCTTGTTCCTTCTCTTCCAGGACTTACAGCTGCTGTCTGTTCTGTCACAGCGTTCTACCAAGCACCTCAGAACTAAATCAGCTTGCTATAAAAATACAAGCAAAAGCACCTTGCAAACCTTCCTCCCTCCAAGCCCTTTAGAGTAAATACTAAGTGCAGCTTCAAATTTTGCACATGTCTAAAGGGCTGTCTCCTCAAGATGAAAACATTGGGATAAGAGATTCCCTTCTCACTTAAAATACTTGCAGTGCAAAAGGAATTTATTATACCACTGCAGAGTAATTACAGCTTTTGAATGAACATGGATGGCACTAAAGCATGAAAAGACTCTGCAGTTGCTATGAGAAATGTTTAAGAGAAACTGCAATCTCAATTCAGCATTTCCACTGAAAATACTCTAGAACAGGACAATAATACATTTACGGGCAGTGAAGTATGTTAAGCATGCACAAATGACACTGAGGACAGGCTATTTTACAATAGCAGTGTGGTAGATAGAGAGTTCACCCAGTTTTCCTAGAAATCAACTCATGTCAACACAGACATACTACAATTTTGGTCTTCATCTGCTACCTGAAGCAACAACCTCACTCTAACCTTCCTAAGAAGGAAAACAAACCTAGTATCTAACCAATGATCTCCTATTACAGCTGGAAGCACTTGACTTCTGAAGCACTTGATGATACTGAAAGTAAAAAAGGATTAAGTTAATCCAAAACCAGTTGCTTAATCCTAGCCCAAACCAAATCCTACACAAGTCCAAAAGCCTAACTCCATTAAACAGAGACTTTCTGTAAGACACATGATATTCCAGGAGCAGCTGACTTCCTGGTGCAGAGAAAAGAAGGGACTGAACAAAGAAATGAAAGTAAACTACAACTGACAAGATTCTATTAATCGTAACACGCAGTACAATACCAACTGATCCACGAAACTGTAATTTCAGCCTTAACTTCTATAGTCAGTGAATTACATTTGTCTGATGATGTCAAGAACTACATCAGTAATATACCAATTACATCAGCAGCCAAATGATTTTTCCATGCCATAAATTCCTTGGTATAGAAAGCAGAATATCTAAGTTTTCTTTTTGCCTTGCACCGATGTAGGGTATACAAACGTGGCACATTTATCTTGCCTGCTGAGAAGAGAGTCTACTTGACGTTTGTCCTCACTCTGCTTCTTTCTTCCTGTAGCATTTTAAAGATTTATGACTCACTGTTAACTTATGATATTTTGATTTCGTTAAAATGCTATTGATGCTGGTAACAATTACAGTAGACTGAATCCCTGTGCCCTACGTCATCTTTCCCAGCCTTACAGAATCATAGAATGCTTTCACTTGGAAAAGAACTTTAAGATCATCAAGTCCACCACCAGACCACGTCCCCAGGTATGACATCTACTTGTCTTTTAAACACCTCCGGGGATGGTGACTCAACCACCTCTTTGGGCAGCCTGTTCCAATACTTGACAACTCTTTCAGTAAAGAAATTCCTCCTAATACCCAACCTAGATCTCCCCTGGTACATCTTGAGGCCTTTTCCCCTTGTCCTGTCACTGGCTACCAGGAAGAAGAGACCAGCACCTCGCTACAACCTCCTTTCAGGTAACTGTTGAAAGTAATACGGTCTCCCATCAGCCTCCTTTTCTCCAGACAAAATATCTCCAGCTCCCTCAGCCGCTCCTTGTAAGACTTGTACTCTAAACCCTTCGCCAGCTTTGTCGCCCTTCTCTGGATGGGGTCTAGCATCTCAACATCCTTCTTGTAGTGAGGAGCCCAAAAGTGAACACAGGACTTGAAGTGCGGCCTCAGCAGCACCAAGTACAGGGGAAGAATCAATTCCCTACTCCTGCTGGCCACACTAACACTGACACAGGCCAGGATGACTTGGCTACCTGGGTAACTGCTGACTAATATTCAGCCAACTATCAACCAACACCCCCAGGTCCTCCTCCTCCTCCAAGCAGCTCTCCATCCACCCTTCCTCAAGAGGAGTTCTCTCCTGTACTCCCCTGCAAGTCTTCAGTACCTGTTCAACAGGTCTCTGTCTCCCAGAAGCAGACAAGACCAAGACCAAAACCAAATAAATAAAACTTGTCCATCCTCTGTAATGTGAGGGGAAAGAATTATTTAACTTCTGAAGTGTTACTTTATAGTATTTGTAGCTACTAAATATCCCCACTCTCCCTCTTACCATTATGAATAACGCTACTACTTTGATCCAAGCACTTCCACAGTCTTTCCTGCAAACCAGAGCTGCAGGAACAGGACAGCACTCTCACATGGTGTTCTCACCATCCCTCTTACACATTGTTGATGCATAGCAGACAGGCTTTCCTACTACTCACTGCCCCTTGCATGGTCAGTTGAAAGCACTCAACTAATACCTGGAACATCTTGTTTGGGTGCCAAGTGGCACATTCAGAGAGCTTGGAAAGCTCATGGAAAAGTCTTTCCTGTATGGCTAAGCAGCTACATTGTATGTCAAAAGGATGATAGTTTTCTCAGTTTATCTGCTTTTTGACATCCTAAAAATAAGCAAAAAATGAAATCAAATCAAGGTTCCCAATACTGCCATAAAAGCAAGACACTCAGCAAGCAATATTTTATGCAGATATTTGGCTTACAATTGCCCTTTATTTAAAATGTCTAACTACCTTATGCTTTACTCAAGAAACTTTCCTTTGACAGACTGGTCTAAACAAGGGATTCCAGAACCATGTTCTGGCTGTTCGACCACACCTGAACTACTCCACACAGTGTGAGAATGCACTGGTGCAGTTAAAATCTCCAGTGACTGTCCTGTTGCTTCTGCTTGCATCCCATGAAGGAAAGACCAGTGAGGACCGCTCATCTGGCCATGTGTTCACATCCTGCTGAACGGACAGACATATGCTACATAAACAACATGAAGATATTGGTAGTTTCAAGGTTGCCAAGTGACCTCAGAAATGGGAATCTACACTCAGCACAATTCAGCATGGTCAGATGTATCAGTCAGTCTGTCAGCAGAAACTCCAACCTAAATTAAAAGCCAAAGGACTGAACAAATTGGTTCTCTCCTACTACTGCTCAAGCCAAGATGTATTCCGAATCATGTCAAGGTCTTCCTGCATGAGTGATGAGGTGTAGCAGCCACTGATAAAACCACTCACATGTGAGAAGCAGATTAATCTCTTACAGAATCCAAACAGATACACACAAGGAAATCACTCCCACTGGAATTCACATCAGTTGTTCAGAACAGCTCTTAACTTGCCATGGCTGCACAGAGCCTGCAAATCTGACTTGCCACCAGCCCTCACTGATGCACCTCTGAGGGATCACTCAATGGCTGAAGGTTTGCAGTAGTGCAGACAGTTTTGAAATACAAGTCCTTTTGAGTAGAAATACACTATGAGCACCAACCATGCAGCTGCACAGTCTAGCACTATTGTAAATGAAAGACTTGGAGACAGGGCGTTTGTACAGACTAAAATTCTCTTCAAGACACTATTGGAGATGAGATTAACAGCTCTTAGGAATTACAATGTTCCTGCTATGCACTGGAGGCCCAAGTTGGCAAAGACAGCAGCCCACCCACGGCTCGTTGTTTTTTCTTAACTCTTTCTAGCACTGGGAAGCATCATATCCTCTCCAATAACCTTAACGCATTTCTCCTTTATTGATTAAAAACTATGAATTTAACACAACTCAGAGAGAGACTGCCCAACTCAGAGAGATGGATTCTGCTACACAAGAAAGCTTGAACTAAAATCCCTCTCAAGAAAATATTTTAAGCTCTTTCCCCTCTGTATATTTTTTAACTTTAGGCTACTGCTGAGGTTAACCTGTGCTCGTGTCCTCTTAATGGAATAGTTACTACCTGCAAGTACTTGCTGGTTATCACTAAAAGACATGAAAAAATGTCAGTGATTAAAAGGAGAGCTTAAGAGAAGATATTAAAATACGAAACGACACTAAAAAGTTCTTCTCCTCTCCTCTCAACATCTTCCGATTCAAGATCTTATCCAGTCTAAACATAATGAGCTTCTCAGCCCAGAGCTTCATAAAAGGAAACCTCCAGACTTGTGTTGCCCCTCCGCATGCATATTCCGTACCTCTGAAAGGTGTGGACACACACAATTCCTCCCTGTGACGCATTCAGGAAGACATTTAAAAACGACAGAGAAGCACTTCTTCATTAGCAGAACAAACCACCCCAGAGACCAAAACTTCCGTATTTTTTTTATGGTGGGAAAATAAGTATTTTTTTAAAAAATGGAGTTTCCAGACATTAAAACTGACATGTTGTAGAGTCCACACAGAGACACATGAGCAAAGCCGTGTTCTTCAGAGTGCAGGTGAGGCAGTATCATCATAAATATTGTTTAGCAACATACAAATACTACTGCACAACACAGTATAAAATACAACTCTTTTCTGACTTCAGATCAATGCTTCCCCACCAAAACAGCTTTAAGTCATTTCTTAATAACAACATATCACCTCTAAAATCACATTCTTACCTTCCTCAGTTTCAACTGGTTGCTGGGATAGAATTTTAAGAAGAACTGGATTTTTCCATATTCCTTCCCTTGTGATATCCACCAGTATTTGGAGGTTGTTATTCCCAAATTCCAGTAAAGCATCATGCGATTCCTATGAAATGTAAAACAAAGTCATTAAAAGTCTTTGCTAAAAATTAAACCAGGGTAATTTTACTTCGATTGCCCTAATACTTGACTGCATTCTAATAATTTCCCACCATTCTTCTAAGCCATCACTAGTTTGACATGTCAGGACTGGGATTTTAACAGTACGACATCCTTTCACTTCCCTAAAACAACAGCAAGACTTCCCAATTTCAAAGCACTGGAAATTAACTGAGACAGCTCCACTCAAACAGCCTGTGCTACTGTTGTAACTTAACAGCTTTCATGTTTCACCATGTGCACAGACAAATAAAATTACAGAAATCACAGTAAAAAAGACAGGACAATCCAGTATGAAAGCATTCAGCGCTATTTAACAAACTAGAATGAAGATGAATGATTTTTCTAAATGACTAACAAAATGCCAAGAATATAAAGTTTTCCAGGTTGTGTTCACACTGGAGATAAGCCTAGCCATTCACTGCTCTGAGAGGTGCCAGAGCCCTTGACAACTCGAGGAAAACTGGAGAGGGACATCCCTTAAGCTACTTAAGAAGCTGTGAGACGGGAAAGGCTCAGAAAGGACCTTTGTCCTTTTCCAGAACCAGGCTGGGGGACCTTGTGAAGATGCCAGTCTCCTGGTGGTCAGAGATGCAATGAGTCTCAGAGACCTTAAGGAAGCAGAGTACAAGACACAGCAGAGACTGCTGCATCACACTCACAGATCAAACCAACCTAGATCATGAGTAATTTCCTTTACAAAGATGAAAACATCCTTCTACTGTATACAGATATAACATTTCCTTAGAAACTAATCCACATTCAGCTCCTTTACTCCAAGATCCAGGGATGTTCAATCCAGACAATGTTGATGCTGTGCAGATGGACCCAGAGATCCTGCTCATCATGTGGGTCTCCAGCTGAAGCTCTTCCACTAAAAGTGCACTCAGAGGATGCTCCTCAGACTGACCCAGGCCCTCACTTCTACTTTTGCCAATCTGAAGGGTGAAGGAGAGATACTCCACATGAAAAGTGAAGTGCCTAACACAGAAGAAAAAGCAACTGGAAACAGATTCTAGCACCTCATGTCCCTGCAGGAAAATCAACCTAAGGTCACTTCCACTGAAAAAAACTTAAAATATCACCACACAATTTCCTGATGCTGACAAACTGAAGCCAATCGACTGGAGGCAATTTCTGGCTACATGATCAGTAAAAATGCTTCTCATGTCAGTCACAACAGATCTTAAGTTTCAGATTTAGCCTGATACATGACAATGACGCCTTGTTCCAGTGAGCTGTTTTCTAGGCTGGCAGTGCTTTTAACACTATTATGAAAATCAAACTTGAGAATAATAGCCTCTGCTGTGTCCTCTATAATGAAATCAATTCCATGTTCTGATTCACCAAAATTAACAGGGTTAATGCTTCAGCCACTGGGAATTCTGGACTAAATGAAGAGCCATGCACCATGGGTTGTCATAATAGCAATAAACTGTATTCCACACGACAACATACAAGGCATGTTTTACAAGTACCTGAGTTACCTTCTATAACTCTTCTTCGGCGGCACCTGGCTGCAGGACGATGAGTTCTGTGGTGGGGACAGACTTTTAGAGGCTCTGCGATTTTGCCCTGAACTGGGATTCCTGAAAATCCCAGGCAGGGGAAGGGCTCCCGGCAGCCAGCCCCAACAGTTGATCCCACACGGTGCCTGACGGGGACGGGGCGGTCCCGGCGGCTCCCTCAGGAGATTTAAATAGCCCCCTGTGAGCACGACAACCTGGAGTGTGGCATAGAGGAGCGCGGAAAAGAGGTGTGTGGCAGTTCGAGCGGCAGTTCGAGAAGGCAGGGCACAGAAAGGACCCTAAGAACAGAGACGAGACAGCAAAGACCATGGTGGCTACACGACAGAAGGTTAAAGCTGCTCCAAGTGCTGCCACCTGCAGGAAGGATGCTGCTACCCAGACGCAGCCACAGTGAGTACATGCAGNTCCTGTGGATGATGGCCACCATAGCCTAGAATCTTTCCCTAGGCCACACTATCCTCAGAAAAAAATATCAACATCCTCCATTAAGAAGAGGAGGGTGATTGTTGTAGGGGACTCCCTCCTCAAAGGAACAGAGGGACCCATTTGCAGACCCGACCCACTCCACAGGGAGGTCTGCTGCTTACCAGGGGCATCAGGGAAGGAAATAGCTAGGAACCTCCATTCCCTGATCCATGAGACAGACTACTACCCTCTGGGGTACTGGGAAGATGATGGAGGGCTCCAGGGTACAGGTTGTGTTCTGCTCC